>CM040742.1:45768181-46095681 GCA_022829145.1 Albula goreensis
AGAGACTTAAGTCCATTTTGAAAGAGACTAAAGTCCATTTTGATTGAATTGCATATGACCTTAAAGAGACTAAAGTCCATTTTGATTGAATTGCGTATGACCTTAAAGACAAAGTCTTTTGATTGAGTCCATCTTTTGAGTGTGACCTCACTGAAGTCCATCTGAGTGTGTCTAGCCCCAGGTTTTGTGCTCATTTCACCAGGTCATATGTTTTTGGACATTTGTCTCATTAATAAGTGGTTTCTGAATGACAGCCCTGCTGCGGGTCTCAGAACAGTGAGTCGAAAGTCTCAGCTGGTGGTTCCAAACTGGGGTTGGAAGGAGGCATGGAAAAATGTGTGTGGCCACAATCAGCCAAAACAGACATTAGTCTCTTTCAGTGCATATTATATTATATATTATATTATATTTTTCAAATTCAATCTGAAAGAAATGCATTTCAAAGGATATCATTTTGCTTGTTTCATATAATAGATATGATACTCATGAGTAGCATGAAGTCCGGTTTGAATGAAATGTACGAGCCCTGAAAAAGAGTTCCTGGGTTTTATGTTGCTTGAAAGGGAAATGATCGCAGCTCTCTGTGTGATTTAAAATCACCTCCATATTCCAAACTGCATAATCATCAAAAATAAACCTCAGAATGGTTTATGAGAGGAGCATGTGCTCAGGTCGTATTGGCATTTTTTGTGCACCTAAAATGTTTGATAAACAAAACAGATGACAAAGCATTCTGTTGCGATGCGCGTTGGATTCGCGCAGGCATTTGGCATCATTTTGAGAGCATTAGCTACAGCACTTTGCAAGTGAGTGTGTGTAATTAAGGCAGGTGTAAGTCAGTTCAGTGGAATGTGTTAAACGTTTCAAAGAATGACTTCTTTTTCCAAAAATGCAGCAGAAATATACAGAATACACAAATGACGTCTTTTTCAGGCTTGATTCTGTCAATATTTACCCTTAACTTTGAGTCACAAATGAATGCAAGGGTAATTTTCTCTCCCCATTAACAGAGTTGGACATCGTGCTTTTGGAATCCATGCAAATGTTTGATAAAAAATGTGTGAACCCTGGCCTATGTCCATACATGACACAAGCTGCGGTCATGCTCACTCTAACCTTATTCCTTACGAGCGAAAATGCAAAACTAGCCCTAGATCGCTCAAAGTGCTCAAACTCTGCAGGTTATTTTTTTTTTGAAAGAAGCCCACGACTTTAAGTATCTGTGTCCTTTTTGACACCTCTCAAACGTGTCCTCGGTATAACAGTCTTCACTGTAATGTCAGTGTCTAGATGTCACCGGTGTTTTGTGAGATATGCAGGCTACCAGCTGGGAGATGTATTGAGCAGTTATGTATGTAGGATTTAAATACCATTTTGCCTGTTCTGAACCATTAATGGTGAAAAAGAGATTTAAGTACTCAAGTACAGTATACTTTCTTGACAGACAATCTCTTCCTAGCTTGCTATGTTTTGCTAAATCAAGGCAATGGAATTTTCACTCTTAATTTAACATGGGTATCTTGTAATTTTATGTTGCCACATCATATTTCAGATATTAAAATCATATTTACATGCAATGAGAGAGAAGCTGGGATTATAACAAAACTGGTCTTTAGCTGTGATGCTAAATTAAATGCAAGTGCGATGGCTTTTATTCTTCATAAATACCAGTTGATGAGTTCATTTAATTGGTGACTGCTAAACTTGGCAACCTGGGTTTGTGTCTTTCTGAAAATGTCAATTATTTTAAAATCTCTGCCACTGTGGTGTAGAGACCCTTCTCTGAAGGCTTTTCTCAGCAGCGTTAGGATTGGAAAGGGCTTATTTTCATATTCGTCAGTAATTATCACAGCTAATCACAGCAATATGCATTTGGCTGGAAAAACCACCCACAGCTCTCAACAATGGTGTGTGTGTGTGTGCACGTATGTGTGTGTGTGAGTGTGTATGCGTGAGTGTGATTGTCTGGTTTGTATGCATGGATGTGTGTTTGTATGTTTATATGTTTGTGTGTGTGTGCATGGTATGTGTGTGACTGTGTGTGTGCATTGTCCGTGTATGTGTGTGCAGGTGCGTGTTTGTAGGTTTATGTATGTGAGTGCATGATATATGTCTGTATATGTGTGTGTGTGAGTGTGTGTGAATGAGTGTGTGTGTGAACGTGTGAGTGTGTGTGTGAGTGACGTGTATATGTGTGTATGTGTGTGTTTGTGTGTGTGAGCGTGTGAGTGTGTGTGTGTGAACGTGTGAGTGTGTGTATATGTGTGTGTGTGTGTGTGCGTGTGAGTGTGTGTGTGAGTGTGTGTGATATGTGTGTGTGTGTGTGTGTTTGTGTGTGTGTGTGAGTGTGTGTGTGAGTGTGTGTATATGTGTGTATATGTGTGTATGTGTGTGTTTGTGTGTGTGTGAGTGTGTGTGTGTGTGTGTGTGTGTGTGTGTGTGTGTGTGTAAGTGTGTGTGTGTGTGTGTGTGTGTATATGTGTGTATGTGTGTGTTTGTGTGTGTGTGAGTGTGTGTGTGTGTGTGTGTGTGTGTGTGTAGGTGTGTGTGTGTGTGTGTGTGTGTGTGTAGGTGTGTGTTTGTGAGTGTATGTGCGTAGGCATGGAAGGAAACCCTTAACCAAACAAAGCAGAAACATAGCACTATTATCTGATCATGACACTGAGACACATTTTTGTCAGAGAAGTAAAGAGCAGCAATCTCATTCACATTCTGTTTTAAAAATCAAGCATTATAAAATACAATGTTTGCTGTACCTTCATACTGACACACACACACACACACACACACACACACACACACACACACACACACACACACACACACAAACAAACAAACAAAAACAAAAAGCAAAACAGAGATCTCTTCTCACAAGACATTTTTGATTATAAAAATGTGAAATGGCACACTCGAGCAGGAGATGACATAATTGACATTCCAAGTTTGCCCTTTGAGTGAGAGATGTTGCCGGGGGTTACCAGCGGTACTGGCCGCGGGTCTCTGCTTGGCAGGAGGGACCTGACCCCCATCTCGCTCCAGGGGCTCCCCGCCTCACTCAAACCGGCACAGCTGGTAACAGTGTGGCACAGTCTTTACAGTGCCGGGCCTCAGACAAGGAGGCTGCAGGTTCAAGTCCTAGGCTTACCGGCATTAAGCTGTTGTAGAGCAAAGCGTTTTGCTTAAAATTAAACATCCAGCTGTATATGTTTGTAGTGTGTGCTATGGTTTTATTTGAGTCAGGAAAGAGTGTGCAGTCGAGGTAAATTTCAGATATTGAGGGTCTGTCCAGCTTGTAACCTTCCCCTTCTATCTTAAAAACCACACAGATCCCCAAACAAATAATCCATCAACCAGCATGACATTATTCTTAGTGCTTACATTAATTCTGTGTGTGTGGCTTATCCTCGGAACAAATTTGATTTGACCAGCCCTCCCTTTTTCATAATGGGCATGCCCCCAAGGTAAAAAAAAAAAGAATAATAATAATAACAAAACACCAAATAAAACAAATCTGATAAGTGCCAAGCAATCAGAAGAGAGTGACGCTTTGGCAGGAGCTCTCGCTGTCGTGTGCTGTCTGGAATAATAAAGTTATGCCATTTGTTTTATGAAAACAATAGCACAACCCGAAATGTCAGCCACAAAATGGTGGCAGGAAGAGAGAGGGACCTGCATAAGTGGTGGCAAACATGAAAACAACCACAAACTCTAGAAGGGGTTCCAGTGTGCAAAGATCTCTGGGTAATGGATCTGGAATTACATTTGCGTTTACATTATGGGCATTTGTTAGACGCTCTTATCCAGAGCGACTTACAAGGCAAAGTGCATAAGAACAGTACAAAAAGTGCAAAGATAAACCTAGAGAGGGGTAAAGTCCCAAGTGCCAAGGTGATCGAAAAGATCAGGACTCCCCTAGAGACTACAAACTTACTAAACAGCCTAGTTAAAAACAATCACAAATTAAGAGCATAGTTTAAAAAACAATCACAGATAAGTGCAAATAGGAATAGACACATTACAAAGAGCAAGGGAGGGGAGGGGAGAGGTGCAGCCTGAAGAGGTGAGTCTTCAGTCTGCGCTTGAAGATGGCCAATGTGGAATGTCTTGTATGATATCAAAACTGTAAAATTAAAATAAAATTTAAAAAATCCTGCATTTTTAATTAAAAAAAAATCCTGGCAGTGATGAATAGTTATTATTTAATATATAATATTAATCACAATTGTGGATAATACAGTAAGAGTTCTCTGCTGACCATCACAAAATAAGAGGAATTCCGTGCATGTTATCAATGTGACTTTCTTTCACAATAGCGAATGTTGTATTAAAACTTGACAGATGGAAGTATGGGGGTCTCCTATACCACACGTTTCAGTACACATTATCACAACACGCACCACATTAAGGCTGTGGTGAAGGCGGCTGCTGGCTCTGGCACAATTCAGACCCAAATTATGTGCTTCTTAAGAGCATTTTATGCCTAATGATAGAGTCTCGTAATTATAGATTTAACATGGAAAATGCACTTAAAAGGCATCTAAACCTGGTCTGGATTCAGCCTGAAGTGACATTACTGATATATGCATTTAGACTGTAAAAGCAATGTACAATGGTAATTATGTACAAACCCAAACTCGGAAAAAGATGGGACGGTATGGATAATGCAAATAAAAAAGAAAGTAGAGATTTCTAAGTTTACTTTGACTTGTATTTCATTGCAGACGGTGTGAACACAATATATTTAATGTTTGTTCTGAACCAAAGAAGAGAAGGACCATCCAGACTCTTACCAGCAACAAGTCCAAAAGCAAGGTTCTGTCATGGTATGGGGTTGTGTCCAGTACCCAGGCTCTGTTATGGTATGGGGTTGTGTCCAGTACCCAGGCTCTGTCATGGTATGGGGTTGTGTCCAGTAGCCAGGGTCTGTCATGGTATGGGGTTGTGTCATCGTCCTCGGTAAAGGTAACTTGCTCTTCTGTGATGGCACCACTAATGCCAAAAAGTACGCAGAGATTTTGGAGCAACATATGGTGCCTTCAAGACGACATGTTTTCCAGGGACGCCCCATGAATATTTCAATAAGACAATGCAAAACCACATTCTGCACACATTAGAAAGGCATGGCATTCCCCAATACAGAATGTGTGGCACATTTTGAAACACAAAACACGTTGTTAAGGGACTGAAGACACCAAGCGATGAAACGTTTCAGGTGTGATTTTGTCTTAAGGTGTGCAACATCACAAAGAGAAAATGCTTTACTGTCCCAACGTTTTATAAAAATACGTTGCAAGAATCAAAATTGAAATGTGTTTATTTTGAAAAAAAAAAAACACTACAATTCATGAGGGAAACCATCAAATATTGTGTATTTTTTTCAATTTAATACAGGTCAAAGATAATTTACAAATCACTGTTTTCAGTTTTAATTTTAACATGTCGTCCCAACTTTTTCTGATTTGGAGTTGTAGTATGAGCACCCCACATATCTGTAAATACAAAAATGTGGAACCAAATAATAATAATAATAATAATAATAATAATAATAATAATAATAATAATAAGCCATCATAAGTGAAATAATGGTTTCATTTATTTGACATATTTACTTTAAAATAAAATAGTGCAGAAATTCAGACAAAAACAGCATGGAACAGAATATACCGGTAATCAAATAATACCGAACAGAGCAGAATAATTATTTTCCCTCAAGAGTACTACAGTTTTCTTGTAGTGATCTTAAGTAATATTGAAAACAAACTGTTATCTCTCTTTTTTAAGGAGCATAGTTGGATAACAGCTGTCTCCCTGTGACAACAGTAATAGCCAATAATGACTAAGCATGTTCATTATAAAAAGTGTATGTATCAGCAGACATTTAGTAAACCTATCAACTGTTTATTTTGATAAACATGTTTACCACATAACATAGCTGTAAACTGCCTCTTAATCACTTAGTGACCAGCACTGGTTTTTTGAGGACTCAAATGGTCTCAGCGAAATTAATTATAGAATTCTGAAGATTTTGAAGAGCAACAGTATCTCCATAGCAACTCAAACCGGTCCCAGCTGCATCCCATCCCATGTAGCTAATACAGGTAGAGAGTTGACAAAAGTCCAGTCCATGCATCATCATACAGCAGGACAATGATCCAAAGCAATAAAATCAGTTTTTCTGCCACCAGATATTAAATATTATGATTTTTATTAAAGTTCAGGTTCATTTATCCAATTACTTTTAGTCCCCTAAAATTGGGAGATTATTTGCAGTTCTTAAAACAAAAGTTCGGGAGAGGTATTTTCAGACGACCCTTGGTCAAATACCTCTATCCGCAGGTATTAAATTGCCACGTACCTTCTCTCCCATCGCACTCTCTGCTTCTGCATCCCTCCCCCTCCCCATCTCCACCTTCATGTCTACTTCCCATCCTTCTGCATTCCACCTTCTCTTCTCATGGTCAGGTGGGGGTTCACCTCTCCCAAAATAGTGAGGCATGATGCTGCCGCCCCCATGGACTCCAAGCCCAGAAAATAAGTATAAAATGGGCTAAATTCCTGCACAGTTCATTGGATGTAAACACCCTCGAAGCTAAAGGTCATCACCTTAACCTCTTCGTCACTGTTTCGTTCCAGTGTGCTGGAGCAAAGAACCAAAACACCACACATTGTGTCACTGTCCAAATAATTAAGTGCTGCATGGTATGTACAATTAAATATGTACATTCCACACTAAAAACCGGATTAACTAGATGTATACCAAAGTTGGCCTTCCCTTTTACATACTGGAAATTATTATTTTTCATCTAATAATGATACTGTTGCTGAGTAACGGTGCATTTGTCTTAGAGATCATGCCAGCTTATGTCCATCAGTTTCCTGTCCTTTAGTGAGTTAGATTATAATTAAATCAATGCAGTCTTCCTTTTTCTGTATTAAATTAAGATTCAGATATGGCAGACCTTAGTGTTAGCCTGCAATGATTTTCGTTGTAATCTGTGATCAACTGATTTACTGACCATGTTGATCATCATAAACTCAAACCCTGGGCCAGTCAGAGTAGGATGGGCTTCCCCTCTCAAGCCTGGTTCCTCCCAGGGTTCCTTCCTATCTGCTCCACATAGGGAGTTTTTCCTTGCCATTCTCTTCGCTGGCTTGCTTTTGTGGGGGTTCATGTCAGGGCTTACTGTAAAGCATAGTGTGGCAAATGTTTGTGAAATGCGCTATATAAATAAAAGTTGATTGATTAATTGACCTGACTTGTTTGTTTTGTTAATTGTCTGCAGGGCCAGCCCATGCACAATTGAACTAAGTACCTGCTTAGAGCCCCCATGGCCACTAGAGGGCCCCCAAGAGTGCTTGGAATGTCCCACAAGGCAGTGGGGGGGCCCCAAATCAAATCCTGCTTAGGGCCCCATAAAGGCTTGGGTCGGGCCCTGATATGTGGCCCCGGAACGGGCCAGTGCTGGGCCCCTACTGGGGTGCTGATGCTGTCGAAATGCCTGGAGGTCCGTCACCAGCGCGTGCAGCTGCTGCAAGGTGCTTTCCCCACGCCACTCAAAGAGCCGCACAGCCTGTTCCCCTCTCACCCACCATCATGTGAGCCATTTGGAATCCTGCACAGCCAAAATGCACATATGGGAAACAACAACCAATAAAAAAAGCCCTACCTAGTACACAGGGTCCACAAAAAGGAGGAGGAAAAAAATGGAGAATAATGGAGAGATGCATATGGCAATGGTATGCTGATTTCAACTTCAAACAGCAAGGAGATGGATGACTGACTGGAAAGCTTCTTTTTTTTTGACTGAAGTGCTTTTATGGCGTCCTGAGTTTCAAGCCACTCCATGTTACCAAAGTAGCAGGGAAAGACAGAGGAATGAACAGGTGGAAGTGGCAACAGGAAGGGAAAAAATCTAACAATAGGGGGAAATCTATAGCATTCACTGCAGTGTTTCTAAGATATTCTGTTGAAACCTGCAGCAGAGGCCGGTGCCCAGAAAAACCCTGCTGTGCTTCAGAGAACAGGTGTTCAGGATGCAGCCCTGGAGAAACCACCTTGTTCTCTGCTTTAAGGGAATCACCTTTGTTCTGAAACACACAAAACTCTTTATTTATATAAGGGAACTTATGTGAGCCGTTTAAATCATTGATTTACAAAACAAAAACAAAAAAAAAATTTAAGTCCTCACATCAAGGCCCCAAAATTTGGCTTGTGATGGAAAGGAAACCGCAAAAAAACCTGAGAATACTAACACTGTGGCGCTCCAGGACTGGACAGTCAATCCTCATAGCATGCGCCTTTGGTAATTCTGACCCGCGACGGCTGTATTTACCACCAGCAGTGGGGAGGTTTTCCCTCATCTTAGCGCATCATTAAGTGCTCAGTCCCAGCAGATCGGCCGCTCTCTCAGCTGCAGGTTCTGCTGGTCCTTCTACAACACACGACACAACCTGACCTCAGCAACTGCTTCTTCTCCTGGTCAAAGGTGGGTAACTTATTAGTTAAAAGATGCGTTGTACTGCAGGGATGGAGCAAATACATGCACACACTGAAGACAGGACCTGGAGTCATGTGTGTGTGTGTGTGTGTGTGTGTGTGTTGTGTGGTGTGTGTGTGTGTATTACAAAGCATCTCATTGGATAGTTGATAATGTCTGTTTCATTACTAAAATTACTCACGAGCACAATAATAATTGACATTTAACAAAAAATGACTTTCATTTTCTAATTTAAATTGTACTTAATTTACTACAATTGTAACGCAAGACTAAATCATTCATCTTAAAATGATGTTTTCAAGCAAAGCTAGAATTTAATGATACTTTTTTCTTTGTTTCCCCAAGTATAATGTAAATATATGCAGCAAAAAATGGGTATGTTCTAATATGTTTTACTGCAAATGAAGAACTGTAAGATATGCAGCGTTACGCGATATTTGAATGAAGGGATGTACAGCAAATGAAATGAACAGATAATGAAGCATTTAATCACACCAAATTCCATTTCAGTAGAGTGAATTTTTAGGCAACATTGAATGTGCTTAGAAGGAGTTTATTGTAATGTGCCAAGTTATATAATGGTACAGACATTTGATCTTGGGCTTGGTGTCCAACGGGCCAGCGTCATACCTCACAGTTTTGGGTGAGGTGAACCCCCCACTAGAAGAGAAAGAGAAATACAGAAGAAAGGAAGTAGATATGAAGGTGGAGATTGGGAGGAGGAGAGATGCTAGAAGCAGTGTGTGTGATGGGAGAGAAGGTACATGGCAATTTAATACCTGTGGAGAAAACCGGATTGAGCAGGTAGAGGTATTTGAAGGAGGGGTTGTCAGAAAACATTCCACCTGAACTTTTGTTTTAACAAACTCCATTAATTATATCATCCAGGGGCGTGAGTAGATGGTGTATAGTTTCTCCATGTATTTATAATTATATCTTAGCCCAGGTTTGAACGCACATGTTTTCATTTTACCATGGTAACACAAATGCAAATGAATGGCACAAATCAGAAAGTTTTTTTTTATATATTTCTGTATATATGAGTGGTTATTAGACCCAGATACTTTAACGGCCATTTAAAAATATTTATCACTCACACTAGGATTTATTTTTTACAATACACATTTGTCTTTTTAATGATTTTTTCTCCCTTAAATAATTATTATATTTGCAAAAGGAAATGTATAATATATACCTTGGATATATTATATATTATATATTTAGATATTATACACTTGAATATGTATAATTATACCTTGAAATTAGTACAAAATATGGCAAAGTTGAAAGTAAGTACATATCTCTTGTGATGCTCTTTCTCTACATGCCTGTTAACATGTGATGATATTTCTGTTTCAAAATGGCTGCCACACATAATCCATATGGAGATTTGCACATCAGTGTTGGCTGTGGAGTTTTCTCTCCTTCTCTGTAAAGCACTTTGAGCTCCTTTATTCTTACTCTTATGTGGACAGGATAACAGCAGGTAAAGAGATTGACGTGAGCCTATCCAGATAGAATAAAGATCGGTGGTTAAGCATGGCGGCTGCCCCAGATGAAAGCCAGGTATTACCACTCTTTAGCCCAGGTAGTGCAGGTGGCCAGGACACAGAGGGGCGGGGAGAATCAGAACCAGGCACTGCCCCTTTGAAGTGAAGTATTTATCTCTCTTTTTTATTGACCCATTTTATTGACTGTTTTTGACTTAACGCAAATGCACTCATAAATCAAGCTGACCGTTTTGCACAGCTTAGTGATTTATATCCAGCCAGTGGATTGGAAGGAAAGGTAATTTATGTGGCAAGACTTCAGTTAAGCTTCCAGAGTGACTGTTTTTTTTTTCTTCACACAATGCACATAATCAGACACTTTCAGGAGCACCAAGTACCCCTTAAAATAATGTTCTTGTTTTTTGCATATGCATGCTGGAGAGCAGCAGGAGAGGATGAGCTGGAGAGAGCTCCTTTTGAGTTGGATAGCAGAATCCTGAATCACTGCTGCAGATTAAAATAGCGTCTGGGAGTGTCAAGACAATAAAAACGTAGCGCCACAGCTAGAATTCCTTGTTTTCTGGGAGCTGCACCCCCTACAGAGAACAGCACTGAGAGCTGAGCTGTGGAAGGTGCAGGCTAATGCATACATCTGAGCGTTCCATCTTTTAGCATGCATGCTACCGTCTCAGACAATAGGTTTGCATGGTGAAGATGTGGCCTAGCGCTAACGGTCCCTGCTAATCAGACACAAATGTTTGCAACCAAAGGTCAGAGCTTCAGGCTCCGCTTCCGCTAATTTGGTTCTGTGCCCCTCTCTTTCATTTTAAATTTTGGGGAAAAAAATTAAACCAAGGAGGTTTTAACCTTGTTTATTAAAAAGTTAATAGCATTCTCCATTGTTTCTGTTTATGGACACCTATGATAGAGGTGAAGGTGGCCATATTGTTAATATAACAATTTGTTTAACTGAAATGTGGAGAGCAACATGTGGCCTATACATTAGTAAACATAGACATGGTTTTCAGAAGTGTCACATGATGAAGTACATTGAATATTACACAAAATATGGGTTGTCATACATTTGATGTAGCAAACGTTGTAATGTATAGTAAGATACAATCGCCTACTTGTTGTGGTTTGTTATATGTAAAAAAAGTCTTCAAAGTGTTATGAGTATTTTCCTCAGAAAATCTTGGAATGCCACCAAACCCTAGGATGTAGGATAAATGCAATGTGCCATGTCATTCAAACCCAGTATTTCCAGACATCGTAGAAGACATAATGTAGGTCATAATATAGACAATGTAGGATGTGCTTCACCTTTTTATTCAATATATGACAAAACCGTTAATGAGGTCTCTCACATGCTGAGCGGAGATGTATTTCCAGACTCTCTGAGTCTATCATATTTATTACTGCACTGACTGACACTGAATAAATCTACATTCTGTTTTCTTGGAGCTGCATGACAAAATGTCTCCGGGAAAAAATGAAATAGCGATGGAGCTGTGAGGTTATTTGTACGATGTACGGATTTTAAGACGGGCAGCCGGAATTCCAGGTAAATGCCACCTGCTGCAGTCAGAAGTATGGAGATGTGCAATGCAGACAGGTGTATACACAGCACTGACATTATGCAGATTCAGACATGATACAGGGAGAGGCGAGGGAAGGAGGAGGAGAGAGAGTGAGGGAAGGAGGGATGAAAGGAGGGGGGCAATATTGGGAGGAGAGGGACGGGGAGTGGGGAGAGTGGAGAGGGAGAACGAGGGAGGGAGCGTGAGATGGGGGGGAGAAGAGACAAAAAAAACAACACTTATACTGTCAGATCAATAAGACGCTAAGAAGCAAAGAGACAGGGGGCCTCTATAGACACGGAGGGGAAAATAATACTCTCCTGATCTCTCATACACCTGGGGTACCACTACAGCTTCCTGCGAGAGGCGGCTCCACGGCAGCCCCAGTTATCTTTCAATCACGGGTACAGCCGGAGAGTCATACAAATGTGCTCAGCACCGAGCGTCAGCCACTGAAGCAGTTAGGATCTCAAAGGGGGGAAAACAGGCTCAGATACTGCTGCCGTCTCTCATAGGACTCGAGCTGCAGACAGACCTCTGTTCTTACAGGCGTGGCGTATTTAAATTGTTATGCTAACACTGTGCTAGCTGTGATAGCTGCATTTGTACTTTCCTTAAAAAAAAAAAAAGAAAGAAAAAAGACAAAGAATTGCCAGCTGTAAGTTCTGAATGTCAGCGCTGAGTAGAGATGTAACAACAAAGGACGGTGTATGATGTTGATAAAAACAATTTTTCTTTGTAAAATCTGCCGTGTTGCCAGAGGTTCTGTGGTGGCTTGAGCTTGAGCAGGCTGTGGAGATGTGCTCCTTACAGAATGAACTGGACCAATGTGGTCCTGAGGGGGTCTGTGGCCTGAAATTCGGCCAGTGCGTGAATTTAAGTTGAAAATTACAAATATTCAATTAAGTAATGCTTCTTTTTTCATTTTGGCAAGAGAATAGTGCATGAATGAACTAAAATTATGAAAATTCAGATTTTCCCCATCTTAACATAAACTGCTCCAGCAATTTCATAGCTGCAAAAGCAGGAAATCCGTGCCTGCCCAGGATACAAGTGTCTTAAATCAATATGTCATCTGAAGCATTGGGCCGGGTACCCACGGGAGAACCGCTAAAGTCAGTATAAAAAAAAAACCCAGGTGCAGGTGTGGTCGGGAATTTGTAGTGCATGGGTGGGCTGCAGGTGAAACAGATCAGGCTGTTTTTTATCTGGAAAAATGATGGACATTCTTTTTTCATCTGACTGTCACCAGCAATGTGCTAAAAATGCAGGCTGTTCAGAGAAGCCCAGTCCCAGCGTTTGAGCCAGTTAATAAACATCGCTTGACTGAGAACCCGATGCAGCTGCGTTTTCTTACTACTAAGAACTGCTAAAACCCACGTAAATCATACTGACTACAGTATTCTAGCATACGGAATGTCAAATATTGTTTTTCGAGAATATTCTGGATGTTTTTTTGTAATATTTTCTAATCGCGGCTGGTGGAATTGCGGGTGCCAAACCCATGGATAAAGCAGGCTGACTGTGTTCATGTCATGCTATGATGAGACAGTGCACAAGGGGTTAATTTAAAGTGGCAGGCTACTCGCTTGGAAATCCTATGGGCCGGCCATTCAGTACAACAGTGTGAGCTTAGAAATCCTGAATCCGGACCATAAATTCACTGATTTACTACAGGAAAATGAGGCCGATAATGACTGGAAGAGCCTTCCAAGGTGTGCCGCTCATTAGCATGCTGCGCAGGCTAACAGCGCTGGAACAAGCACCGGGAGATGAGCTCAGTACCGCTGCCGTTTTAATCTCATATCTCAAATATGGATTCGATGGTTTGACCTAGACATGAAGATAAACACACACTTTATCTTAGGCTTTTTTTTTTTTTTTTTTGCTTACAGACCTTTTTTCATATAAAAATGAGTTGCAGTAAATCATTTGATTAATGGACCATGATCTTCTGTCTTGGCGATTACACTGTGTTGACACTTGCCTTTTGCTATAAATGCTGTTTTATGGGGGTTATTTAATGTTATCTTACTTTATTTTCAGGGTGAATGCAAATGTCTCTTAGTTCCTGACTGCAATTATTTATGCTTTTAAAAATAAAGCATGGCTTTATTGTATTTTTATGATTCATAATTTTGAAAATATTGATTAATCAAAAATAATACACTATAATAACATTAATCCAGATTGCGAAGCAAGGGTGACTCATGCTAAAACTGCACTATTCATTTAGAAATATGTAAAATAGTACATCAAAGGTAAGTGTTTAACACATATCAGGGTTCAATAAACATTTGTCTTTAACTATGGCTCACAACTGAATTATCTTTAATGAAGTGTTGGTTTTTATCTTCGCCACCAGTTTTCTGAGTTCAGCAATCATCATAAATCATGAATCAAATTCACTTGCCAAAGTGTTCTGGAGAAAAAGCACGGCATCCTTATCCTACTGTAAATACAATTTAAGGACGAAAGTTGAGTGAGTCTCAGCCGACATGATTTAGCATTAATGCAGAGGTACGAAACGATGGCATTTCAACCACCTTGACATTCTGCCCCTGTCTCCAGGTCTCCACCAGGCCTCTGTCTTAAGACACAGCCCGTGAGATAATCTACCATCATAATTTGCTGGATTGAAATGGTCCGTCGGGTTTCTGTAGAGAGGGTGGAATTTAATAAAGGGTCTCGGTTTCCTTCTTCATTTCCATTTTTATAACAGCTTGTCAGATTTGCCCCTGCGCACAACAAGAGCTTTGCTTTGGCACAAAGGAGCAGGACCATTGCGCATTACCGGACAGGATTATGAGAGCCCACAGGACCTTCTCAACGGCCAGCCACGGCCAATCATTACCTGAAAATCCCTCCAATATCTCCGGACGCTTTCGTCTGCAATTTCCTTATTTACCTCCTACAATCGCATTGGCTTTTTAGCTTTTCCCTCGGTCTCCCGTTTTCTCTGTCTCTCTTGAAAAATAGGGAGAGAGAGAGAAAGAAAGAAAGTAAAAAAAAAAAATAATGGTTTATTCGCCCGTTTGGCCTAATCCACCGATGCCTTCCTGAATAGAATAAAGGGATGCGGCTGTGAAAGGAAACGTATTAAAACTTCCCCATTCAAAGTCATCGCGGTGTGAGGACTAATCCCTCATAGCTACCCTTGTAACACAGACGTAATGAGCAGAATATTAAATATCATATTACACAGACTGATATGTATATTTTATTTCCTTTCCTCTGTTTGTTCTGTGATTTTTTTTTTTTCAGATCATATTTTATTAGGTTTTTTCCCCCTGCTCAATAAATTAGTCTGAAATAACCAATCAGTGTCTAATAAGAGGTACTGAGGGCCAATCAATTGGCCCCATGCAAGGGCAATGAGCCAATGAACATGCTAATACAAAACCAGGAAGTGAGCCAGACATACGGCTCATCACAATTTAATTATGGGTTTAATCACTGATAATAAAAAGCTCCTATGAGTATTAACAGGTTTGTGCTGTGTTTCGCTGACAGGTGAAACTCTGATTGATGTTTATACATATATCCTCAAGCAGTACCCTATCAAAATACCCCTCATAAATTCTCTCTTTCTGCTGATCTGGCGGGCAATATGACATGCAATGTTTGTTTTTTCTTGTAAAATGCTACAAAGTTTGCGCTTTCCTTAGACACATATCTCAAAATGTAACTGGGGTCAGTCATACATTCTGCCATGATAAATCCTACAACAAGGCATGATGGGTGATTTCATATCACCCCCCTCAAAAAGCACGTTTACAAATATTGCATTGCAAGATAAACCTTCAGCTGGACACACAAGCCACATGTCAGCATCCTATGCAGAAGATGGCTGCTTTGTGTATGTGCACCAAAGCCCGTGTGGGCGTCCTAAGCCCCAAACCCGCTGAAGAAGCTGTAAGCCTCTTTGAGGCCTAGCAGGTTCAATGTTATCGTTAGCAGAGGTGTATGAAGCTTAAACGCACTGCGGTCCATGTGTGCCAGAACACACACTGATTAAACATGCTTTATACATGCTGTAAAATGTTAATGTTTTAAAATCAAACTTCAATCAAAATACTTTAGATTCAGTAGCTTTTTTTTTTTTTTTGCTTTGCAAAAGGATGCATGCATGCTTACACACACACACACACACACACACACACACACACACACACACACACACACACACACACACATTCACACACACACACACACACACACCACACACACACACACACACACACACACACACACACACACTGTTACGACCCGGTACAGGGTCAGGTCGCAGCAGAGATGGGAAGGGCAAGACCAGAAACCGTGTGAGTATTTGAATTCAGATAAGGCATGACTCATATTATGGGTTCCAATGGTGCACGTACAAAAGTGACAGGGTCCAAACGCTTAAGATGCAGTGCATAAGACTTCTGATCATTTCTTTATTCCAACAATTATTACAATTGGCTAAATTCCTAAGTTTGAGCAGCTCACAAAAATACAAAATGGTGTATGACAAATGATCAGCACCAATCGACCAATGAACTACAGCCCTTCCCCAGTCCAAACCTAACTGAGCCGCCAATATAATAGTCAGACACTGAGCTGTATGCAGGATCTCTGTGTCACTGAAAAACGCCTCAAATGACTGGCTTCCTGTATTGGTGAGGTATTTGCTTCCATTGGGAAATGTTGGGATTATGCTAAATAATTATAGATTTCTGGAGGGATCTAAAGGGTTAATTAAATTCTCCCAGGTTTTTAATGATCTTGTAGCACCAGTGGTCTGTTAGCACTGGTAGACAGGGGAATCTGTTTCTTTTTCAAGGCTAGGAAGCTGCAAACAACAGAGAGCATTGCGTTAGCATGGTAACCATGCTTCCTGAGTGAGAGGCTGCCTCCGGCCTGCTCATCATTCTGAACCAGTCTGCTTAAAGAAACATGGAGCGTTTGCCTCACAGTGCATGTGATTCACAGTGCATACTGCACACATGCACACACACACACACACACACACACACACACACACACACACACACACATGCACGCACACTCACAAACTCACACACACACACACAGATACCATGCACATACAAACAAGAACATAAACAAACACACCCAGATGAACACACATGTGCACACACACCCACACAGTCATACACACACACACACACACAAATAAAAATATCATACACATACCAAAAAATACACAAGAACATACACACACGCATCCACGTGTAGACACATACATATACTCATAAGCAAACACAAGCATCCACATGATCAAACGGACACACACACACACACACACACACACACACACACACACACACACACACACACACACACACACACACACACACACACACACACACACAGCCTTACACATAGACATTCAAACCCCAGTAAACCTGACAGGATATTGAATAGGGGTGGGGGTTGGGGGGTGAGTTGCAACAACAAACAAGGCGAAAAAAAAAGGAAGATGGAGAAGCGTTTGGTTTGAGAGCCCTGGGGATGAGTGCTGACAGAGATAATAATAGCATAATAGCAGGGTATTAGCGCCTGCCACGTAATTTGAAGCAAAACTGAACAAATATCCTCTAACCTTTTCAAATGCATTCCGCTTTCCTGCTCATTACCTGGGGCGGGTGATTAAATGAGAAATAAAAAAAAAAAATAAAAAAAACAACAATCAGATCCATGAACTTGTATTACAAAGCTTGGGTTACTGGGGTTATGCGGATGCTCCCATTCAAAGACTTTAAAAAAATGAATAATATTGCTATGATTGCTCTTATCTTGAACCAAGGGGTACTTATGACAAATAAAGGTCGGACCAAGCCTGGCTTGTAATTTGTAATTTTTCAATTAACTGTCCACTAGACTCTCATATTGACTGCAGTATTGTTTCCAAGAGTGCAATGGAAAAAAAAAAAAAAATATATATATATATATGCACAAAATCAAATTCGCACACCAAGGTTACACATTTCATCAGTGTAATTATGCAGAAATACTTGCTTCATGTCACTTCAGGAGTACTTTCACAGGAACATGAACTGGCAGCAGAGCAGTTTAATTTAATGGAACATGGTCATCTATTTCACAGGCTGTGCGTTTGATTCCCACTCAGGCCACAGTGATGGTACCATTGAACTCCTGAGCTGTGTCAGTAAATATTCAGCTGTATACACAGATAGTGAATAGCAATATGCAAATGTACATTTCCATGGACCAGAAAGCCTGCAAAATGCCTGCAATGTAATGCAACATAAATTAATTGTAACAGAAACATTACCCACCTTCAGTAGAATGATATGAGAAGGGTACAGGGTGGTGTGGCTGCTTAGCTTCAGCAGTGTGACAGTAGAAGGGTACAGGGTGGTGTGGCTGCTTAGCTTCAGCAGTGTGACAGTAGAAGGGTACAGGGTGGTATGGCTGCTTAGCTTCAGCAGTGTGACAGTAGAAGGGTACAGGGTGGTGTGGTTGCTTAGCTTCAGCAGTGTGACAGTAGAAAGGCACAGGGCTGTGTGGCTGCTTAGCTTCAGTGACTTGACATAGTAAGGGTACAAGTTTGTCTGGGTGCTTATTTCAGCTGTTCAATAGTTATGTGCAAGCTACTTAGCTTTAGTCTTGGTTTGATATGAGAAGGGACAGGGTGGTATGACCGCTGTCTGGTGCTCTGCAGAGAGATAGGAATGTAATGCAAAACTAAGCTACAAGCTGAGAGGTTATGTGTAGTGCCATGGGCCCTGGGCTGGGTTGTTTTCTGAGGGACAGAAACTCAACACAAGTCTCAGACATGGAGGCTGGAGAGGGTCAAAAAGGTCAAGGTGAGCTTTGAGCCACAGCGGGTACTGTTTCAAAATTGTAAAACTGTAAAAAAAAAAAATTATATTCCATAAAATAAATAAATAAATAAAAAGGTGGGAAAAAAAAGACAAGGCCCCTGGTAACCTGTTTGTGGTGTTAAAGTCAATATCAAGGCAATTCCAATACCAAATTAGGCTGGCTGTCTGTTGGCTTGCTGTGGTTATGACTCCATCTCAGAGCAGACAGGAACTGCAGGGAAAGGTCAGGGAGACGTCTCACCATGTGACTGATGTAAGGCGAGCAGCTCCCCGCCCCGTACCCCCAAAACCCAACACGCCGTGCTTTCATTATTATCTTTCTCCGGCTCTCTGTCTGACCGTCAGACGAGGCGCATTTGTCTGTCCGCGTATTCTGAATTCCCTCTCCTCTGATGCCTTGCTTTCTTTTTCTCCCCCCCCTTTCTTCTGTTACTATGGAGCTGGAGGTGGGAGGCAGGTTTTGAAACCGGATCGTGAAAAGAGGTCCAGCTTTCTTCTACAAACATAATAAACGGAGAAGAAATATTTCATTTGTATTGGGGGAACAATGCCTCGTAGACCTGGTGAGTCAGATAAAGAATAAAGCTTATTACGCAAATTGGAAAACTACACCTACACTAAAGAAACATTATGATAAGGATTAATCACGTTTTCGGGATGGCGCTTGAGAGCTCCCTGATTTGCAGCACTTATTGATTAGAGGCACATAAAAAAATGTTCTTTCCTTTTTGGCATGCAGCAGAGGTGGGTTTTTTTTGTTATCCAATAGTTTTTTAATTAGTGAGCTGATTATCACATTACGCCCACTTGGCCATTGAAATTTAGTGAGCATTGATTTTGAGAGCCGCAAGGCTGACTCTTGGTATTGTCTCGCGGGGCGATCTTTCGCAGAGCTGAGCGGAGCATCACATCTCAGATACCGCCCCGCCCCGGTGTCCCTCAAGATACTGAGATTTTCACAAAGGCATGCCATCCAAATTTGGGGATTACAATTTGAACCTACCAAAAAAAACAGGTGCAGAAAAACTTTGCAAATCACCAAATTTGTGCAAAATTAGTCAAATCAATGCCGAAACTACCAAAAAACAGATATAGAGAAACTTTGCAAAGCACCAAATTTGTGTAATATACTGTAAGTCAAATCAACGCTGAAACTACCAAAAAACTGGTATAGAGAGATTTTGCAAAGCATCAAATTGCGTAAAATTAAATCAAATCAACACCGGGTTCCAGTGATGAGAGAATGAAGGTCTATGAACCCCAATGCATGCCACACTTTAACTTATCCTTCATTTAACCTAATCAGGTTCACTGAGAATCATTCTCAGTTAATCTAACCATTTACATGGTCTATTCTGCAGTGATAACCTGGGGAATGCATAGCCAATCAGATACAGGTCATATAGGTGGGCAGGTGAGTCAAATGCTGTAAGAATCTGACCAGGTTGTCAGAGTTAACACTCTTTGCCATGAGATCATCACTCTCCACTATGGGTCAGGACCTCCGTTAAACGCCTCATCCTTAGGACACCATCCTCATCAGTGCAGCACCCCCAGGGCGGGGTCCAATTTTCTCATCTCCTCCACTCGTCTCCTACCCCAGGAGTATGCGGAGGAAAGGAGGAGACGAAACGAGTTGAGGAGACGAGGAAACGAGGAGGCGAAATGAAAACTGGAACAGCTAATCCGATTGGCCCGTCATCTAAGTTGACCTCGGGTATTGATGAAGTCATGTAACTTCGACTGATTCCAAGGATACCCTCAGCCAATCAAAATATTCTGTGGGATGGTCTTGACTGGTTGTGATGTCACCCATAAATGTGAAAAGACTTCCACGGTAGGGTACATCGAGAACACCTGGAGTTCACCCGTTTTTGGAAATGGTTCAATCGGTTCTTTTGTGCCACACAATTTCAGTCAATCACAGAAAAAAATATTTGAAATGCTTTCAAATAGCATTTCATCTAAGGTCAGATACCATATAGTTTGAGGAAGAATGCATTGAGTTTTAGGTCCTGGTGAGGAGGGGGTCCCGGGGGGGGGGGGATGCTGATCATTATGTGAAATTCAAAGGCATTACTTTATGAATTATCAAACATGTTCAAAATACTTTCAGAGGCCTGGGAGCTCTACTTGTGCTTTAATTATTAAATTTACTTTTGCATTGAATTCTCTCTTACCTTCTAAGCTGAAGTCCTGAAATGTTGAAAATGTGAGGGAATCACATTGTTTTGGAGAAAGAATTACTATGTGACTTTGAGTTGCTCTCAACTTTGAAACTTGAAAGCAGCCTGAGGGCAGAATTGGAATGTGCCATGCAACTCCAAGGCAGAGTTCGCTGATTGGGGAGAGAGATATAATCAGTACGGCTGGGATTCAATCAAACACACGTAGCCTCGTTAAGGCCACATGCAGTTAATCAAAATGGACTCTCTTAAGACAGATGCTGTGAAAAGAACACATTCCAAATCACATGATCACTTGTATCCAACACAATATATCACACTCAAAGAAAATTATGTTGCAATTTACAGTTTGTTTTAAATGAATTCCCCAAAAGACATGAAGTGTTTGAGCATTATTTCACTATGCATAAAGTACAGCACTTTCTATACATAGCACAACCCAGTCCCATTTCAGGGCCCTGAAAGCTCTCTTACACCTTCACTAAGGAAATAATTTAACACATCTGTGAAATTAGGAACACCTGCGAACCCATTTTTCCTGGACATTTTGATGCCCTGTGTCTACACGGTCAAACCACGATTTATAAAGCATCCTTTTACAAAAGCTGCAAACCTGCTCTTTCACCACGCGTACGTTTTATTACAAATCTAAGATGGTAACTGCAGACTCTCGCATTGCATGTCACCTGCATAAAGGTCACTTTCAAACAATTTAAATATGTTTAATCATAAAATCTCAATTTAATTATTATTTTTTTTTTCTGAGGTATAAAAAAGTAACGCTGTCTTGTAGGGGTGACCAGAAGTCATCCTCTGGCTAAGAGTGTAATTTATCCCAATTACTGACACTTAGGCAGCATTTAAAATATAATCCCAGGACCAGCGTTATTAAGGCGAGGCTCCGGCCCCGCCATCAATTTTACGATGACTTTATCAGGATCCGATGCTTGTCGCAGTCCGAGGCCATGCGTTATTCAGGGCTGTCACTTAAGGGCGCGCGCCGAGCTGTGTAAGCAGTACCTGAAATGTCAGTGTGTGCATATTTACTCCATTTGCATCTGCAGAGGTCAACGTGCACATTTTTACCAATCAGCTTGAGTCATGCTGACGGCAGGGGTTTGGTTTGGGGGCTGCTTTCTCCCCCCTTCCTTCATGCCTGTTTTCATGAGGATTTGTTATGAAATGAGAAGGAATTTCCTCTCTCCAAGACACTGCTTGGCGCTACTGAAACGAGATTCGCTCCACTGATTCCATTCGCAGTTCTTCCCTGACCCTTCCCGTTTCTTTCCTTCTAACTCTGTTGCTCATATTATGGCTTGTTGATTGTAAGACAAGATAATTTGGGCCGCAGCAATTTTCTATGATCCTGAACCAGCTGTTTTATTAGATTTCTTTTTATGCAGGTTACTGCTACAGTATCAGTGGTCAATCACGACAATCAGGATGGTGTCATTTTCAGATTTTTTTCCTGAACGATGAGGGAGTAATACGTACCAGCGGTCCAAAACACCTCTCAGGGTAGTATTGATCAACAGAATAGTGCTGTAAATGACTGTGTGTGCTTGTGAAAGACGCACATCCTTGGCCCTCAACAAGTCCTCGTTTTTCATAGCTGCCAAGCAAACAGAATGTAGGTCAGATGTAGGTTATATTTTCACTGTGGATTGAAATAATCAATTCTAAGATCGTTCTGCACGAGTTCTATCGAGGTCACAAGCAAAAAAAAAAAAAAAAAAAAAAATTCAGGTAAATGACCTTCAAGGAACGCTAAGACAACTGGATGAAATTTACATCCTGGAGACTATTTGCTGTAATTCATTCTGAGAATGTTCTGGCACCCAAAAGTAGTTAACTGGGATTGAAGTCAGAATGGGGGGCATGGGGGGGGGGTCAGCCGCTTCATCTTCATGGCCTGGGGTGATCCTGGTTAGCCACTAACCCCCACCCCCACCCCCAGCCCAGGACCAAACACATAGACAGCCTCCAGATGCAATGTATTACATATATATATATGTATGTATATACATATTACAAGGCATAGTAATGTCTGTTACAGAGGCCCATCTTCTGAAGAGACATGTCTGTTTTTATTCCTTATTAAATCTTGGGACATGTATTGAAAATCTAAGAGTTTATCCCCCTTTGGTGCCAGTTTTAAAACACAATTAATATTTAGCGCTGCTAGTAAACTCCTGTTTCATAGATAAATCCATCTCACTCCTATATCATCAAAGTCATTGAAGCATAGTGGCCATTATATCGAGAGCATATTTAGGTTATTAATGTATTATTGCTCGAGTCATTAAACTCTGTGGCATGTTCTCCAACATCATGTGAAATTAAATTTAAATCTAAAAACTAAAGAATAAAAAAACCTCACTTTTGTGTCACACATTTAGAACCTTTGACTGTTTTACTGTACTATTCCATTATGAGATTTTCAACACTTCATTATTAATGTCTCAAAATCCATTTCCAGTCTCTAAAGTATCTCAAGGTTGGGCCTTTTTCCTTTCCCTTTCTCTCTTCATCTCTTCTTGAGAGTACAAATGTCACCATAATAATAAGGGATTATTGAATTAGTCAAATGACAGAGTGATGGAGCCACAGCTATGTTTCAGAGAGGCCTAGGGCACCATAGAAATAAAAAAATAAACATAATGTTGGAAGTTAATAGACAGCCATGACATTTGAAGGACTTATGCAAATAATTTTTTTTTTATCCCATGAATAAAAATGGAGCATGTACACTGGTCCATCGCGATGCCTGAGTATGGGCCGTGATTCATAAATGGGAGGATTATTATAACTATTTTGCACATTTTTTAAATGATGTTTTACCTTGACATCGTTAGCTGTCTCTGAGAACTCCATCAGAAGAAGCTTTGTTGGTTGGCCCGGAGTCTCTGTTAAGGTACAAAAGGAGAGCGTGCTTTTTCTGTTACCAGTGAACCTGTGCACCCCTCCCAGGGCCACCTCACAGGGGTGGCCATATGGGGGCCACTGGAAATCTTGGGGAGGCACACCGAAACCGAGAGCCATCGCTGAATACTATGATGCTGTTGTAGTATATAGGCTAGCTGAAGCTAATGTTATTAGTTATCTGATCAGAATGCATATTATGCATGAGGGGGGCCAGTGGGGGGCAGCAATTGTATCCGGGTGGCCGTGGCCCCCACTCTCCCACCCCCTCCCTTGGTGGTACCATTCTCTGGAACAAAAAAATAATAAAAAAATGGAATGAAATTAGGAGTCTTGAAACTCAATTCTAAAGACAAGAAGCCATGGCGAAATTATTGTTTTTATAATTAATCGCGTCTTTAATATTCTTGTGTAAAAAGCTGAAGTACCTGGCTGTGTAATCTCGAGTGCGGTACGGTCACTTCAGATGGACCATTTAGCAATCTGACTGCTCTCAGGCTGCCTAATGAAATGGACAGAATGCGTACTTCAGCACACAGAGGGCCTCATTTATCAAACCATCAGAGCGCTGTCTCTGTATGCGGTGGCGCGAAACGGTATTATGTCTGTCTGATTCATCATGCTTGCACAGGGCAGGGATATGCCTGTATATTTCAGCTTGTTGGTAAGTCCCTCTCCTTAACAGTGTTATGTTGACAGGAGCACTTCTCACTGATTGCATAGCACAGTCCCATTCATTCCCAGTCATCTGCACGTTGTGCTTTCTGCCTCACTTGTTCAAATTGTATCGCTCATGGGCTCCCCACAGCCACCTCCATAAACATATTCTATTGATCTTCCCAACACAAATGAACACTGAACTGGTACTTTAAAGTTTTTTATTGCATAGTTATCCTCGCTATGAACAGCATTTCGTCACTGCTGGATGAAAACCTCATATCTCCATTTTTGCTGATTTTGATTTTTTTGCATAAATCTGTAGCACAGTAACAGCAGCACTGGCTCCCTTTAAGTCTGTATAAACATTTTTCAAGGACTTGGTGATGTAAACATATTTAAAATAGGTGGTAATCAAAACTAAGGATACTGGTGTTCATTTCTTTCGTTTCTTTGTATTATTAACAAGATTTCACAAGATTCATTTTAAATTGTATGTTTTAACAGATTTTCCAGTTTACCGGTAGTTATTTACATTGGTAAGTTCCTTCACTTGCTACGTGTGTTTGTAAACCGACAACTGAATATTAACACACTTTAATATCAGACCAAAAGCACAGTCAAACTGTGAAATGCTGCAGTAATAATGAGTATTTGTGAATGTTTTTTCCACTTTCTGAAAATATTGAGATACAAGGTTTTCATCTGACAGCCGATGACATGTTAATAGAATGTGTAATGAGCATATTCATGCATGTAATTCTAGAACACATATTTTCATCACAAACTGATAACCAGTCATGATAATGCACAGCAGTGTATTGTGGCGGTTTGTCGTGTACTGCCATTCCACCTCAGGATTTCTGAAGCGCTTTTCATTGGTTGGCTGCTACAGCACCCACCTTGGTGAAATTCTGATTGGTCCAAGCAACTTTGAGAGCCAGGCATTATAATAACTGCAATTATTTTTTTAGAAATCCTGTCTTGCAGAATCAAGTGCAGAATTAAGTGGAGAGTGGAAAAACAAATACAAGCATTTTCACTTTCAGCTAACACATTATGTTGACTTTTAAGCTGTGCTTTATGTTTGTTTTTTAATATGCTACTCAAGAACCCTCTGACTGAAGCAACCCCCATCCCCTCTGAGAAGTGTTTACCCCATTATAGATCCTACCTCATCCAGCTTCATCCAGATGTTGTATGGCTGAACCCCGGAGCCTCCGTATCAGCTGCACAGATTTATGGTAGAAACGCGCCAGGCTGCAGGTCCAGGATTAGAGACTTCAATGAAAGGGGCCCTGGTAGCTGGGAGGGAAGATCGGGGGAAGCGCCATTTGCTGCTATATCAACACAGCAAATGTATCTCTGTCAGATCTGAGTCAAATAACAGCGTGGGGTCTCATCACATCTGCGCTGTTGTAATGGAAATATTAATTATACACATCAGTTATGCCGAAAAGGAAGAACGCGGTGTGATATTATCCATAAGTCATTAAAACGGAATCGTTGACATCTAGATTGTGGGCCTCAAATGCTTTAGCTCAATGGCTGCCATGCACTGTTTGGGTGACTCAAGTACTTCCAGGTTAAAGTCCACCCAATGGATAAATCTATGGCAAGCAGCCAATCAGGTGGTTGCTTACTTATTTGCTTGAAGATATGGTGGTGGGCCAGTAGGGGGCGTTCTTTTTCTGGAAAAAACAGCGCAACACTCCAGCACAGTGATGGAGTCACTCTGTTGTAGCAGATGTTCCTCATTGGATGAGATGTTAAACATTAGACATTAATAATAATAAAAGTCCTTGTACTTCTAGCTTTGTAGTTTCTCAAATGATATTTTTTCTCATTACAAAGAAAGTGACGACATACTACATTAAATCAATTAGCAACAGCAGTAAGTATAGAAATAACCAGGGAATACACTTAAAACTGCATTCACCAATCAACAGCTGTATAAGTAGATCAAAAATCAGGCCAATTGTTTCAGCAATTGAAAAATCCTTTACATCCTGGGGTGTCCAGTCTTGTCTAACAGGCGTTTGTGTGTGTTCAAGCTTTTGTTCCAGACCAGCACGACAACATTTGGTTCAGTGAGTCAGTTAATTACGGTCCACATGTGTGTTGCTATTTGGCTGGAACAAAAGCTCTGCACCCACTCCGACATGCCCCCGAATAAGATCGGACATTTCTGCTCTTAAACACAGAAATGAAGACTGTAAACAAAAAATAATCTACTGAAAAGGTGCAGTTGCACCCTTCATGTGTGCCATTAAAGGGACATTTCCCCAGGAGCTGACAGGATGTGACCTGAAAAAAAAAAACAGAAAAAAGGAGTCAGTTTGAGAGCACAATCACTGATTTAATACGGCGTAAAAGGCAGCTGGTACAGAGTGCATAGTGGGTCACTGAGTCAGAGTGAAAGATTCAGATATGAAGCCCCAGCAAAAACAACAACTTCCTGTTTTTCTTTTTTTTTTGTATTACAATGCTTGTGCGGGTCTTTTAAACTCCCTGTTTCCAGGAGGGGGCCTTCTCCGTTTTCTCAGTTATTCATCCTCCCCTCATTGGTTAGATTATCTTTAGTGAATTAATTTAATTTTTACCTCTACCAGTCATTATCATAGCACATTTTAATATCCTCTACTCATATGTCCATGGTATCATTGAAACACTTAATCTCTAGGCCACACATGAGGGAAGTGAAATCGTAGCAGAAAAAAAATGTACCCCGGGTTCAAGAGCGAGGTCGCTGGACCACATTAATCCATCATTTACAAGGGAGAACTCTCCTGCAGTAGCGAGGTACATATAATCAATTAACACGGCCAACATGAAGACCATGTATGCATGTATGATTTGACGGAGACAGCCCTCCTGCAGTAATGAGGGTGCAGGTTCAACAGACCAAACCAAGAGACAGAATGCACACATGTTATTGAAACTATAACACAATAAGCTCTCTACACTTTCATGCTTTTGTAAACAACAACAGAAAAATCACAAGGAAAAAACATATGAAAGCGCAATTTTTTACATTGTTTAAACCAAAACAAAGAAGGTAAACTGACAGCCTCCTATTTTTCCATCCACCAAAGGGAGTGTGAGATAATGTAAACCATGATAAACTGTAAAAATTAAAAAAAGAGAGAAAAAAGCGATCTAAGATGGCTGCCTGCAGTGGAGATCACCACATGGAGAGCTCACAGGACTGTCCCTGGGTCTACTTTGGCCCTTGATTGGATTTTTATCAAGGGATCAGTATTTGAGTTGTACTTCGACAGCTATGGAGATAGCCTGCTATTACACCCCCACCCCGACCCTCCAAAACACCACTAAGAGACATCAATCCCATCATTCTCTGAGATACATCAATCATTCTGCGTAACGTGTTTGCGGGTCTGGACAGCGGAGCGCTAACGAGTCGTAGAGGTTGTGGTCCCTGGCGGCTTGATCGTAATCACAGCCCACAGTGAGTGGGAGCTGTCGGGGGGTTTCTGGTGGGTCGTGGAGGTAATGGGTCATCGTATGAGACCTGTCAGCAACCAAACATCACACACACACACACATGCACACACACACACACACACACACACACACATGCAGACACACACACACACACACGAACACTCACACACACATGCAGACATGCACACACACACACACACACACACACACACACATGCAGACGCACACTCACACACACAAACACACACACACACACAGACATACACTCACACACACATGCACATGTGCACACACAAACACACACAAAAACTACAGACACACACACACACATGCACACGCACACATACACACATACATGCAGACAGACACACACACACACACACACATACACACACATACAGACACACACACACAAAAACTCACACACACATGCACACGCTCACATACACACACAAACAAACACATACAGACACACACACACACATGCACACACACACATACACACACAGACACATACAGACACACACACACACACACACGCACACACTACACATATACACGCAGACAGACACACACACACGCACAAACACACATATACACACATTCAGACACACACACATACATGCACACAGACACATAAACACACACGCACAGACACACACATACACACACACACTCCTCTGATTGTAATCACAACACTCGTGTTTCATGGACCCCCCGGCAGGGCTGCAGACGCTTGTTTGAGCTTCTCTCTCTCATGTTGAACCGTTAGACTTCGCCAGCTTGATATCCACTGCAAGGGAATTTGAAACTAATTTCTTCTGTCATGCAGGGAGAGCTGCTCCCTACAAATTGTTCTGCCGTTATGGAACTGAATACACTGCAATGTATTGTAATTATATGGACTTGTGGAAAATGTAATTATAAGCAATACATTGAAAATGTAATGATAAATATACTGTATTTCCCAGCATTTTTAATTTAAAAAAATATTTTATATATTTCTGTGAATACTTTGTGATCATGTAAAAAATTAAAAATGCCGTGAAATGTATTTGCAATTACATTTTCTATGTATTCAATGTATTCCTTATAATTAAGAATAGATATGTTCCTATTTTGTTTTTCATAATTCAACATTTAATTTTATTTAAATTTCCCACTCAGGGAAAGGATTACCCACCAAATCCATGTACAGGGCAGGACCACCTGCGCTGCTCTCAGTCTGCACCATATTTTTAAAAATATTTTTTTGTATATGGCCACCCCAAAAGAATACCTTAGAAATGGATATGTTACTCAGCACAACAACAGCAACAGCAACAGCAACAGCAACCAACCTATTCCCATTCCCAGGCTGTAAAACAATCAGAAATACATTAAAATGTCAGTGCCGGAGCATCAAAACTGTACGCCACCTTAGAAAATAAAGAGACCGTCCTATATGAGGTGTGTCAAGGTAAGGCAGGTCAGAATGATTGCTTTAGTACGTGGTTCCATGCACTGCTGCTGCAGAGTGTTGCTAACACACACACACATACACACACACACACTCACAACACACACACACACACACACACACACACACACACACACGCACACACATGCACCACAGACACACACACACACACACTCACAACAGACACACACCACACACACACACACACACACACATACACACACACACCACAGACACAGACACACACACACACACAACAGACACACACATGCAACAACGACACACACACACACACACACACACCTACCACACACACACACATATTCACACACGCACGCACCACAGACACACACACACACACACACACACACACACACACACACGCGCACCACAGACACACACACACACACACACACTCCTCCTCTCACACACACATACACACAAACACACACACACGCATGCACGCACCACAGACACACACACACACACACGCACCACAGACACACACACACACACACACACACATGCGTGCACCACACACACACACACACACACACACACACACACACACACACACACACACACACACACACACACTCCTCCTCTCACACACACACACACACACACACACACACACGCTCACACCACAGTGTGTGCCTCTCCTTCCTCATTATTAGTGCCAGTGTGTTGGAGTGCTTTAGCAGCTGGTTAAATGCACAGTCATTATGAGCCACTGCGTGCTTCAAGGTACTTCATCTGACCTGCTTCACTAAATATCCAGTATCCAACTGAAAAGTGATGGTACTGATTCTGGAAAAGAAACACAATCTATTTTTAATTGTTCATGTTCATGCTATATTAATGAATGATGAATGGAAATCATCCCTGTGAGAGATGATGTTCTATTTCTTTTTTTAATTATTAACTTGCTGAATCCATGTTTACTCATGTAAATATTTTCACATGTATTTCCTCTTTTTTATCTTCATGCTTGTAAATATTTTCACACTGTTTTCAAAAGTAATTCACACTGTCTCACCAGGGAGACATTCTCATTGGTCGGTTAACTGAAAGCTCAGCGTTAATAGATTGGTGACATATTGTTATTTTTCAGTGTTCTAGAACATTCTATTCAATTCCATTCCCCATAGGTTTCAAAAACTAAGAAATGTGTATTTTTTTTCAAAGAGAGGAATCCCACTCTGCTTCCATATGTTTTGCATTTTTATTGAGACCGCAGGAAACTAGTGAGGAAGACCGATGAAAGGGAGTAGAGAATGGAATTAGCAGAAGTGGGGCTTGAGCCTTCACCTTCAGGTGTTCTACTGACAGGGTGCCAGGACTTCACCACACACCTGAGTAACTAGCAGTTACCTGGCTATGTTACCTGCACAGTTACATGTATGTACACTGCGTTCGTAAAAACCAACTATGACTGAGCAGTGGCAATTTCGGCAACATCTTATACAAAGAATCTTTACATGTAGCAGGGCTGGTCCCATTTCACATGCTTAATTAAGAATAGTACTGAGTCTTGTCCCATGTCAACCAAGTTCTACGCAGTTACAATGTAATTACAGAGTTATGGGTCTACCTTATGAAAGGTGTTACCAAATACGCAAAATTAAAATTACCCTCACTGAAAAACACAATGCACTTCCAAAACAAAACAAGAAATTAGACTACAAAAACAGACTGAGTAATTACACAGAGCAGCAACAAAAGTGCCATGTTTCTTTTACCTCCAGTGACCTCACCAGAAATGAATGCTGCATCTTCTTCAGTGGCATCTGCCACAGATGGGTTCTATCACAGAGCACGGTGCTTTGAAACGAAGCGGCGTGCATGATTTAAACATGCCGTGGTGTGAACTTAAGTGCAAGGTGTCATGAACGCAGGACGCTGCGCGCCATCGCATTTCAGGCGTCTGGCAAAGCGTAGGAGCATGCATAACTAAAACCATAGTTCAGAAGCATCAATAATTAAACACAAAAAGTACTAACAGTCTCACCAAATACATCTCTCATCTCTCTCCCTTTTCACAGCCGTCGCTTTTTAAAAACAAAATAAAAGGAGATGAATTAGAAATCATGCCTGAAATAAAGAGGGGAGGTTGGGGGGGGGGGGGGATGCTCCAGTGAGTGTAGGAATTTGATGCGAAATGAAAGATGAAGAAGGCATTGGAACGGAGAAAGCGTTTGACAGCGAAGCTCTACGTATTGTTCAAGGGGCTTTCTTGGTTTCATTAGCCCAGAAGAGCTTGGTGACAAAGCCCTCTGTGGGATTTGAGGTCCATGATTGGATGGCCGTGGGATTTGAGGTCCATGATTGGATAGTCGTGGGATTTGAGGTCCATGATTGGATAGTCGTGGGATTTGAGGTCCATGGTTGGATAGCCGTGGGATTTGAGGTCCATGATTGGATAGTCGTGGGATTTGAGGTCCATGATTGGATAGTCGTGGGATTTGAGGTCCATGATTGGATAGCCGTGGGATTTGAGGTCCATGATTGGATAGCCGTGGGATTTGAGGTCCATGATTGGATGGCCATAGGATTTGAGGTCCAGGATTGACAGACTACATGGAACACATGACAAACCTCCATACTGATAAAATATTGGCCAGCATTCTATCACATGTACTTAGTCTATTTAAGAGCATTTGGAATTAAACAAAAATAGACTTCAAAATGACAACAGTAGATTCCAAAGTACATCTTTGCTTTTTGTCTCCAAAACAAAATATAAGTCTCTTAAATAAAATCTATCTTGTAATATAGGGATTAAATTGCATATGTCCATAAAGAAACCAAACTGCGCTTGATAGAATTCAAGCCTGGATCTGTCTCTTTAAAGAGCGAATTTGTGAATAGAGCAGCGCTATCTTTGTGATCCAACACCTTTGTTGCGGTAGCTGACAGGGCCACACACCTAGCTTCTTGTGGAACACTACAGTTCACTGTTTTTCATCAGCACATATTTGGATTTCTCATTTTTGTTACATGTACTGACCACAGTCATCCAGAAAACATCTCAGAGGAAGCAAATGTAACATAAATATGAAATCACATTTTATTAATTATTCTCCTCCCATGCAAAATGCGCCTTTATCAGATCAAGACTCAAGGGGCGGGAGAAAAGAGAAATTCTAATGTATATTTTATTCTAACTAGATAAGAAATTTGTAGTTGAAAACCAATAAAAATGGAACATTATGTGTGGAGTTCTTCCAAAATGTACATCTCTCCAAATCCCAGCTTCAGTATTTTTGACAATGTTTCTGTCTGTCTCTGCTCTTAAAACAATTTCCTCAATTGACAAAAATATTTGCAATGCGCCAATCTCTGTCAAGGATGTTGAGACAGCAATAAAAGCAACGAATTCTCCCATAGGACATGACCCCTTTTCCACCTCGACTAAGTTTTATTTGTGTTGCGCTTTTTAGAAAAACGCTGTCACAAAGCAGCTTTGCATGGATGCATGGCTTACAGCCTTACCCTCAGCTTTGTACCTCAGCTTCGTGAAGAGGTCACGTTATTGTGTTTGATTTCTCTGACTTATACCTCAACAGTGTTGCTGTATTGTTGGTGAAAAGAGTAGAGCCTGTCCCAGACCATTTTATCGATGCATGTCTGGCTGGTTTCATGAAGGCCAGACATATTCTGAACAGTAGCAGGCTTAGACTTGATACCCTTGTGTGTCCAAATCTTAAACATCTGTTGTTTGTAGAAGATGGATTATGATTTTATTCTTTTTCAAGTTTTTTTTTTCAACACAATAAAAATGTTTTTGAAAAACTTATACTAATACTGAATATAAATTGTCAAAATTCTTGACATTTTTGGTTTTGTGGGCTTCTCTAAAATCTCATGGCATAACACATGGCTGCTGCTCTGTTCAACTGAAATGTGACTAACCAAAAGCCTCTAACTCTGTTAAATGGAAGTGTTTCTTAGAGGTGCCGAGTCTCTCTTTATTTAACAGGTCTCAACCCCTACCAGGTTTAGAGGCATGCACTGTCAGCTTCTGGCATTCAAAAGATAGTTCCCTTTTCATTATCCCTGAAGAAGAGTAAAAATGACTGAGGTTAAACCCTAATGAAGCTTCTTAAGACTGAACTGTTCTTACTCAATGAGAATGAATGGTGATGAAAATGACAAATACAGCAGTATGAGTTTGCCCTTTTTTCCTCCAGCACCAGGATGGATTTTTTTTTAAGCGTACAAGTATTCCACTTTAATATCTTTCCAGAAGTATGAAGGAACACCAGGCCAAACCTTATTAGATTTAAACTATGTGGATTCAAGTTGTAATTTCCAATGTGCACTTTTGACAGGAAGCCTGCCTTGCATGTAATTACATGGTTTTTCCTCAAATCAGTTAAAGGGCAAGTCTTATTGAGGCAAGAACTTGAAAATGTACTTTTTGCTTGATAACCACAATAACAGGCATTTACACTTGACAGTGTCTGGAAAGCATACACCTACTCAATTACCAGCGAAAAGTATTTCCTGAGCACAGGGGTGAAAATGCTGTCTCGGGCTCTTAGTTCCTCCCCCATCTCCTGCTTTTCTCAGCTTGTCTCACCTTCCAGCAAGCTGTGCATGTGAACTTTTAAAGCATCACACACATCACAGTTGTGATAAAGTACAAAATACATTATTTAACTTAATTTAACAATAAATAATACATATATTGTTATTACAGTTGCTATAATAATTATACTGTTTATTTATTGCAATTAAAGGAGAAAAATATAACAATATGACAGTGTTTTTTCAAACAATTTTTGAGGCTAAATAATTTCCAATGCAGATTTTTTTTTTTCAGACTGTACACATTTAATATCCATATGAAATCCATATCTGATCTGGTAACATTTTAAAATAATATATGTTTGCATATTAGATCACATGCACCTGCAAAACCTACCAGTAGAGGTAGACAGTACAAATGGAAACAAACAATACCCTGCTTCATTCTAAAAAATGGAGATTTAACTGAAGATTGATTCATTTGCTTTGGTGACTTATCTCCAGTTTTGCTTGCAGACATAATGAAGTGACTCATATTATTTAGGCATGACTACACTGGCTGTGGTTATCTATGCTGAGGCTAGTGAGGACACATTCACCGGTGTGTCGTGATTTCACTTGGGCAAAATAAATATGATCATCTAAAGGGGCAGCCTATAGCCTAGTGGCAAAGGTACATGACTGGGACCCCTGAGGTTGGCAGTTCAAGTCCCAGTCCAGCCACAGTAAGAACACCATTGCTGTTGGGCCCCTGAGCAAGGCCCTTAACCCCACATTGCTCCCAGGGGGGATTGGCCCTTGGTTTGTCTAATCAACTGTAAGTTGCTTTGGATAAAAAGCATCAGCTAAATGATACTAATGTAATGTAAAGCTAAAATATGATACAGGAATAAAGAAATAAGTGAACATGGGTTGATTTGTCTGACGCAGGCAATGGTATACATGGTGATTTTCCTGGTAAAATCTAAACACATGCAAGAAATGGAGTTGATGTTTGACTCCATGTAACGTCTTGCCTTTTAGGGTCTGAAGAGGGAAACAGATCTTTATCGGACCTGTCAGAAAATCTTATTTAGGTCACTTAAAACACCCAGAGGAAAGGTGGCACTAGCCCTTTGGGATTGGCTAAAAGTCTGAATGCCGAGACCTACTCTGTGTGGAGTTAAGTAAGTCTGGTCTTTTCTGCTGTGATCTGAGTGACTGTTCTGGCGCTGTTTATTTGTTTTGCACCAGGGTTGCATTAGGTCAGACACGCTGCTTTTAAAATTTTCAAGATTTCACAACAGTTCCTGCCAGGAAGTTAAGATATACTTATGTGTTTTTGAAAGAGAAAAAAATCGTGCAGCAGGACAACTGAGGACGTAAGCAGCTGTGGAACCATTCTGCAAAATATAGTGAATTAAATCTAGTGACTCAATGGATGAATATACTGCAGAATTTCTGTGTTTTTTGATTTAAGAAAGTTTGTGTAAATAGTTTTTGAAGTTTAAATAAGCCTTCAGCTAGTGACAATTATTGTCTAGTTAAAATGCCTCGCTACAATGTTAGACTTTAATACATGAAGTTACATATCAGAGTATAGTTTATAATAGGCGAACTAGAGGCAAAAAACATCTCTTTAAAGTTCTGCTCTACTTCACAGCACACGCTCGGAACCGTTTTTAAAAGCTTTTGAAGTCTAAGAAAATTTAGCCTCTTGTGAGATTTTGGATGTTCAAGGAACGAAAATGAGCAGTAAATCACCAGAAAACAAACCTAGCTGCCATAATATGCTGGACGGGTTTTAAATGGATATGGCATTATGAAAGAGGCTTGCACTGTAAATAATACAACATGTATCAGTTCACTATGATACTGGGGCACCTTAGAGCAGGGCGTCTCAGACTCAGTCTTGGGGAGTGGCTTTGTCTGCTGGTGTTATTACAAGCAATCTAGTGATCATTTAAGGTCTTTGAAAATGTGTGTTTAAAGGGAGTTTGTTAAAACAAAAGTTCGGGAGAAGTATTTTCAGACAACCCCTCATTCAAATACCTCTACCCGTCCAACCTGGTTTTCTCTGCTGGTATTAAATTGCCACATACCTTCTCTCCCATCATGCACCCTGCTTCCGGTATCCCTCCTCCTTGCCATCTCCAACTCCATGTCTACTTCCTTTCCTCTGTTTTTTCTCTTACTCTTGTAGTTGTCCGGTGGGGGTTCACCTCACTCAAAATATTATGAGGTATGACGCTAACCCTTTGGACCCCAAGCCCAAGATCAAATGTCTGTACCATTATAAAACTTGCCACATCACAATAAACTCCTTCTAAGTGCATTCAATGCTGTCTGAAAATCTATTCTTCTGATATTACACTTTGGTAGAACTTTCAGATGTAACACATCCTCAGTCCGGTATGAGTTAATAAACTGACCTCAACTGGACTGTGATCTAGTCCTAAACGCAGCTCTAGAATGCTGTTTTTCCCTCCCATAATTCCATTCATATGCGTTTGCAAATGGACTGTAAAAGTCATACATGTGGCATAAACATTAACCCTATCAATCCAGACACTGTGATATCACTCATTCTAAGCCAATGGTCCCAGCTCATTGAGAATGTGAATGCTTTGCGCCCTTGGTTTGCCTTTTAGAAAATGACAGAGAACACATCCAATGGATGTCTTCAGGGAGGAACATATTTTCCCCAATTAAATGTTTTCTCAGTTTCCTAATTAACCAAATATGAAACATATTTTTTTAATACATAGCGCCTTTTCTTTAGCATGCTGCCACGCTACCCGTCAAACAAAACTACAAGTGACATATGTGAAAGAAAACTGTTTAGTATGTCCCATTATTCACCATAACGCCACCAGAGAACGTTCCAGCTTTCTGTCACTGCCTCCGGTTGGGCGGCGGGCCCAGATAAGATTGTGATTTGTTAAATGACCACTGGCTTAATAAAGGGGGGGTGTGTTTGCCATCACCCCACAGAGAGACGTGTGAGTGAGTAACTCAGACTGTTACTCATGAGCTCGACGAGGGGAGGCTGACCACGCGCTCACTCAAGCTGACGAGCGCTTAAAATAAAGAGCCGTGTTATAAAAGTCATTTGCAATACAGACACAGAAATCACACTCGTTCGCCACTCAAACTCGCTGTCACCTCTCTAATTCTAATTGGCTGCCTGCTTACACCTGCTCTAAGAGCTGTCACAGGCAGCGAAGCAGACGAGAGGGGTGGGGGGGGGAATAAATAAATAAAGAAATAAAAATGAATGTCCTCATTCCAGACTGAGTGATTAGAGCCAGACGAGTGGCCTGCGTTTTTTCGGGCTCCCTCTTGTCACCGGGTAATTTGCAGCTGAAGCTGTGCAGTTTCCCTCCAGCAATGAGAAGCAGAGATCACTTCAGACTGAGACTGCGGTCTATTTTTAAAAAAGGTGTAAGATAACAGTAACAAATTTGATTGTTTGACAATTCTGTATCGCAGTTTAAATTATTCCAAAAAAAAAAACCCACACACTGAGACAGAATAAGTCCTTTATAAAGTCAGCACCCAGTGCTAAATGTGATGTAAAATTTTAGCTTCCACCTTTCATTCTTGTGTCATGTATTTGTTACATTGAGGAGCGCCCAGAATGTCCTGAAATTCAGAGTAAAAACATCTCGTAAGTTAATATGGGACATGCACAACAGCTAACTCTAAACAGGAACCCAAAGCCACGGCTAAATCATATATATATACTTGTAATTTTTTTACATAATTTTTATGGATTTACAGAATGCAAAATATCATTTTCGGCACAGATTGAACTTGCGGACCCAATTGTAATTGTTTTCCTCAAAATATCATTCATGGTCATTCCCTGTGTCGGGGCATATCTGTGATGCATTGACAGCATGGAAATCTTAGAATGTCAATCTTCATGCATGAAGAACTGTTTCAGTCTCAGACATTAAGAAGAGACCGCAAACTTCAGGTTATCTCTGAAAGCAATCATCTCTGAGACTGAAGGACTGAAGCTAGAGCAGAAAAAGGGCACTTCACATCTTAATTGAATTAATGGAATGTTATTTATTTATATGGCACTTCCATACGCGGCTGAAACATAAAGAGCTCTAGGACAAAAACAGAGCCCTTCAGTGGTTAAACCAATCAATGAGGCCATTTTGTGTTCCAGCACATCTGATAGACTGAAGCACGATCTACTCACTCAAAGTGCAGATCAAGGAACAAGTCCGTCCTTTTATGTCAAAATTGTTATGGATGGATTAGAGCTGAGGGAATGCTGTCTATCTGCCAGTGATAGAAGGGCGGTCTCTCCCCGACATCGTGTGATGACAAAAACTGGACAAAATCTCAACATCAACGTTCATCTCTACACAACGTTTCAGGGTCCTCAGACAAGCGAGGCAGTGTGCGAAGGTTTAGAATGGCATAGTTAGAACATTTTCAAACAGAATTGTATTTGTTTTATAAGTGATTATATGATGTCTAAACAAAAATATTTGTATTTGTATTATTTGTTATAAATAAATAAATGAATGAATAAATTATGTATGAATAATCTATCAGGGCTTTGGACAAAATGGATAGGGGCTCATTTTGCAGCAGAAGAGAACACACAACACATCAGCTAGATAATGAGTGTGTGAAATATTCATGTGGCTAAATGTGCATGAGTAAGTCCGTTCAAACACTTATTTTATTAAATCGCTTTCCAGGCTGAAAGGACCTTGTAAGTTGTTATCTTACTTACTTTCCTTTCCTGATCACAGAAAAAAATTTGACCAATGTTCATAAATTTCTAATATACCACTAAAGGAACATCACGGTTTGTTTATCTGAGGCAAACTGGTGACTCGATTCATCCAACCATGCAATGGTTTATTCACCCAAACACAGCCAGATTGGATGAATGAATTAAAAACAGAGCTTTGCTGCGATAATGGTGTTATTTTTCTGATTTAACGGGCTCTGATCGGCCAGTAACTGCTCCGTTCACTTCTGCATCTGTGTTGTGTTGTACACCCACTGGGCACCTTAAAGACGACAACCATTTCTGTGATCTTTAACGCCACAGATAAAACACCCGTGCCGAGCGGCGTAATGGCTTGCCATTCCGGCTAACAGGCTTCTCAATTATTTATGAGCCTCTTTAGTTTGAAGAGAAGACGCTCCACGATATGTGCGGCATTGTGGGATTGTTCTTTGAGGATTCTTTTCTCTCTCTCTGTCTCCCCCTCTCCCGGTCGCTTTGTGTGATTCTCGCTCTTTGAAATGGCGGGTGTCTACAGATGCGGGCTGATCAGGGAGAAGAAGGCGCATCAGACGGTTAGTGGAAGACAGTGCTGAGGTCATCATTAAAGGACAGTGTTGGAATCCAACTGCTCATGGGTCTATCCTTTTTTTTTTTTTGGGGGTTCTCTCCCACAAAGCCACAAACACCCCCCCCCACCCCGTCCCCCCCATCCCTGTTTCTTCCAACTGGACCAAACTTGTCAACCCTTCCACAACTGCTTTTTCTCTCTCACAGGCTCTGGAGGGGGAGTGGCCATATGTGTGATGTCATCTGATTGACATGTCGACAATCTTTTCTTGCTGCAGTGCAAACGAGCAATACCATCTGTGGAGCGCGAGGCTAGCTTATGCTCCAGTTACCTGCCCTGCCACCTGTAGCGACTGCTAGAGAATGATGAGGACTGATGAAGCATTGCCTGGCTGAGCCTAGCTGGTCCCTGGTCAGCGCAGACCTCCAGCCATAGCTGTTAACAGCTCGGCTGGGTTTGACACGCACAGCCTCAGGCCTCACAGCTGCAGTGCTCACAGGTGCCCCGCCCGTGAGAGCTACCTGGGCTATGATGATGGCATTTGTGAGGAAAAGGGAACACGGCATTTTTTTTTTTTTTTGGACAGGGTTTTCAAAGGGGAAGCGTAAAATCTCAGCTAATGCTGTGGTTGGATGCACTGAACTACAGCACGTTAAATCATTTTATGAGCTTTGCAGCCGTGGTTTACCTGTCAAAGTGATGGATTTAAAGGCCTTTGAAGTGACTTCTGTGAGTTTTGTCTCAATTCAGGAATCCTGCTTGAACAGAGTTTTGTTAATGCTCTTTAAGATAGAAGCATATGATCAATATCATTCAGATATTAAATATTTGTGCAGCTCAAATTTTAAATTTGAGCATTTCTACATATATCGAAATCATAACTTATCTTACTTGAATAGCAAGGCATCATGTTCTGTGTTTTTGAAAGTAAAACAAACTTTCAATCAAGGACTTTTAACTGCTTAAATATAAGCAACCTTTATTTAAACACTTCAATACACGTACATTAAGCAGTCATGGCAGCTCTCTAGTTTCTATTCTTCAAACCCTAGAATAACAGGGAGATTTTTTCATCCATACCCATCTCTCATAACGAAAAGGACAGGCTGATGCACAGAAAATACAAAATAAAATTTACGTTATTTATCGCTTTTGCATGTTTTGCCAAAAATTCCACAGTCTATTTGATCAGCCGACAGGTTCCCTTTTCTGTTCATGCCACCTAAACAAATATTAACCTGAGTTTCATTTCCTTTCAGTGCATACGGGCGACAATGTAAGATTCACACTGGCACTGATAGGACCAGATTAAACTGATCTTTCATTTCTGAAGTCATGTCAAGAAAGATAGAAAACTAGACAGATTGCTTCCCAGTTTGCTCCATTTCTGAGTATGTAATGAAATAGCAATTAAAATATTAATGCTCGACTGGAAATCCCCCATATGTGTTGAAGGAACTCAGTATTTTTTGCTATTTTGTTCAAAGCCAAATCTGCCTTCCTGCTGACTAGGCAACGGGAATTAATGACAGAAATACATTAAAATGTATTGACATATCTATCATTAAGACTCACGAATAATATCTGTTAATGAGAATGTAATAAAGCTGTAATTAATCATTACTAAGACACTAATTAAGCATATATCATACAACAGATGAACATTAGCATCTTCATATCTTGTAATTAATATTATGGTGGATGACTACTAAGGTCAAATAATTATCTGTAATTTTATGAACATGGACAAGGCTTCATCAGGGTAGATGGTTAAATATGCTGCATTCATTTTGCAGAGAGATATTCACACTGTAAACCACACAGATATTCTGCCCATGCCCCTCATGGACACATGCGTAGGATGTGGGATGAGAGCCGAGACGCATCCCGTCTTACATTGCCAAGGCTGCGCAGTACTGCTGTAAATATTACAGACCTTAACAACAAAAACAAGAACAACAAGAACATGACACATCTGCAAAAGTACTGACTAATGGGCCAGGTGCAGTGCAGTAGCTTCTAAAAGGGCTTTTTTAAGAAAGCCACATAAACCACATAAACAACAATTTTACATATAAAACAAAACATCATTATTACGCTTTTCCATGCTAATGTTTGTCTCCAAACAGTTCTGCTCTCGGAGCTCAAGATAGCCCGTGTATAAACTGAATAAATAACGGTATTAGTCCCCCTCACTGCGTTTCCTTCTTCTGTGAAATCATGTTTTTAAACATTTGTTTAAACTCGGGTTGCCATGCACATATTGTCAGGGCTTTGAAGATGGAGCTGGTGGAAATAAGCTAGACACATTGCAGACCTCTCGCTGTGAAGCTGAACCCCTTTAGCCTTATTAAAACACACACTCTTCATAAGACACTTGCTTGAAAATATACATAATTATCGGGTTCCAGCATCAGGGGTCCAGTGGTAATAAAATGAAGGTGCCTGACCCTCTGAATTTGGAATAAGACGGTTCTTGATTGAACATTTTTCGCGGGCGGACCGGCGAGACCTGTGAACGCCATACATCGAGTGAAAAAAAAGCAAACAATGCAGCTTTAATGTCATACTTGTCTGCGAACGTTGCCTCGCTCTCTCGGCATCTAGTGGGGGGAACGCGTGCATGCATTATTTATCAGTCAACATGAATAAAGTAACTTCCATTTCAATCAAACTGAGCTGCTTTTTTGATAAGCAATAAATGATACAGAAGCTCCAGGGGCCGGTTTGCGTATTCATTGCAGTCTGGCTGTCAGACAACAGGAGACTGACAGAGTCTGAGATTATTGGTGTTTCGGCTGCAGAGAAATTCAGCACGCATTACAGAATTATTTAAATCTCCACAGTCTACTTTCATGCTTTGTGAACCCATTTCATTGTTCAGTCACTCGACTAATGATGATGTTATCTATTGGTATTCGATAACCTGTTTGCTGAGGCGTATTTGATTATTTTTTTTTCGTTCACAATCGGTACAACTCATCTCTGTTGTCAATGAATAATCTTTTCACTAACTGATCTGTTTTGTGTTAACAAAGATCCACTATTAGAAACCCAGGGTGCAGATTTTTCTCATTGATTATATTAAAAAGGAAGAATGAGTTTGCTAATTGGACATTCCCCTGTGCAGCTCCCCTGTAAGACATGCATCCATTGGCTGATTCTGATAGTACTGGCTTTCAGCATCTTCAGTCACTGATTTTTTAATAAGAGAAGTCTGTTTGTCTTATGAGGTGGTATGTGCGCATTTCTTTTTTTGGAGGGGGCTCATGTTAAATGCAACAAGCATACAGTAATTTCGGTGATTTGCCAGATGTGTAATCGTGAGCCATCCTCACACACGGCTTTTGACCGATGCCTAAGCCGCTACAGCCCTTGTCTATCAACTGCTGCAGTTCAGTGCAGCTCCCAGTTGGATATAGCATATTAAGAGTGTTTGTTCTGAGATATCTCAAGATGTGAACATTTGGGCTCCGACACTTATAGCCGAAGCAACAGACGTCTCATCTGCTGAAGAACATTTATTTAGCAAAGATTCCTGACAGCAGCTGAAACAATGACAGTGAATCATTGCAGTTATCAAACACATTATTAAACTCATACAATTACAGTGCCAATGCCCTTTAGCGACACACTTCAGTAAACAGTTTATCATTTCACATTAATGAGCTGACTAATTTAAATAAACTAAGGGCCATAAAACTCACAAAGGGAGGTTAAACGGCAAAAATTTGGAGAGGTTTTTTTTCTTTTTTTTTTTAATTTAAGTTACAGTATCAATAAAGTATTAAACAGTTTATATACACTGTGTGTGTTCTGAGCCCTGTGTGAATGAATTGCTGTTCAACTTTTACTGTCATTGCCTTACAGTATGTTTGATTAATACTTTTACATTCATTACATCGAGTCTCTATCCAGGAACAGATTATGTTGCTGCAGGGGCGCAGATGGCAGGGGGACGGGGGATACACCCCCCCAGTTTCATAGGGACCCTGATCTGTCCCCCCACTTTTGAGGGAAAAAAAAATGGTCTCCCACTTCAAAAATCTCTTTGTGCTGCTGCCAGTAGAGATGTGAGATCAGACTGTCATGTAGCAATAAGCAAACTGTTAAGCAGCTCTGAACAGAGTTAAGCAGCTATAGTCTGACTTTAAAGGTCTTAAAATTTTAAAGCACCATTTCTACGACTTGAGTGGTTGAGAAGACTTTACTGGTTACAAGTGCACTTTAACAATTGTGAGATAAAGATACACTCATGCAGACTTAATAGGCTTATAGACATACAGGTTGTCCTAAGCGCAGTGAACATACTTAAGCAGCTATGACAAAACAAATTTAGCTACAAGATTTGAGCAACTAAAACCAGGTTGCTTCTCAGATTTAAGTAGCTGACAAGACTGAACTTAAGCATTTTTGAGAGTTAGGAACATAGCCAAACATATGACTTTAGTCAAACTAGCCACTGACAAACTGAACAGACTTAAACAGCTATAAAGAGACTTAAGCTACTGAGAAGACTTAAGTGGCTTTGAACAAATACAATACAGTCCCAGGTATTAAAGTGAGAACATGGCACAAGTAAATCCGTCTTTGATATGCTCTTCAAATACACATTAAATAAAATGGTTTATACTCAAACACAATGCATTTGCAAGTATGCATACACATACAGTATATGTTCTATTGCACTGCAGACAGGAAAGCATGTAATTTAATGTATTGTTTTGATTAATCCTAAAAATAATTTCCACAATAAAAAAGTATTTGTATTTAAACACATGAATTTTGAAGAACTGAATATGTCAGTATATGTGTTGTATTGCCCTGGAGGACTTAAACATGACCTTTAATGAATGCTTCAGTTCTGAAGTAGAATAGCATATGCCATTAAAAAAGGATATAATCCTCTTTGATCAAATTTAATATGCCTTTAAACAGACGAAGAGCCAAATCCTGATCAGAGACATGCACAGACAATACACACAGACTCTGCCTGTCTCAACCCTACGCATATTCAAACATAATACAGTTCTTTAACATTTTTACAGTACTGTAACCGGGAAAAGATAACAAATGAAATGAGTGTAACTCTGGAGTTTACTGCAATCTCACAGAAACACACGCAACTGGATGACGGATAGGTGATGTTCTTGCCGAGGGAACAATGGAATTGAAAAACCTGTTGATTAATTATTTCGGCACTTGGACGAATAACCTCAACAGCTGCATTCCATAATTATAGCCATAAATCTAAGGTAAAACACACACTGAAAACGCATTGGCGAGCACGTGATCATTTCATTATGTAATCCAGCCCTCTGGGCCAATAAGATTGGTTACAGTGGTGCAGAAGGCCTGCTCCAACACAAGGATGACACGAATGGCATAAGGAAAAGTCCATCTATCAGACAGTGAGGGGAATCAAAGACATCCAACATCTGAGAAAACGTCAATTATGTTTTTTGCTCTTCTTTTTTTGACTGTCAGAAATGAGTAGGAATTACTAGGGTAATTCTGGTGTATTACTAACCTTGAGTAAACTACTACTACCACTCGTGCACTACTCAACTCATATTGCTCATTACTTATGTATATAGTTTATTTTCATACTGTTGTTATTTTACAAGGACATACCTGCTGTAATATAACGACCTGAATTTTTCAGGTCTGCCTGGAGACACGAAAGAAAATCAAATGATCACTTTGTTTCTCTTGCCACGTGGGAAGTGCAGAGGTGTTGAACAGTTTAGAAGCTAATGTTAATCCAATAGGAAGTGGAGTCACTGGGATTGTACCATAAATGAATGAGGACCCAACTTGTTTCTTTCTACACACTACATTTGTCAATTTTTTTCTGCACAGTATATGTGAGTCTCCTCACATGTGATCCAGTATTTACACACAATGTAGAGGTACTGGTTTATTTGTTTGTACTTTATTCATGTACAAGGTTCCGTATGATGTGTATATTGTTTAAAAACAATTTACTATAGATATCTGTATCAGGAAATTTTTTTGTTGCTGTTTATGACACTTATTGGAAGCACAGCACATTAGACATTATTACTTACAGAAAAAATCCCCCGCCCCCACCCCACAAACACCCTGCTGACATAAACCTGGCAACCAGAAAACATCAAACTCAGACTCACAATAAGATGGTTTTTAGAGGTTAAGGAGAATTTATGAAATTTCTAGAAGAATGAGCAGGATGAGAGGATTCTGCAGTAGCTGGCTGAATCTGAGGGTTGGGGGGAGGAGAGGGGAGGAATAAACACATTTTACAGTGCTAGCTGCTGAAGTACTGCAGAGAGCAAAATGTCTCACACAAACACATATGGTGTTCTTATGCGAGCAATTCACAGGAAATGGGATTTGTATGATTACAAAATGAGATGAAAACAACAGCAAGAGAAATTGGCTTTATTTCAAACTGGGGGATACGGTCTGCAGAAAATTTGAACATCTACCGAGTTGTTGTTTTTCCTGAATGTTGGCTGTTGACCAACACTCACTGCACTCGCGAGAGATTCAATATGATCTTTGAGCAACAGAGTGAAATCGATGAACGTTCAGGGCTGGTTAAGTGATTACGTTCTCTACAACATCATCAGTGTTTGGGGCAGACCGGGGTACATTAAATGGATAGAAATCCCTAATGGACAATCTGTCAAGTAAACTATGAGAACACACAGTCCCTCTTCCGCCATTAAACAAGTGAGGCCATTACGGAATCGCGAGTCAGCTGGGAAGTGCGTAATTTCAGTTTAAAATGATGCAGTGCAAATGAGATATTTTATTTTGTCTGTGCTGCGCAAACTTAAATCAGCTTAATGGTAGCCATGGTGCCGTGAAGCAGCGCACTGCTGTCTTCGCGACCTGATTTGTGATGCAATCAGCAATGTTCTTACACATTTATTTCTCCTATTGCCTGATTCAAACACTCAGAGTAAACCACTAGAGATCCCAAGTGTTTTCTTGTGTATTTTTTCAGCCTCCCCTTGGACAGCAGGTTAGACAAACAGTTGCACATAAGTGCCTAATGTCTTAAAAAAAAAAAAATGTATCACCATTTAATTGAACAGTTTGGACATTTATCCAATTAGTCTATCAGTAAATTGACCTATCCATCCATCCAAATATCTATCCATCCTTATTTTGCATGGTATATTTTACATTGCAAGCACAGTAAGAGAAAGCCCATTAATGTGCAGCTGAGGTGGACTGGATGCAGCGTTAAAATGGTGAACTGGGTGTGGCTTTAAAATGGTGAACTGGGTGTGGCTTTGAAATGGTGGACTGGATGCGGCGTTAAAATGGTGGACTGGGTGTGGCTTTAAAATGGTGGACTGGATGCGGCGTTAAAATGGTGAACTGGGTGTGGCTTTAAAATGGTGGACTGGATGCGGCGTTAAAATGGTGAACTGGGTGTGACTTTGAAATGGTGGACTGGATGTGGCTTTAAAATGGTGGACTGGGTGTGGCTTTGAAATGGTGGACTGGATGTGGCTTTAAAATGGTGGACTGGATGCAGCGTTAAAATGGTGAACTGGATGTGTGGCTTTGAAATGGTGGACTGGATGCGGCTTTAAATGTGGACTGGATGCGGCTTTAAATGGTGGTGGACTTGATGCAGCGTTAAAATGGTGGACTGGATGTGGCTTCAAAATGGTGGACTGGATGCGTGTGGCTTTAAAATGGTGAACTGGGTGTGGCTTTACTATGGTGGACTGGGTGTGGCTTTACTATGGTGGACTGGATGTGGCTTTAAAATGGTGGACTGGATGGACTGGATGTGGCTTTAAATGGTGGACTGGATGCGGCTTTAAATGGTGGACTGGATGCGGCTTTAAATGGTGGACTGGATGCGGCTTTACTATGGTGGACTGGGTGTGGCTTTACTATGGTGGACTGGATGCAGCGGCTTAAAAATGGATGTGGACTGGATGCGGCTTTAAATGGTGGACTGGGTGTGGCTTTACTATGGTGGACTGGATGCAGCGTTAAAATGGTGGACTGGATGCGGCTTTAAATGGTGGACTGGATGCAGCGTTAAAATAGTGGACTGGATGCGACATTAAAATGGTGGACTGGATGTGGCTTTAAAATGGTGGACTGGGTGTGGCTTTAAAATGGTGGACTGGATGTGACATTAAAATGGTGGACTGTTGTGGCTTTAAATGGTGGACTGGATGGAACATTAAAATGGTGGACTGGGTGTGGCTTTAAAATGGTGGACTTTAAAATGGTGGACTGGGTGCGGCTTTAAAATGGTGGACTGGGTGTGGCTTTAAAATGGTGGACTAAAATGGTGGACTGGGTGTGGCTTTAAAATGGTGGACTTTTAAAATGGTGGACTGGGTGCGGCTTTAAAATGGTGGACTGGATGCGGCTTTTCAATGGTGGTGTACAGTGGTAGGAGAGAGCTTTAATTGAACCAATGGGAGAAATTGGAGGAGTTACTATGAACTATTAGTGATGAAAGATGAATCCAAAATGGGATACTACATAGCAGGGGTTCCCAAAGTGGGGTTTAGGACCCCCCCGAGGGGTCGTGAGACACAGGTGGGGGGTCGTGAGATGATTTCCAGAATCAAAAATCCGATCGATGCATATTGCCCACCCATCTCATTAGATAAGTTTAATGTTACTTTATTACTATAGAAAATAATGCATTTATGGCTATTGTGTTCTTTTGTGTTATCAAAGCGCTGAGTGCGTATTGGTGCATGGGTGTGTGAACGTTTGTATGCTTCAACCACCTTCGGGGTCGTGGAGGTCGCGAGTCTCTCGCGACTCTCTGAGTCACCATTATTTTGGGGGTCGTGGGCTGAAAAGTGTGGGAACCTGCTACGTGGTGCCAACAGAATTCAGTTGAATTGCATCACTACAGTACAAATCTGCAGTACATTAGCATTAGGATTTACTGCGGCCATTATGTTTCCAAATGACATACGTCCGTCCTCACGAAACAGGAAAATCTCTCATTCAGTAGTCTATTTATTGGCAAAAAATGTAGCTAAAACTTTTAATAATTTTTGTTGACATTTTTAATTTACATGGTTACAGTTAATATGATTTCAGAAGGGATCTCATGTACTGTATAAAATATACTCCAGAAAAATCTACTCTAGAAAACATACTCTACCAGAGTTAATTATATGTATTGAACTCTTAACTTTTCATGGTGTGCAGTATAACTTTGTCACAAATCAAGTAAGTTTAAGTGCCCTGTGTAAAAAATAGCACACATTTATCATTTCTTTTTATGGTAATTTTGAATCACACTTTGGTATTGAGCTTAGTCAGCATTTTGCATTAATTTGCAATCACATTTCAGTCACCACTATTTTTAGTGCAACAGGAGTACTGTATGCAGGTCCCATCTGGCTTTGCTAGCCGGTAATATATCCTGGCCTACCCTCCATTTTTTTGTGCTTAAGTAGAAAGTAAAATTGCCTTCACGGAGAATGAGGTGAACCTCTCTCCTGTCTACATCTCTTAGCGTCTTGTACATATGATATGTCTCCAAGGCTGGGAGGGAGGGGGTGGAGCTTGTGGGGGTCATGAATTTGAAAATGTATTTCATAACAGGTCACTGATTACATGGCCCTGAAGTTAATGACCCCAACGGCCTCTGAGCTGTAAAACATACAGCTGACCTGGGATCAGTTTCATTATCTGTCCATATCTTCACCTATATTATATCACAGCAGAGGTGACCAGGGTGCTGGTCCAGGGTCTGCTGTTTTTTGTCGATACTCAGTGCTTAATTGATTAATTGGCATGGCTAATTATCGTTTGATGGTGGCACCTCCCCGGGATTCTTGGGGCTAAATTAGTCGCTGGTTTTCAGATGAAAACAAAAAACAAGGGCTGGCCACACATGTATTACCGGCTAAATCGCTACGGCTGAGCCTTTGCTAATACAATCCACACTAGTTTAATTTCCAAACACTGCCTGGAAACTGACTATTCTTTCAATATTTGTAAAAAAAAAAAAAAAAAAAAACATGTGTAAACACTAGAATGAGGGTTAAAGGAATAAATTGGTTTTTCATGACTAGGAAACACAGCCCATTGAAGAACCGCAGTGTTTTGTAATCACTGTGAAAATTTGGAAGAAAAGACCAAAAATCTGCTTTAATGGGTGCAGCTCCAGGGGCTAGCGGCGTGGCGAATGATGTATTCATTGTTTCTGCGCGCCATTGAAAGATGATTATTGAGCTCCACGTGGAAGAGAAACGGCTCGGCACACCGATTCTTCCCCGGTGTTAAAATGTCAGTGTCATTTACACACAGCGGTTGAGAAGGGCTTTCTGAAAACCTTTCCCTCAGCATCATGGAATTATTCTGTGCCAGATTTCTAATTTACATACTGATGAGTTAAATCTAATGACCTATAAATGAAATGGACAGAAAGAAAGAAAAATGATGTCGAGTTCATTTTGTAATGCCAATCTGTACCCAGGTCTTCAAAATGAGTAACTTCAATTTCATCCGCTGCTTGACAGAATTTAAATTGGCCTTAAAAAGTAAAAAAAAAAAAAAAAAAAAAAAGAAAAAAAGAAAAGAATTTCATGCATCGGCTCTGGGAGTGTTGCCATTGACACCTCCCAGGTTTGTTGTTTTTGTTGTTTGTCATATTGTGTGAAACGGGATGATCTTCTCTGAATTTATTTACGCAGGGATTACTGGCAGACATTACGTTCCGTGAGAACCAATTGAAATTGTATCTATTTTAAAGTCGTTTTCGCTCTCAAAGAAACAGCGGGGTAGTGTGGAGCCAAGCTGAAGGGCTCCTGTTCCAATCAGGAAAAGTTTAAAAAAAGGTTTGCCTGCATCGGCAGCGGCTGTGTGTGTGTGTGTGTGTGTGTGTGTGTGTGTGTGTGTGTGTGTGTGTGTGTGTGTGTGTGTGTGTGTGTGTGATGTGTGTGTGAGTGTGTGTGTGTGTGTGTGTGTACGTGTGTGTGTGTGTCTGTATGCATGCCTGCGTGTGTGCATGTGCACACTTGCTTGTGTGTGTCTGTGTGTGTGGCTGTGTGTTATGGTACATGTGTATGTGTGTTTGTCTGTGTGTGCGTGTGTGTATGTCTGTATGCACGCCTGTGTGTGTGAGCACACGTGCCTGTGTGTGTCTGTGTGTGTGTGTATGTGTGTGTGTGCATGCATGCCTGTGTGTGTCTGTGTGTGTGAGTGTATGTGTGTGTGTGCATGCATGCCTGTGTGTGTCTGTGTGTGTGAGTGTATGTGTGTGTGAGCACACGTGCCTGTGTGTGTCTGTGTGTGTGAGTGTATGTGTGTGTGTGCATGCATGCCTGTGTGTGTCTGTGTGTGAGTGTATGTGTGTGTGTGCATGCATGCCTGTGTGTGTCTGTGTGTGTGAGTGTATGTGTGTGTGTGCATGCATGCCTGTGTGTGTCTGTGTGTGTGAGTGTATGTGTGTGTGTGCATGCATGCCTGTGTGTGTCTGTGTGTGTGAGTGTATGTGTGTGTGTCTGTGTGTGAGCACACATGCCTGTGTGTGTCTGTGTGTGTGAGTGTATGTGTGTGTGAGCATGCATGCCTGTGTGTGTCTGTGTGTGCTAGTGTATGTGTGTGTGAGCACACATGCCTGTGTGTGTCTGTGTGTGTGCCTGTGTGTGAGCACACATGCCTGTGTGTGTCTGTGTGTGTGTATGTGTGTGTGTGTGCATGCATGCCTGTGTGTGTCTGTGTGTGTGTGTGAGTGTATGTGTGTGTGTGCATGCATGCCTGTGTGTGTGAGTGTATGTGTGTGTGTGCATGCATGCCTGTGTGTGTGTATGTGTGTGAGTGTATGTGTGTGTGTGTGTGCATGCATGCCTGTGTGTGTCTGTGTGTGTGTATATGTGTGTGTGTGCATGCATGCCTGTGTGTGTCTGTGTGTGTGTGTGAGTGTATGTGTGTGTGTGCATGCATGCCTGTGTGTGTGAGTGTATGTGTGTGTGTGCATGCATGCCTGTGTGTGTGAGTGTATGTGTGTGTGTGCATGCATGCCTGTGTGTGTGTATGTGTGTGAGTGTATGTGTGTGTGTGTGTGCATGCATGCCTGTGTGTGTCTGTGTGTGTGTATATGTGTGTGTGTGCATGCATGCCTGTGTGTGTCTGTGTGTGTGTGTGAGTGTATGTGTGTGTGTGTGTGCATGCATGCCTGTGTGTGTCTGTGTGTGTGTATGTGTGTGTGTGTGCATGCATGCCTGTGTGTGTCTGTGTGTGTGTGTGAGTGTATGTGTGTGTGTGCATGCATGCCTGTGTGTGTGAGTGTATGTGTGTGTGTGCATGCATGCCTGTGTGTGTGTATGTGTGTGTGTGTGTGCATGCATGCCTGTGTGTGTCTGTGTGTGTGTATATGTGTGTGTGCATGCATGCCTGTGTATGTGTCAGGTGTTAGCATGACCATGTTTAGGGAGGAATCCAGGTCCAGACTGCTACAAATAAAATCCTTTTGGTCTCCGAGTTATCCCTGATTCCTACACTGACCTGCAGATATGTTTAGCTTTCACTGTGACAATTTCCCCGGATGAAAATTTGACACGTTCAGCTGGAATCTGCCTGCGCCTCCAGTTATAAACCCCGGCCCCAGCAGTATGGGTAGCCCATAAGATTTAATCAACATTATTGTACTGAATATGCCATATAGATATAGATATAATATTCATGGACTGCAGCCCCAAGTCTAGTCTATTCCTGGAACCACACCGATTCACTGCGCTCACAATTTATGGGGTGATAAGAGGGAACAGGACCCTGTGCCATTTAGGTATCTGTCAGCCGGGCACACACGGTTTGAATGCCCTTTCTCTGCTCCACGGCAGCTATAGAATTTTCAGAGCCAGAAAAGGCTGGAATGCAGCAGTGTGCGGGGATGAGGTTAGCCTAACCATGTGCATTATACCAGACTGAAGACTGCAGGGAAAAGAGTGGGGGCAGCACTGGAAGCTCACGACTTTGATCATCTCCGAGGATGTGAATAGCCGAATCACTTTGAAGAACTCCTTTCGTCTTTCTCTTTTTTTGTTTTCAAAGCCCTTCGGTTTGAGAGCGATAGGCCAGGCAGGCATTCACTACACTGTCGGATGGATATAATTAGGCTGGCAACAAGGTCAAGGGGATTTTAAAGGCCTTGCAAAAAAAAAATGAGGCAGAGATCGCGCCATGCATTGATCGACACTCACGCCACACGTACGCACCCGCAAAGTTCTGAGTTTTCTGCCACTTTCAAGCTCGCTGTGAACGAGAAGCCCGGAGCACGTGCGGTGCTGTTAAACAAAGATATTTTAAATATTCAAAAGTGTGTCTCAAAGTTGTTAAAGGGTATGGTGAAAGTCTAATGCCCCACTTTGCACAGAACTGTGACAATCTTTTTAATGCATTCATTAATAGAAAGCACACACACACGCACACTGTATTTAGGTGAAATGTGACCTCACATTCATTTTTAGGATAATACACCCTGTACATATGCCTGGAGGTCTTATGAACACATTTTCGTATGATCCTACATTTTCCTCTCTTCCAAGTGTCAATACGGTGTCCTTCTGGGTACCAATAAGGATTATCAGATTATCAGGTCCCAAACCTGGGCGCTTCATTGAATTAAAAGTATTGATTTATGCTGTACATTGAAAGATGTCCCATACGTTCTGGACAAGGGCAGGGCTTGTATGAATGATGAAGTTGCAGTTTAACCAATCGCTGAGACGTTTTTCCCAGAATTTTTTGACTGCAACCTCAGAGAGGAATTTTAAATGTGTATAATACTGAACTCAAAGATGTTGTTCCAATCTCTCTGCAGGTTTAGATAAGTTTCATATTCACTCAGCCAGCATTTTTGCCACAACCAAAGAAATCACACTTTTATAATGAACATTTAATAATCTGTACATTTATGAAACATCAGCCATTTTCTAATCGGGGAAATAATGTGATGGGATGAATGGTGATCAGAAAGTTAGAATCTAGTCTGACTGTTTTGTGTTTTATTAAGTGTTAACATAATGTCTAATGTTAACAAATACAATATCAAAACAACTGAATACAGCAGAGTTGTTCAGTTCTAGCCAGCTGTCTAACTACTGTCTGTAGTGCATTGTTCTGCAGCTGTAGCTTTACATTTATTTGTAGGTCTCATATGTAAATTTAGGGAAGTTGAATTCATGGTACTTGGCTGACCTCATTCCCGTTCTGTCATATCCCTCATCGTAAAAGCTTTTGTATCCTGCCTCAGCGGTTCCGGAATTTTCATTTCAAAAAGATAATAGAAACACACGGGGCTTCCTGTGCTCATCTTTTGGTCCAGGTCAGAGTTCCTGTTCCTGCTGGCTTATGTTGTGAGGGGTTTAAATGTGTTTCGGAAGATCCACAGGCCTGAGGGTTTTAAAGATTTATCTTGTTTAAACACTGGACAAGAATTAAACTGCTAATGTCCTGAAGCTGTATTAGACTATTTTGGCACAGTTTACTAGTGTGTAAATTTGAACAAGCTATCACCAGTTGATTGCCTTTTCACATGAGTCTAATGTAATATAATTATCTTTGTGTACTTCATATTAATTAGGATGCATATAGATCCTGATTTACATAAAGGACTTTACCTCAGTTCTATGCACTGCTCTGCATGTTCAAGTAAAGCTCTGCTGTTTTCACTGCATGAATTATGGAGCTAAGTTGTGGCACATTGGAAAAAGTCATATGATTTTTTGCCTGTAGACATATTATGGACATATGCACACTATTAGCCAATGAGACGGTCACGTCCCTTCCCCTTTAAAAGACACCTGCATTTGAACTATTGTGATTGGGCCTTAAATTATTGTTATCTGAAGAGAAAGAGACTGAGTACAGTGGACATAATTATGAAAAAATTATAAAATATGAAAAGTTAAGTATCAAGTTAGCATAAATGCATAATGCAAAAAAATTAAGTTACCACCCCTTATTTCAAGATCAGATACCTGAATCGGGGAGCCCTTCCGAATTCCTTCAGTGCTTTTGAAGGATGGCATCGGAGCCAGACATGGAGCAAAAACCAGGAACATTGTGGATGCTGCACGGAGCACAGGTCACCTTTGACCCTCGCGTGTGAGCGAGCCTGTGAGCTTTGAGCATCGGCTAGCCGGTGCTCCCTGTCCCCTGCACTGTGTTAAATCATGTTGTGCTTGAGTACCCTTGTCATGTCTGGTTGTAACCTCCCGGGAGCCACGTCTCAAAGCTCATGGGAGGACAGGGCTTAGGGGAGGGGGTGGGAGTGGGGGTTTGGGAGATGGGGAGATGGGGGGAGGGTTGTAGGGGGTGGGAATCAGTGGGGGGAGCTATGACCCTGTCACGGGTACAGACGGCACCTGCCGCAAGGCGTGGAGCGGAAATATTCCCGTTTAAATGAGTTAGGCCTGCATCCTGCCGAACGTTCCCGCCACACTCCGCCGCCTCTGTCATTCCTGCCAGGCGTGGGGCTCGACTCTGACATCTCAGGGACAGAAAAGGGCCATTCCAGTCTCCCCACAGCATGACTGTCTAAGCTGCAGGGGATCTGCTTTTCGGAATTTCACGGGAGGATGCTTTTAGGGAATGTTCCCCTTGCTGTGTGGAACAGGGAAAGGGTCCAGGGAATGTTGTCCTCATCATGGAACAAGAGAAGAGTCATTCCCTATGGATTTCCAGTTAATGTTCCCCTTTCTTTGGAACAGAGAAAGGGACATTCCTTTACAGAATTCCAGGGAACATTAGCCTCTATTTGGAACAGGAAAAGAGTACCTGAAGATTTCCTGGGAAAACTCCCCTCTCTGTGCACCAGGAAAAGGGCCTTCCCCCTGTGGATTTCCAGGTATCAGGCGTTCCATACCTGACAGCACCTTCACAGTTTACGTCCTATCAGCTCAACACTTATGTGGGCCTTTGGATGGCTCCTGGAGTAAAAGCACCTGTTCGTGTCGCAGCCAGTGGTCTGGAGGCTGAGAATCTGACTCCCAGCAGCACCGTTACCGGCTATGGCCGCAGGCCCACACTGGCTAGGGCACAATCATCTCAGCCTCACTGGGGAAGAGCGAGGGTTAATCTTCGGTCCTTCATCTCACCGCTCCTGCGTTGCCTCCACCAGCCTGCCAGGCATCTGCAAGATTCATGAGGCGTTCATGTGTTTGGCTCTGCGCACTCCTCCTTCAGCATGGGGAATATGTGTCAGGTGTCATAGCGGCCGTGTGGTAAGAGGGTCAGGCGTCAAGTGAACTGGCATCAGGTGAACTGGCATGAGCCGTGGGGAGACAGGTTCACAGCAGGGCTGGAAGAAAAGCAGTTTCATTCAGGGGTGGGGAGAGAGCAAACATGCTGCACTGTTCATGTATAAACAGAGGAAATTTTTACTTTCTTAAGGTATTTATTGAGGTATTTTCCCGGGAAAGGAACAGGGCTATATTATAAAGTTACACAGAATCCCTTTTGTTCCCTTTAGCCTGTGTATTTACCACATATCATTAGTATTTTCGCAGTTTCTTTAGCCTTGTGCAAGCCTGTCATAAGATTGGGCTCATGTAGGTTATAACACATATTGTCTCATTCAGTAAGTAGAGTTTGAAATACAGCAGAATAATGGTCAGTAATTAATATGAAAAAACAACATAATCAAACAAAAACACCCGGTGTTGTTCTTGCCCGTGTTTTGTTCTGTTGTAGTTAAGGATTTTCAGTAAAATAAATCTTACAGATTCAAATGAGCTCAAAATGACCCTTTTCTCATTATTTGTGAGTACTTTCACGATGTCTCCTGAACCTGACATGACCCTTGACCTTAACACGGGATTCCATGTAACGTACTGTAATGTAGTGTAGTGTAATGTAATGTATTGTAATGTAGTGTAATGTAATGTAATGTAGTGTAATGTAGTGTACTGTGTGTGTTTTCATTTTGTACAGTTCGCCCGGCGAAGGATTGTGCTGTCACACTTAAGGTAGGTAATTCCATGTAATAAAAGGACTTTAAGCAGCTTTATTTTGCTCTTATATTCTATCCCATTGCATGCCATCAAAGAACTATACAAGTTCAAATCATACACACTTCCTGTTATATTTGTTAAGACTGCTTCTGTACAAATCCAGCTGTAACTTGATATAAATATCAAGTTAAAAACATACACAACTTCTGTTTTTTTTTCTTTCCCAACCCCAGCTATATTTCCAGGTTAGAGCACAAGTCATTGTAGCATGAAGCCATCGCACCTGCTCAGGTACACCAGATGGATGACTGACAGCTGACTTTCTTTGAAATCGGCTAATAAACACATCAGGGTGAAGTTACGACTCATGAGCTGCATACAATTTCAGACAATTCAAAAAAGGAATATGCTAAAATATATGTAAGGAAGGCACTTTTTTATTTCAAGCGGTTGCCAGTTCTGACAGCGGTAGGGGTTTAAACATTCAGTTCTCACCTCGGGTCAAACAAATCAAGAAGGAGCACGTCTATTCCACTCGGATAACAAAAGCAAATGCAGGTTTTCTAACAGCATCAAACACGGGGAAATTGACTTTGACAGTCACATTCCCATAGCTCGACCTAAACAACCTTCACTATTACCATTCAAAATATATTACTGCGAGGAAGGTCTTTTGTGCATTGATTTTACACGGCACTATTTATAGAATAAGGGAAAGCCTTGTGTATCTGGCACCATGTAATGCTTTAATAATTTCACTGAGTAGCTGCTTCATTCCAGCCCAAACCTCATGGCTCTTTGGCTTTAATGCACACTCTGCAGCGATACAGAAACCAAGATTGACACGCGGTTACTGGAACCGAACTTGTTTTTATTTGCCTGGAGGGAAGGTAAGCCGTGAGAATACTTGATTCTCCAGAGACGGTATCTCTAATGAGGCCACCTTTTCCACGCTGCCAGGATCATTTTCTGGGTCTTCATTCCAGATATTTCTCTGCTTTGCGCTGTCTCCAGTGCACTCCATGGCCATTCATTATGAAGGGTGAGATATAAAAATGACCTCTGGTCCGTAAGTGGTATAACGTAGCAACAGGCAAATGAATAATACAGAACAACATATTCAATATTTAATACATTTCAAAAGCTGTCAACAGTGATGCCATGTATTATAGGTTAGATTCATAAACCAAAAACATTTTCAGTAATAGAACAGAGTCTTACCAAAACCAAAATTATGTTAATATTAGAGCCCATGAATTATTTTATGCAAATACCATTGATGACTTATTTCTATAACTGGGGAAGCACAATGAGATGTATATTAAATACATTTTCCATTAAAAAGTCCAATTTAATATTTTAACATACATTACATTTTTGTTAGATTGTTAATTGCTGGCTTAATATCATTTTCAGTGTTTTATCATTGTATTCTCTCATTTCATATATTAACATACATTACGTTGTTATGAGAGGGGGTTCATTTATCAGGTTAACAAATGAGATCCGCCGCATAATCAGAGATTTGATCTTACCTTTGATTTATTAAACATGAGCAAATCAAGGACCTGTCTGTATATTTGAGCTTGTGCTCATAAATCTCAGTTTGAGAACCTGTGGATACATTTAGAATGATATAGGAAAATTTTCACTTCCTGTTATATTTGTTAAGACTACTACCGTAAAAAAAAGTTACCACTGGTAACTTTACACACACAAACAAACACGCACATGCACACGCGCATACGCACACACACACACACACACATTTGATACAATAGGTTTACATGGAAAGTAAAAAGTCATTTTAATTGACGTTTGGTAAAACAGAGATTCGGGAGAAGAACTCTCAGACAACCTCTCTACCTATCGTACTCCTTCTGGTCCCTACAGGTATATAAACACCACGTACTTTTACCCATCGTGCTCAGCATTTCCGGCATCCCACCTCCTCCTCATCTCAACCTTCATCCTCTCTTTCTCTAGGGGGGTTTATAATCCTATTTTCTTTCAGCCAAAGGGAGGGGGGGTTTCCCTCTCCACGAGTACGGGACGACTCCTCCCCCTTTTGACTCCAAGCCCAAGTTCATTCTTTCCTATCCCTTATCAATAAACTCCTCTTAAATACAATATCGTTGTCTGAGAGTTCATACTACTGAACTTATATTTGTATTAACTATGCTGTTGCAGCTGGGAATGTGTGTTTATTTTTATGCTGCGTTTGTCATATTGTCATAAATACTGCAGAGACAGGAGCTGTGCATTCAGATATTAAAATATGTATTTAATTATAATTCTGATAAGATATAATGACAACAACAGCCTTATTATTTATTTGTTGTTGTTGTTGTACAAAAGAACAACCTCCAAGTGTCCAAACTTTTAGATTAGGAAGAAGAGGGGAGAGACTCAGCAAATGAAATGTCGTTGCTTTAACTACAGTAAATATATTGGCGTGTAGTAAAAAAAGGAGAAATAATGAAAAAGCTACATTTTTTTTTTCTTGTCTAAAAAGATAGCTGGGCGTCTTATACTCCCAAAATCTGGCTCGGCTTTGTACTGGGAGATAAATTCAGCAGATTTGTGAATGGCACAGTTGGACCATATCCACAGATGAAAGGAGGAAGGAAGAGTGAGGCTCTGCTCTGTTCTGCTGGATGAGACAATAAGTGGTATAATTAAAGGTATTTCAGAGTCTATTTTCCCTGATTATAGCAGTTCTCATCCCATCCTGCTACAGGGGACTCAGGTCAGCTTCACATTCTTCTTAACAGAATGAAACAGTTACACAATATCAGGGCTATATATATATATTTGCCTTCTTCACATTCAGATTCGGGACTGTCAGTCCAGTGCATATCTCGTGTTGTGTGTTTATACTCCTCCTGGACGTGATAAGCCTTAAGATGATCACATCCCAGTGATGACATTAACATTTTACTGAATTATTTCACAAGGTGGACAATTTTTGCCACTGCCTTAATTTTCAGGGGCCGCAAGACTTGGCTTTTCCATCGTTGCATGCACAGGAGGAAACCAAATGCATCATGGGAGATTGTAGTTTTAGTAAGCTGACCGAGGAGCTGTGGATAAAATGTCTTATCATTTTATCTTGAATAAGTCATATCAACAAAAAAAAAATGCTTGAACGATTGCACTTGTACAACAAGAGCAAAATTGACATTCAAATGTCTGAATTTGTATTATTGTAGGCTGAAACAACTTACTTCCTGCTTTCCAAGACAGGCCGGCATAGAATCGGAATCTTCTTAAAGCAGCATGTGTCCGTCAAGGAGTGAACACGACAATGGATGTGGCGAGCTGTTACCATAACGATTACATTTTCTGACAACAAGACCTGATTGCAGATTGATGTAGAGATAGAGAAACGTTCTGGATTATTTTCTGATCCTTCCTGCAGAACGGGGGCCCGTGTATCTGCTGAGAGACCCCTCTGTTGCACGATCGACGCGCTGCCTTGAATACATTGTGCTGTAAGGCAGTGTTCCTGAATATTTCTTCCTGGAAACTGTGCGCCTGCCATCCATTTTGAGATTCCATGGTACACCACTTTCTCCACAAAGCCACTAGCATGTGACTTTCCCTCATACTGATTATTCATGGTTAAATAAATACGACACTCTGAGGGAAACCTCAATTTGAAGACTGTCTCTTAAGTAACATATCCGTTTCCTTAATCTCCAGACAATTCACACATTCTGTACCTTGTCAAATATTTAATTTGTCTTAATTTTCTTTCGACTTAACATAACGGTACCAGCAATGAGCAGAATTTTTTTTTCTTAAATGCAGTTTGAGCATGGAAATGAAACAGCTGGTTGTTTTATTAAAAGTATGCATAATTTTTTAAAGATTTATACAGCATGTCTGATCAGGCCCAATGGCACACTTGGTTTCTGCAGCACACTGGTTAAGACGAGTCTGAACCATGCAGCTCTCATAGCCAATAGGATTTTAAGGGCTATATACGTGAGCCATCTCAGCAAGACTGACTGCTTTATTATTTAAGGTTTTTAATTTTCCCTTGAACAATGAAACGAACCTGCAGATACCTGGCTGGCCAGGAGAGGTCTCTTTTTTGTTAATATTCAATTATGAAATGAAAATGAAGCCAAGTAGAAAGATAATGAACTGGTGATCATTTTACATATGCATAAAGGTGTTATGAGGACTCGCTTCTGGTGAAGTGTTACAGACTCATTCACTCTAATTGTATCTAAAGTGGCAGTGCGACTAATGTTTCTCTTATATACTGCATAAAGAGATATGGTTACTGGCAAAAAAGAATGATACATTGGAATGGAACATTGTCATTCTTACTGAAGTAGTCATATATGACCCAATCACTTGACTATAATTGTATGAATTATGTATGATATAATTATTTGTAACATGAACCAATACTAAACAGTGATTAACAGGGGGTGGGCCAAAAGATGATGAATGAATTGAGGAATTGCCCAATAGTGACCTCTCCCAGACTTTTTTGACCCATGATAGGATAAGCCTGTAGGTGCTCAGAATCTTCACTACTATGACTTGGAGCTAAAGAGTTCAGAATGCAATGGGTGCCATGGCAATGGACGGAAAGGGTTCCAAAGGCTTCTTTTTGTTAGAGTGGAAAATGGGGAGTTCTACAGACTCACAGTGGATGAGGTCATTCCTCCATCTTGTATATTTAGTTCTACCTGTCAGCATTACTTCTAGACATAGGATCCATAATAGTTAGAGGAATCGAAAAATACACAGCCGGTGGAGGACCTTGAATAAACATTTATCCGAATATTGTGCGTATTACACAACTACAAATATGCTTCAAAAACTGTTATTGTTTTAGAAGTTATGATATTAGCGTATAAAATGCTGTCGAATCAAGACACACCTGGATATTTTTTTGGTTTTGGGCGGCGATCTTCAGAGAAGCCGGCCTGTTGTTATGCTAACCAGATGATCTGGGTGGTATGCACTTTGCCAGTTTTTCCACAGGGCAAACAGAGAAGTCAGCAGGTGGGGGAGCAGGGGAGCAGGGGTTTGCGGGGTTGGGGGTTGGGGGTGGAGGCAGGGAGTCAGAAATGACTAATCAACCTTGGGAGCGACAGGAGACCGGCCGACTGAAGTTCCCAGCCCACTCAGGTCTCCGAGGAGAGAACACACTGATTCAAAGTTTTGGGAAGCGGTTCAGAAACCCTGGGGTTGTGAGGCACAACTGTTAATCTCAACTGCGCCATCTCAGCTCGTTAAAACCGCTGCGCGGTAATTAGGAAGAGAGTGCATCAGTTACAGCAGTTTAAACAAGGATCTCAAGGTTAGAGGAGGTCTTTCTGTTATCCGTGTCATTAAAAAAAACCCTTATGGCTCCTTTTTTTTTGGTAATTTTCCATTTTTTTTGTCACTTTTGAGTTTGCGACAAGAATATAAATCTTGTTTTGTAATGTCAATGTCCCATGCATCTTTGACTAATAAAGTTTATTCAAAACCAGGCCTGGGTTAAATGGTAATAGAAATCGTCATGCTTTTTTGGCAGTTTTGGGGACAGCTGGTTCAGTTAGTTCCACTGTGCCAGGCAACTGTTGGTTCAGACTCACTAAAACTCTTGTCTTAACCAGTGTGCTGCTGTTGTTTTTAATTTCCAAAATAAAACGTTTCTTCATATATGGTATATTATCTTCTTTACACAATGCAGACAGTTTAAATATGTGCAGGGCCTGTGTTTTCCTGTGTCGAGGCAGGCTGCTGCAGTAACCAGGCCAGCGATGATTTCAGAACAACCTGACAGCAAGCGATTCCACGACGTCTCCCGTGAGACTCGGCGGAGACACGCCTCTACCTGCAACCCGCCGTCTCCTGTGTCGAGATTACCTTCCCCCGCAGAGGAAACGCGTCTCCCGAATGTCATTCCTCCTCTCCGCTACTCAAGTGTCACTTGTTCAGCTCCGCCCAGGATAAGTTCTGCCGTGAAGCCGCATGACTCATGCTCATCCCTGGGGTCGGGTTTTACGGTTCTCCCTCCTCCGCTCCGAACGTAATGACATCCGGAATTCTGTTTGTTTGTTTTCCTCCTCGGATGACGGTCTGGAGGAATGCAAATGCTGGCACTCTTTGAAAGGATGGTGATCGGGGGCCCTAGTCACTGTGAAAACAGGAGTGGGGGCACCGCAGGCTCTTAAGTGCTCAGCAATCAACACAGGTCTTTTTGTGGTTGTTTGTGACTTGGAGAGGTGGCACAAAGTGATACTACAGGCATTCAGCAGATGCTCTTATCAAAACCAATTTACACAAATTTGTAGTCTGGTTTTTTTTTTTTAACGTAAAATCTGTTTAAACAGATTTACTGAAGCAATTCAGGTCAAGAACCTTGCTCAGGGGTGCAATGGAAATATCTCACCAGGGAATCAAACCTGCAACCTCCATATACCCACTTCCTTCATCATTATGCAGCAGAGCTGACATCAAATGCCCCGCAGATCCAGCGGGAATGAGGGGGATGTCAGAATCGGCCGTGGACACCGGAGGGGCACTGCCAGGGGGACATTATTGTCTCTACCCTGCAAGCTTGGCGTATTCGCCACAGATACACAATAAGAAATATGGAAATATGGGCAGAAAGGAACACTCCTGTCTCAATATGTGAGTCCCCTTCTGCAGTTTGGCCTTTTTGTATTTATGACTGGAGAGGTGAGTTGGGAAATGTTGGTCCTTGGTGACGGGGCCTTCTCGTTTGCTCTAACGAACAAAAGCGAGAATGCAAATAGGTGCAGACCACCCCCACCCCTCCCCACACACACACACACACACACACACACACACACACACACACACACACACAGAGCCTGGCTCACCCACCCACCTGCCAGAATCAATATACTGTGCAGTCATAATTTAAATATCAGTTCTATCAACAATATGAAATTACCAGTTCACTGAGTTTATAGACTTCTTTGATTTGATCAATATCCCTAATGTTGCCACAGTGTTTTTGGGTGTATTTTTATCTGACATATAATTAAGTCATTTACTTACAGACAATTAGTATTACTGACATTTTGACAATTCACTTTAAAAAGGGTTAAGCCGACTCACTGCTGAAGGCTATGCACAGTATTACAGAAGAGCCAGTAACAGTTTTACACTCTACCAGCTACACACAGTACTACAGGAGAGGACGTGCCTGCTTTTTCACTACTTCTAACTGACATTTCACTGTATACTGAATTATTTAAGCAAGCATCTTTGCTGAAGAGCTTTCTTTCCTCTTAGATGACCAATATAGTGGGATTTATAAATAACTAAAGTGTTCTCTAAAACAGGTGACATTTTACATTTTAATGTCACTTGTGATGTATGCTTTGACAACAGTATTACACAGAATTATATATTATTGTGTACCTAAAACAACACAATAAAATACAAATATTCAGTATGCAAACTCCATCTTGTTTGCTTGTTTTGATACTCTATATAGCTGCTTTTGTGCAATTGTTGTTTTGGTCACTGAATCCATTTATTATTATTCAACATTTATCATTGTTATTGTTGTTTTTGTTGTGATCATTATTATTCAAATTACTGTGTGGCTCCAGGGTAGAGCTCAAATGCCCCAGCATGGAGTTAAACCTGCAACCCTTTGAGTCCAAGTCCATACTGTGGCATAATGATAACACAGATAGTTAAACTAAAGATAATTAACATATTACCCAAGTAAATGAAATAAACTACTGACCTGCTGATTTTTAGCTGTAGGGAATAAAAAAAAAATAATATTTTTGCATAAATACATAAATTATTAATTAATAAAAATTAACCCATAAAGGAGGTTAACAGTGTATGCATTGTAATGAGTAATGTACTGAGTGAGTACACCGATAAAGCAGTCATATTCCTTATCATTCTCTTCTCTGTTCCTCTAACATTAGGTTTTCCACCTGCGGGGCTGTCCAGCCATCTTACTGTCTTACTTTCCCTACTTTCCAGCTATTCAATGCTAAATTATCCGGCTGTGTTAGCAGTCTGGTTTGTCTTAGTTATGTTCCATTAGCCCTGTGTCCACTATGGAAAATACCCATCTCCATTCTGCTGAGCAAAGTGTATCAGCTGTGAAAGAACATGAGTCCATAAATACAAACTGCATGATCAAACATGGAGACGCCTCTGAGACCTTCCAGTTGCACATTCATGCACTTCGGAATGACTTTTCGGGTGGTTTGAGGATTGCACTTAAAGTGGTCAGTTTTGCATCTTTTATCATGAAAAAGGAAATAAAGTCAGCAAAGGAAATCAATGTCTGTACATGTTTGTTTAAATCCCTTATTCATTCATTTCTTAGAGTCGGATTCTGAGCCATGTCTCAGAACACCAAGAGAAACACGGGGTGATGGAACAGAACTCTGCAGACTCTTTGTTCCTTTGTCATGTAATCATTGTAGAAACCCTTTGTCTCTGAATTCCATTATGCTTCCAAATTCCATTGTTTATCTGCGGCTGTTACAGTGACCGTCCAGGTGACAGATTAGAGAGGTGTGACCTCGTAAGCCTCTGTTATACATAAAGGATTGGATTACCCAGTTCTGAATGCATAAGTGAGTCTGATAAGGACCGTGTTGGCAGTACCCCATCAGCCGCACCTGGCAAATCTCCAGATATCCACTACAGGTGCAGCTGAGGACAATAAAAAATGTTCCCTCTTTTTATTTTGTTACACCTCTCTAGGTCCTTGGCTGGTCTCCATGGAAATGCGCTTAGTTTCTACAGTGACCAAAGACAGGCCAAAACAGTGTTTCGAATTTTGGACAGATATTTTGTTTTGAAAGGTTTGAGTCTTATGTGGGTGTCTTTGATAGTTCTATTACAGTGTTTTTAGTGGAGTAAGAGGCCTTAAAGGACAGGTTTGGGTTTGCTTCTGTTCCATGCCTGAGTGCCCCATTGCCTCATTTTCAGTTTACTGAGGAGAACATAGAGGAAGTTGATGGAATGTTTTATACTGTCATTTTATGATTTCATGTTGTGGTTTTATATTGCTGTAATTGTACATGCTCAGCCACACCTTCTTTCCATACAAGAGATGTGATATCGATTACATGTTCCCTATGCAGCTGGAGAAACTCAACACAGCCAGTCGAGGCATTTTCATTGGCTTGGTCCCTATCCCTCCCTCCCTTCCTCCCTGGCATGGCTAAGCCAATAGCAGCCAAGCTGACGGGGACCTCTGGTCATAGTGGCTAAAGGCAGGGCTGAGACTGGGGCATCCAGGTGCAGGGGGCTCATACTCCACCATGAGGCACTTGCGGACCCTAAGGTGGTACTTCTGCCACAGCAGCACGGGAGTTTGGAACAATGTTGGATACAGAAAGGTTGGAAGTGTTTTCGCACACCACTCACATGCTCTGAGATTTAAAATAAAAAATCGTGGCATGAAATAGCCTGTTGAAGAACAACCCCTGTACAGATTTCCAACTTATCACACAGTCACTAAAACAGTCTCTCTTCTGACATTGAATGACATCTCAGGAAAGGCGGGCATTCCAACTTTGAGTGTTGGGAAAGGTTTGTCCAGCAAATTGGCACACGATGAAAATACACTCATAGGCCTCCCTTACATTACATTACATTACTGTCATTTAGCTGACGCTTTTATCCAAAGCGACTTACAGTTGATTAGGCTAACCAAGGCCCAATCCCCCCTGGGAGCAATGTGGGGTTAAGGACCTTGCCCAGTCATGTACCTTAGCCACTAGACTACAGGCTGCCCCTTACAGGATAAGATCTTTTTTCTTTCATTCACCAAGCCCCGTTTCCTCTCTCCCCCATCCCTTGTCTCTATCAGCGAGTTTCATAGATAGTGGACCGTGTCTTGAGCATTTTCCATTCAGCTGGTTTTGTTTTTCTTTTCCCCAGCCGGGAGAGGGGCGAATGGGCATGATAGTTCTGGCCAGGGGCAGAGTCGGCTCTCCTCGGTCTCTCCTCCTTCACGCTCCTTCAGTGGAGCATCTACATTAAGCTAACGTGCTAACGTCCCCGAGCACAGACCAGGCCTGTTCAGAGGTGATACCGGCCAGCCCAAGACTGTCCATCTCTGGAAGAAAGATCACACGTCTTGCTTGATGGATTCCGGGAGATTGGAGCGGCTTATGGGCTCCTGGGGGAAGAGTTTTGTGTCTATCCCTCACCCCCTGCCAAAAATCTTTTCTTTCTTTTGTCAGCAAGAAAATTTTTGATTTTAAAAGTCAATGATATGACTGCCAAGTTTAAGACCTTATTGTAACTTACTGATTATAGCAATCAATGCCAAAATAGCCAAAATATTTAAAAAAATATATATATAATCAGCATAAAGGCATAATTTTATTATGTTAAAAAAAAAATGTGCAGGTCAACTCTGTAGCCAGGTATGCACTTCACACAAGCGGATCGAAACTTTCAGGGGCTGTTTATGCATGCCCATTGGTCAATGTATACCACATGGTATGCGACTTGCCCCACCTTTTATATATTGGGGAGTGCTGATATACATTGAGTATATATTGAGTTTTTATTTCAGTGCATCTGGGGTGTGTTTAATTTCCGTGCGGCCTGCTCTCGGTGCGGGGGCCGGTGTGGATTGGCCCGGCGTGCACGCTGGACTGGCTTTCTGCTAATCCTGGAGGGAACCCCTAAGCTTCAGAGCAGAGAGTCCTGCTGATGAGGAGCTCGTTTCACTGTCCAACTGCTGGGAGAGATTTGGGCCGTCTCCATCGAGCCTTCCCCTCCGCCGCCACCCTCGCCTTCCACGCGCAAAGGCATGAAGAGATGGATTAGCACAGAGTCGCTCCTTTCATTAAGGGAGGAGCAGGCTGCACTGGCTGTGCCGCCCTGGGCCTGGCCGTGAAGAACGCATCATAGCGCAAAGACAAACGGCTGAAGAGCTGCTCTCTGCCGGTTTGGCATAAACATTCAAACGTTCCCTCCTGTTGTTTTTTTTTTTTTTTAGTGACTGACAAAGCAAAGTGATCCTTTTTCTTCTTGGATTGGGGGACATTTTTTAATGACAGGCCTTTTTTAAAAGGCTTTATTAGATTTAAGCAAAAACTAAAATCTTTATTTAAAGTTTCTACTAATGGGTGGTAATTTTTTTTTGGTGCAGTACTGCATGCCACTGAATTTGAATGGCAGCTGGAGTTCCAGGAGCGTGCTCGGAATTCAGACAGAAAATGTGATTTAAAATGTACAGAGACAGCAAAAACAACTCTGGCGATGATGAAAAATGGATAAATAAAAGGTGGCCTCATAAATACTGAATAAAATGTGAAATGATTTCTTTTATTTTCGGCTGACTGCAGTGGGGCACCAGACGCTGAAGACTGTGACAGTTTTTTCCACAGAATGTTGTGGTGTGAAATGAGCTCCCATGTGAGAAGGGAAATGTTTGAACCAAAAAAAGCCTGCTTAAAGTAGACCAGCGAAAGGCCTATTGTGGGATGGAAACAGTCACCGTGGCAAGAATTATGGAGCAATTCAACAACCGCTGCCCGTTTCCAAGCAACAATGGAAGCCCACTTGTTTCCCTTGCTTTCAGCTTGAATATGTACTCATAACTGAACACATCTGTATAACATAGCTGAACGCAGTGTTTGGATCTGATTGGTTTGTTGGTGTTTTAACACCCCATCAGTCTGATTGATGCACATAACGATCAAACATCAAGTCACTGATGCTATATAGTAGCTCCTCCCAGTTTTTGGTTCAATAAAACATCACCCTCCCATTATTACCACTGGAGTTTTCTGCTTCAGAATAGCTATTTATAATAGTTAGTGTACTATTAGCAGAATATGAAACATTGAGTAATGATGCAGTGTCATTTCGCTTCTAACTCAGAGGTAACCAAGACAAACATTGCTTCAATAATTCCACCATGATAATATGGGTAAGTGCACCTGCATAAAATGCAAGCTCCAATAAATGAACAATGGATGGGTTAATTCAACCTCCCTTCCTCAGAGCTCGGCTCCCAGTAGACACTTTCCATGTCAATGAGAACCACCTAGGGCAAGCGCTCGGCTCCTTTCTGTATTCTTTTCCAAAAAAAAAAAAAAAAGAAGTTAAAAAATTCAAAATAAAAAAAAAAAAATTCTGTGAAAAGAGATTTAGTGCTGAGTCACCTCCGAGCAAGTGCTCAGAAATATGACAGCACCATCCGCTGGGGAGGAGGATGCCTTGCGGGCAGATGGAAGGGGGGAACGGCACCACCGTCTCCCTGGGGGCTTGGGTCTGTTTCTCCGGCTTTGTTTGCTCTGTATCGCTCAACCCTCCCGAGATGGATACATCAACGCTGCTGCGTTTAAGCTCAGCGGGGGAGACGAGACGATCGCGTGTACAGTAACGGGGGCTTCACAAGATATTAATGTCGAACCGTGGGATTACAGCGTATGCACCTCGCCTGTCTGGAACTCCGGCGAACAGAGAGGCCCCTAAACCACTCTGTGCCATCAATCAAACCCTCTCCTCTTTCCCGCTGTTTGCTAACAGGGATTTGCGAGGGAATTATTTCTTCCTCTGAAGAAAAATAACATCTGGAAGATGACAGGAAGAAAAAAAACGGTAATTATGTAGATGGACGAAGCAACGTAATCGCATTCGCCCAAAATTTTAGGGGCATGCAAAGTGATCAATGAAATCATGCTATCTGATTTCTCATAAGTGCTCTCCGTCAGACTACAAAAAAATAATAAAAAAAAATAAATAAAGACATTATTCTGAAATGAATTGTGAATAGTGCGGTTTAGTTCAACCAACTTAAAGTTCTCTGTTTCACGAAAGTTGAGTTGTAAGAGAATATGAGAATTGCAGACCACAGTTGCCATGGATATGGATATGTAACTGTCAGATGAAAGCCACAGGTCTTACTCTCTTAACTTAATAAAAATATTTTAATTCTGGGGGCATCATGTACAAACATGACAACAATAAATTAGGTCTGAAAAAGTATACAAGGTAAACAGGTGATGGAGGTAAACTTTATTTAAAAATGTCAATTTTCAGGACAACGTAAGTATGTTCATAGCTACTTAGTCAAATACACTAAGTGTAAGTGAAGCTATAGGCAAGCAGGTTATTCCAACTGCCATGGAAATGACTGTAACATCAAGCCTTCTTCACAGGCTGTAAGGCAAACCAAAACATTTTGAAAGGCTAGAAAAAATACAAAAACAGCCATGAAGTAAATGTATTTTTTCAAAATGAATAATTCTTTATTTTTTTTCTACTTTTTTTTTTAGCAGCAAGATGGTTTGTGCAGATCTGAACTGGGCATGGCTGAGCTGGCTGACAGGGAGTGGGTGTGGCAAGCGTAGCGTGAGCTTGGTGTTCCAAGGTGTATCACACCACAGAACCACAAGATGCCCCAGATACACACTTTTTAAAAATAAATCGCAATAACAATGCAACTAATCTCCTCTCACTGCTCGGAAATGCTGGCATAGCATATTTTATCCATCTGGTATGATTGTGTAGCTCTTTTGGTAAACTGTCTCAGCATCTGCAGTTTGGTTTGGCGAACAAAACTGAGACATTACTGAAATGGCATCCCTGGAATGTGTCTCAGTTAATTTATCTTTTCCTCCGCATGCTGCTGCTGCTCCAACACTGCATTTCAATTGGATATGCATGTCTGCTGTCAGGAACTACATGCCTGGTGTTACTGTAGTCAGGAACACGTTGATTGTTTTCTGGTATCTCTTCAAACTGTTATATATGTTACATAGGTTTTGAAAAAAAGAAAAAAAAAAAATTTGTGTTTCCTCAACGTCACAAGTTCTTCTTTTCCTGTAGGTTGTTGAGCCTCATGTTTCCCTACACAAGTGTCAGAATAAGTTCTCTAATTAACACACCACCAGCTGTTTCTTCCTCAGCTGCATTGCGGTTCAGGAGTGGAAGTACGTATTTAGACCATGTGATTCTCCCCCACCTATTTCTGGATGACAAAACCCAATGGTGGCAGAGGTGTGAACTGCTTTCTCCTTCCTCTGGCACTGTCTTCGTTACATCAGACAGGTGGCAAGCAATCAACAGCCCGCGCCGGCGGAACGAGGGATGGAGGGGAGAGATGGATAGAGTTAAAGAGAGGCAGAGATAGAGACAGACGGAGAGAAATGGCCTCCCGGGTAATCAATAGTGTGTCTGTGAGTGAGCGAGTGCAGCTGAGTGCCCAGCTCTCCATCGCCTTAGAAATACTATCAGTGAGACGACAACATCCGCCCAAAGCTGTAGATTCTGCCACCCTCCTCGCCAAAACCCTCCACACACACACACACACACACACACACACACACACACACACACACTCAATGCCCCCCCAAAGCCAATTTATATCGATCCTGCTTTTTTTTCTCTTCTTTTTTTCTGGAGAAGGATACACACCTCCCCAGGTGAGAGCGAATTACATTCGGAACACAGCGGGGAAAGTTTCATCCCAGGAAACCGGGAGAGACCATCAGCCCTCTAGGGCGGAAGACGGAAAAAGTGAAATAAAAGTAAACATGTGGTGACAAAAAGGAGAGCAGATTCATGCCGGGGGTGGGGGGTGAGAGTTCATCTTCAGCGCATAGTTTAGGGTCTTGAAAATACCCATGGAAGTTCCACAGAAGTGTACCAAGCTGAGAAGACTCAGTGATTAGCTCACGCAAGCCTCCACTCTTGATTCTCCTAAATTGCTTGTGTCTCTTTACACATAATTCACTTACAAATAAATCGTTCAGCTTTATCTAAATACTGTTCTGCATTTTAACTTGGGAAATGCACATAGCTGAATTAGTGATAACTAATTAAGGCATTACCGATTGTGTGTAATATAAATGCAAACACACAGGCCACCCTGGAGCTGAGCTTAAGACCACAGAATCAGACAGAAGGTCGCTGGGTTCAAATAATAGAATTCTTTGTCGCACAGAAGGCTAGAAGTATTGGATTGTAATTTATACATCAGTTCATCAAATGGCCTTCACACACATGCAAGCTGTCTGTGGCAGACTTTCAACAGATGGTTGCCAATATTGTCTAGAATAGTGAATTTGCAGGGCTTTGTTATCTTTTTGCAACACCTCACCAGAGCCCCGAGACAGCAAAACAGAATTAGGCTCCCTAAGGTTCTGGAGAAGTAAATTCAGAGGTGGAAATGCAAACTTCTGCAGCTGCTATAAAACCCAAATGATCAGACCTTCAGCGCAAATTACTTTGGCTTTCAGCAAAACAACCTCAGTCCTCCTGAAAGCCAGTGAAAATAAGGATAGTAAGGGTAGCTTTGTTTGTAATATGAGGACATATCTCATCCACAAACATTTACATAAAATATAATATAAACCAGATTTCCCATGTAGAGATGTTCTGTAAATACAATATTTTTGCATGGTTTCAGTACAATATCAGTTAAAAGTAATATTTCAAGTCTAGACCACTTTTTTAATGGTAGGAACATGTTCAATGCAGAGAAAATGAATCATACTGTGTACTATATGGGTAGAATGGGCTATATGTAATTAATAATAAGAAGAATTAACCAGGCAAATCACTCCACCAACTAGGAACAGCCATGCACCACCACCCGCGGAATTGAGAAAGAGCCATCAATCTGTCAATCCTTTCTGTGTCCGGACCGGGTGAGGTTTCCTGTGTTCAGTAAAATTAATGAAAGTAAAATGAAAGTAAAAACTAATAAAAATACAGACACTTCCTTGGAAACTTTGAATTTAATCTAAGCTGTCATGATCTCAACCGATTGAAAGAATTGATGTATCTAAATCTGCCTTGGTGTTATTTCAGAGTTTGCTCTCAGGAAACCCCTTTCCTGTAACTTAGCATAGACTGCCAGGTAAGTGTGAAATAAATTATGAGCTTCTATCTTCTACAGAAGTGCCTCATGACTTCAAGGTAAATGCTATTCTTTCACGGCTGGAACAGGGACTCAGACGCAGACGTAAGTAAAATAAATGAGAGTTTATTAAAGCCAGCACACATTGCAAAAATCAGTAATCAAGTACAAGCAGGGGTCAAACCAGGCAGACACAGCAACGGTACAGGGGGATAATCCAAGCTCAACAACGGTAAGGCAGGCAAAAGGCCTGGAATCCAAAAGACACGGCAATCAGGCAAAAGGGTAATCCAAAAAACGAGAGGTCGAAAAACAGACAGGGTAATACACAGAACACAGAAACAGGCATTTGGAATGCAGGTTGCAAAACAATAAACTGAGATGAACTAGCAATGAAGATAGAAACACAGGGAGTTTAAATACAAAACTACCTAGGACTGAACAGGGAACAGGTGTGAGAGCTGGCAGGTGAAACGGGACAGGTAATCAGACACTTAACAATCAATCAATAAGGCAATGAAGCAGGGAACACATGAGGAAAACGTAAATACAAGCACATGGTACAGAACAGAGGAAACACGGAAGTGAAAACAGAACGGAAAAAAAATGCAAAAACATGCTAGACACTGAATTACTGACATCTTTTTATACCCCGATAGATCATGTTTGCAGTTTTTATCTCCTCTTGACCTGTAAGAAATGTGCAAATTGTTTGTTGCCAGTTTCCTTTTCAGAATGATTCTAAATGTTATAATTGGTCCATTTTTGGGTGAATTGGCTCTACTCATCCTAAGTGAGTAGATCTTGGGGTCTTTAAAGGAAATCCAGTCAAAACAGGCTTTAAATTACAGTAGCTGCTACCAAAAATGTATCAAAAACCATGCTCTACTTTTAATTGTTTTCTGTCGTCTCAAGCCAAAATAAAGCAAACCCTTTTTTGAGGCCTTGTAACACTGCTTTTCTGTTGCTGTTGTCTCCTTCATCTTTTGAGCCATCTGCTCTATTGTAAAAAGGTGAAGCTTTTTTAGTGCCACTGCGGTTCTGAGAAAATATTAGCCTGAGATGGTTCAGGGACTTAATGTGTCAAGCTTTGGTGGGAATCAAAACAAATGATTTGCCGTTTCTCCTGGATTGTGTTTGTTGAGCTCGCTGTAAAGTCTCTGCAGATCAGAGTTATAGGAAGCTGTAGACAGTGATTGTATCAGGAAGGAATTGGTTCAGTGTACTGATACATCACACTGCCTGGAACTGAGTTCTTACTATGCCATTGCCAACTATGGCTGCCAGCGCCGCAAGACAGTGCTTAATTGGCTGTACCGTCTCCAAAGGATACAGGGAGAGAGCCAATAGGGGGGGCTCTTCTTGGCCTGTCATACAGTCAGGTTGAATTCGGTCAGCAGAACATGGGGATTTGGATGGAAATTAGTTAAGGGCTAATTCTGAACTAATATGAATTAATATTATGTTAAATAAAGTTGTCAATGCTAGCAGCAACTTACCGGTTGATGTAGTAGAGGCAGAATTGCATTGGTCAGGTTAGAGATTTATGTATTATTAGACACTCTGAAGGTAAATGCAAAATCATACATTTGTACAGGTATACATACAACCAAACATCCCACAAGATTACAATACGTATAGATATGGTGGGAGAATATACAGAAAGTTATAATCAATCAATCTACCATAAAAATACAACTATTGCATGCTTTTCGGTAGTATATGTGTTTAACTTTATTGACATTTCCTGACCTTTAGCAATGCATAATTAATTGTTTTGGTTGGCGCCTTAACAATAATTATTTATATTTTTTTGCTGGGGGAAACCGCAGGGGTTTATCAGAGTAACCAGGTGTATGGATTGTTTTCATCATTTGTACATTTGCATCTTAGAGGCTTTAGGGAAGCATCCCAGCTAACAGCTGAGTGACACCTAGAACAAGGTGATCCTGATTTCTGAGGACACCGCTGGGCTAAAACAATAAACCTAGCCACACTTAAACAGGAGCTGGTAATCCCCCGCTGACAAGTGTAAAAATAAACGCACCTTCCCATCGTAGCGCTGACTTCATTTGGTGGGTAAATTAAAGCTGATATTTCAACAGGGGAGCCCAGGATGAGCTGCCCAGTTTGATTAGAAAACAACAACAACAAGCAAAACAACAACAAGGACCCCCATTAGAATATCTGAATGCTGAATACCAGAGCTGACAGTAGGAGCGCTGTTTTGCAAAGGAGGTGGAGGGTTTGCGTGAATGAGCGTTCAATATTTGTGATGCACAAAGTGCGTGCATCCAAATGTAAAATGGCACTGGGGTATGGTCCTAAATAGCCAGGCTCTTGTGTTTTTTTGTGTTCAGTTATCTGGGATCTGTGGATTATAGGCTTGCTTCGGTTACTCAGAACCACATTTTAGGCGTGCCGGATTTCCATGTGTAACTGAAGTATATATTTTCTGAGGCTGCATAAGTATGACAATGTAACAAAGTGCTTCTAATCAACAGCCTGTTTATAAGTTTCTCCACCTTTTTTTCACAGACCTTGTTATTTTATTTTTAAGCCGAGGCCTGGCTGTCATAAAAACTGATGTTCTGGAGACACAGAAAATAGTAAATATGCGCACACAAAAATAAACCTCTCAAGAAAGGATTTTGTTTTATTATTGCATAAATTTTCAGTTCAAATGCACATAGTTTTCAGTCACATGATTCCACACATGTCCACGAGTCACATGGGTTAGGGACATGCTGTTTTGAGAATGCTTGGCATGTTAACTGTTTTCAGAATTGTTTGCAAACATGGATGCCAACAGCGTTAGCCATTGGTGGGAATAGATTAATGTACACACAACTCAACTTTAGATGCAGAGGTGACATTAATAGGCCTCACAGAAAAAAAAAATGTGAAACACCAGGACTGCGAAAACTGAACCGTGATATAAAGGGGGTTTACTGTATTGCTTTAAACTGAATAACCATGTTTCAGCACCATGGACAGCTACAAGCACAAACACATTGAAGGAAATGCTGGAAACCCAGTGCTTCAAAAAAAATTTTTAAAAAAAAAAAAAACCACACACACAAACATGTACACACACACACACACACACACACACACACACACACACACACACACACACACACACATATATATATAAAAAATAAAACAAAAATGAATTCTGAAGAGGTCAATAAACAGGTAGACTACAGCAAGCTGTTTTCGCTCTCACCCTAAGAGCGTGTTATAGTTTAAATTCATAACCAGTTAGGGAAAACAAACTTGTTTTTGTATCAGTTTCAGCATTCACTTCACTTAGAAACCTTTTTCAGATAATTTTCTGTTTGAAAAGAAGCAGATTTCACTCATTTTAAATATCAGACCTTCTGATCAATAGCACTGTGCTGAATCTGAAATCTCTCGCCGTTTCACAAACATTTGTCTTGGGAATTAGATACGGAAATAATTCCTGAAAAATAACATTTACACAGCAGCTATCCTAAAAAATAGCCCCTACATAATAAAGCAGATATCATAATCAAATTATAGAGGTTCATGGTTAGCTGGGCCAATGTCACCTGCAGCCATACTTCACTACTCACTGTGTACATTAGGGCTGAGGGTTTTTGTTCTAATTTTAAACCTTTTATTATCTGTGCATGAAACTGAGCTGCAGTTTATTGTTTAAAAATCAAGGCATTAAATATTGGCTGGGGATTGGTGATTATTTGCATGTTGTTTTGCTTTCTGACACCTCATTGGCTGGATCTGCATCCATGTAAAAAAAAGTGTTGATAATCATAGTGTAACCTTGTTGGTATTGTAAATAACCTTTAAGAAACTATTAACAAAACATTTAGTGCCATATTGTCATTTGTTACCCCTTGGATGTGAGCAGGCCCTGCAAACACTATTTAAAACGCTGAGCAACTTTTTTTTTTTTCTTGCAGTGTACAGAGTAGTACAGAACAGTTCTATGAAGAATCATTACTGTATCTTTGAAGGAAAAATTAACACATTTGTTAAGAATTTATTTGTTCTGCAGAGAGGACAAATGTGCATAAGATGTTTTTTTAAAAAACCTTTTACTGCGTAATTTTTAGCAGAGAAACAGGAACGTAGCAGTGAGAGGAGTGGATTCCCATACAGTGGTACCGGGGAAAATCCAGACCAATCTCAGTGGAAATGACACCCATGAAACAGACAGTGCTAATGTGGGGGTGCATCCTCTATTTCAACCTGACAGGAAATGGAAAGGTTAAGATGTTTCTCCCTGTTATCTCACCTGGCTGGAGGATGATGGCCTGACGCTCTTGTTGGAATCTGTTTGCTTTCTTTCTGTCCACCACGGTTTTTCTGTGCCTTTACCCTTTGCTTCTCTGAGGGTTTGCGCTGGATCTGTTGTAAAGTATGTTGTGAAAAATGTTTCTTTCGATCTGATCCAAAGAATTTCACCATCAGGAGGACTATCAAAACTAGATAATGAAACTACAGGCAGTGGGATTTTCCTTCATTTTCTGAATTATCAGAAAATTTCCCAGGAGGCAATAATGTAGCTGTTTCATTTACCTTGCAAAGTTTTTCAAAAAGCTATAGACTGAAGGCACTTTTTTGGGTCTGGTGCCATCAAATCTAGAAAGGATGGACAGGTGTATCACAGAGGCACTGTGTATGTTTGTGTGTGTGCATGTGTATCTGTTTTGTGGGAGCGTATGTATGTACATGTGTTTGCATGTTTGCATGTGTGTGCATGCATGTGAGGTTGTGTATGCTTGTGTGTGAGTGTGCATATGTTGGCTTGTGCATCTTTGTTTGCATGTATTGGTATGCATGAATGTGTGCGTGTTTGTATGCATGTATGCCTGTGTGTGTGTGTGTGTGTGTGTGTTTGTATGCATGCATGTGTGTGTGTGTGTGTGTGCATGTGTGTGTGTGTGTGTGTGTGTGTGTGTGTGTGTGTGTGTGTGTGTATGTCTGTGTGTGTGTGTGTGTGTCTGTGTGTGTGTGTGTGTGTGTGTGTGTGTGTGTGTGTGTGTGTGTGTGTGTGTGTGTGTGTGTGTGTGTGTGTGTGTGTGCGTGCATGTGTGGCCTGTGGACCAGGTACTGCTGCTGTAACAATGTCACCAGGTTAAAGAGGAGAGAATTGTGCTGAGATCTTAATGGCCGGACAGGCAGGTGCAGCATCTCAAAGGGGCTGATTTTATTGAAACAACACAGATTACTGCACTGGTGAATATCAGCTGAGCTTCACAGGTCCATACATTAATTTCCCTGCACAGCCTTCAACCTCAAACTTTCTAACAGATGGATAAGACAGGCCGGCTGAAGGTGTCGTCTCTGCTCCATCCTTGTGTAATACACTAAAGGCAACATAAGGGCAAGGTAAAACAAAACAGGAAGTGGCAACAAGATGAGAAAGTAGGAATCAGGAATGAGATGAACTTTGTTTTTAAGACTCAAAATCCTGAGCAATAATAACAAATGTTTGCAAACCTGGCAGTGTAGACCAAACTACAGGAGATGAGCAGAAGCCAGAATTAAAACACTGTGCTTGAAACTTTATCGATTGACATTTCTGTGTCTTTATTGTACCTACTGTGACAAAGGACATAGACGTCTGAAAATGTAAGTCATTACTTCAATCAATTGTGACTCAAGATTATAAACCTAAAACTTAATTGCCATACCAACCATGGCTGTTTGGAAAGTATCAGTGCAGTTCATAAGAAAAGCATACAGATTACTGACAAATCCACTAATATATTTAGGCTTAGCCCTATAAAACATATAAAACATATAAAATGACAAAAAAAATACCAAGCAGAAAAACCCAAACACACAATATGTTCTATCAAAAATATACTGATTAAGAGTTTATAGCAGAAATACACATATTGAGCATGTACTCATCTTGCCAGAGTGTCAGGATATGGATATATGATGGCCATGTCTGCGGACAGGCTGGTGTGTGTTTCAGAAAGACAGTGAAGGTTTAGCTGTGGGCCTCTTTAGGAGCTGGGCAGGTTCCGCCTGGCTTCCGCTAAACTAGACAGGCTAAAGCATATTAGGAGCTGCACTCTTCACAGGAGAAAACAGCGGCTGTTGCGCGCTCCTGCATGCAACACACACACACACACACACACACACACACACACACACACACACACACACACACACACACACACACACACACACACACACACACACACACACACACACACACACACACTCTATGACAAAAACAAATGTGTATCCTAAAAAAAGATTAATTGCTCTGTTGGGAAAAAAAAAAGGCTGAGTTGCTATTTATTTATTTTTTTTTTTTTTTTTTAATCATGGCACAGAATTAAGTAAACTTGGTTCTACTGTTTATTTCCCTGCTTCCCCCTTCCCCCACTCTCCCTCCCCAAAGGGAATGTCATTTTATTTATCTCCTCTGTGCAGGCTCTCCTGTTTTTGGAAGCAGTAATTAATTCCTCATTTATAGGAAATTAAAGCTTTGCCAAGATAAGGACCCTAGTCCGGAAGACATTTTAGAGTCTCATCTACGCTGGTACCCATTGGCCTCTCGTTCTGCCAGATCTTTTCACCCTAATAATCATGGATTGTAGGAAAGTTGCTTTAGAATGCAGAGTGGAATAAATAACGTTTATTCGTTGGGTGTTGTGTTTCAGCTGCAGTGAACCGTCAGCAGCTGCCGCTTTGCAAAGATACTCTTCCCTCTTCCATTTCTCGACATTTACGCCCGCTGTTTCAAACGTAGAAGTTTCAACTAAAAACGTGAGTCATGTCTTTATGTGGCGTACTTCCGTGTTACCGTTATGTTTTGAATCAAGGAGACGAATGTTGGATCAGTCTTGTAAGACATCGGAGGGACTACTTCTTGAGCTGCGCTGCCATGGAAATATGGCCCAACGGGCACTATTATTCCAAATATCTTTCTAACTGCAGTCGCTGTGATTGTTCCCCCGCTTTTTTATGGCTTCGTTATTTCTAATTGCTCAACAGCAGCATGCTCTGTGGTTGGTGACAGAAATGTCACCATAACAACTGGTGATGCGCAGCCTGTTCACAGGACTGAACTGAATGCTGAAAAGGAGCAGGGGAACGCTATCTCTTGTAGAAGCACATGCATCGTGCAATCTTGTATTTAACCAGCAATCGCAGATCTGTCGACAAACGGTCGGCACCTTTGACAAGCCTAGACATTATTGAACTCAGTTTCATAATTAGTTGCTAATTAAGAATTAATTAAGCATCTCCTTCAATTTAAGGTTATTATAAGGACTCAAATCATCTATCAGAAATTAAAAAAGGGAAAAAAGAATCATGGAAATAGATAATCTCTCAGCTGCTATTTTACTGAGAATATTGTCCATCAAAGGGCTGTGGTATCATATTCAAGATGTACAGCAGGGTATGGAAAACATCTGCAAGGTGTAATAAAGAACCGCCAATCACATGACACCGATGATGTCATCAGTTCAAAGACGTTGCAGAACCCAGGCCAGCCAGTAGAGGCCACAAGAGAGCACTGAGCCTTATAATTTGAATCATCTTAACTCGTAGTTTCCCTTGGTAAAAGTGAGGCAATTTGCTGTCCTGCCATCCAGGCATAGGGCACACTGCTGCACCACGTACGTCTGTCCTGCCATCCAGGCATAGGGCACACTGCTGCACCACGTACGTCTGTCCTGCCATCCAGGCATAGGGAACACTGCTGCACCACGCATGTCTGTCCTGCCATCGTCTGTCCTGCTATCCAGGCATAGGGCACACTGCTGTACCACGTACATCTGTCCTGCCATCCTGGCTTAGGGCACACTGCTGTACCACGTACGTCTGTCCTGCCATCCAGGCATAGGGCACACTGCTGCACCACGTACGTCTGTCCTGCCATCCTGGCTTAGGGCACACTGCTGCACCACGCATGTCTGTCCTGCCATCCTGGCTTAGGGCACACTGCTGCACCACGTACGTCTGTCCTGCCATCCAGGCTTAGGGCACACTGCTGCACCACGTACGTCTGTCCTGCCATCCTGGCTTAGGGCACACTGCTGTACCACGTACGTCTGTCCTGCCATCCAGGCATAGGGCACACTGCTGTACCACGTACGTCTGTCCTGCCATCCAGGCATAGGGCACACTGCTGCACCACGTACGTCTGTCCTGCCATCCAGGCTTAGGGCACACTGCTGTACCACGTACGTGTGCTTTTACTCCATGGTGTTTCCATCAGTGAACATATGTCTATATGCAATAAATATTCATCTGCAGATTTGGACTTAAATACTGTAAACATAAGGCATGAGTCACCAACATGCATTTTATTGTTCAATATCAATATTAATATTATACTCCTTTGGCAAGACTGCCCATTTGGCCCACGGTTTTTAACTTAAAGTAATTTGCATAATCATATTTTCCAGCATGTGTTTTTTATTTTATTATATTTTTGTTGGTGACCGTGTCAATCATCCTGCAAGGTTGCAATTACTAATGGTAGAGAGCAGGAGCTTCCACATCAGGTTACAATGAACAGAGCAAATGTTTCGTGTGGAGAGAGAGAGAGAGAGCAGGGAGACTGCTGAACAGTGGTGTTGCATCGGATGGCGCCTCCCGGTGGGGGGTTGTGGGGGTGGCGGGTGGCGGGTGGGGGGATGAGGGATGAAAAAGGCACGCCGCAGCGGCTGATGCTGACAGAGCGGCTCGTAATGCAGGCCCCGAGGGCGAACGCCACGCATTAACCGCTCAGCGTGGAGACCTCGTGTGATTGGCCAAAACACGCAGGGCGCCGCGATCCGCTGGGGGCTTGACTACGGCGCCTCATTTGATATTCGTGGCCCCCGCTGTTAAATTGAGGGAGAATATGGGAATCAAGTGAACCAAGAGAGAACATCCCCCAATCATCCACCGACCCCCCCCCCCTTATCTGACTGACAACAGGTCTGTAATAGGGTATGAATTCTGAAGCAGACTGAGGCAATTTTCATATATCTATATATGTATATATACACACACACACACACACACACACACACACACACACACACACACACACACACACACACACACACACACACACACACACACACACACACACACACACACACACACACACACACACACACACACACACACACACACACACACACATACACACACACACACACACACACACACACACACACATAAATACACACACACACACACACACACACACACACACACACACACACACACACACACACACACACACACATAAATACACACAATGCTCTCTTTCAGTGCCATCGATGCGTGAGTGACAGTTACAAATAGCGCCTGGGCATCTACTCGGAATGACTCACTGTCTTTCAAAATGCAGAATGTACCAGGCCGGGAATGAACACGTACAGTTCTAAACAATATTCACTTTTCACAAACGTACTATGTGATATGAACAGTGCTGCAGACTCTCTTCCTAAGCAGGCTGGGTCGGGAGCCTACTGGCATCTGATGAGCACAACCCAGCCGTCCACCCCTCCACCTCCTCCCACCCCCACACCCCCCAACTGGCCTTGCTCACAGAAAAAGCCCTTTCAGCTGCAATGGTTTAGAATAAGGTCCTCTTCATCTCAGTGCAACCCAACAGCTTTTTTTTTTGGGGGATGGTTTAGAATAAGGTCCTCTTCATCTCAGTGCAACCCAACAGCCTTTCTGGGGGATGGTTTAGAATAAGGTCCTCTTCATCTCAGTGCAACCTTTTTTTTTTTTTTTGGGGGTGGTTTAGAATAAGGTCCTCTTCAACAGCTTTTTTTTTTTTTTTGGGGTGGTTTAGAATAAGGTCCTCTTCATCTCAGTGCAACCCAACAGCTTTTTTTTTTTGGGGGGGGGGGGGTGGTTTAGAATAAGGTCCTCTTCATCTCAGTGCAACCCAACAGCCTTTCTGGGGGATGGTTTAGAATAAGGTCCTCTTCATCTCAGGGGTGGTTTAGAATAAGGTCCTCTTCATCTCAGTGCAACCCAACAGCCTTTCTGGGGGGTGGGGGTGGGGGTTGGTGTGTGTGTGAGTGTGAGTGTGGGTGGGGAGGGTTGGTGTGTGTGTGAGTGTGTGTGGGTGGGGGGTTGGTGTGTGTGTGAGTGTGTGGGTGGGGGGTTGGTGTGTGTGTGAGTGTGTGGGTGGGGGGGGGGTTGGTGTGTGTGTGAGTGTGTGGGTGGGGGGTTGGTGTGTGTGTGAGTGTGTGGGTGGGTGGGAGGTTTTGGGGTGAGAGGCGGGGGGTTGATATACTACATTTCCATTAGTCTGCATATGCTGGAATAAAAATGATCTTGGACCTCTCTGCTTGCACCCAGCCATATCAAACACCCCCCAAGCCGCCCTCTGAAAGACTTCAGAAACCCCCGAGTGAGGCGAATCCATTAATGAGCTCGGAATTATTATTTGATTAAGACTGATGAGAGGAGGATCGATAACAGCTGTCTGTCCCGTCAGTAATGATTACGGTGACGGACGTGGGTGCACGCTGAGTTCCGCCGAAGTCGCCGAGCGCTTCGGGCTCGGCCACCCGCAGGTCCCCGCGCAGCGGGATTGTGGGACGAGGGCCTTTGAAAGGGAAAAGCAGGATGTTAGAGCGTCTCATTTTCTCTGCACGACACGCGTGCTCGTCTTTAGCCCGGAGGGAAATGGGGGTCATGTCTTGGGAAACTGACAGAACTTGTGGGGCGACCTTCTCCCACTTTGAAGAGTGGTTATTGCTCATTAAATTTAATGATTGCAGCAAAACTTTGCGAAAAAAATGAGAGGACAAGCAAAATAAAACACTTAAAAAACTACTTACTCACACAAAATGATGGATTATTCATTTGTTTTATGTTTATTTTATGTTTGTTTACTTTTGCTGTAGTTCCTTTTGTGAAAAGAGCTTTGAACACCTATATCTGAAACGTCGACTGAAGTTCATTACTTTTGTTATTAATCATTTTGTAACTCTATCACGTTTACTGAGTTATGAACAATTTACTATAAATAGCGTACATTGAACATGAGTGAGAGCTCGTCTATAGACATACAAATGCAGTGACCCTACTCAGCAATCATACGTTGGGATTCAATCGAACACACTTTAAAGGGCATATACAATCAAAACTGAGTACAGTCTGTATCTGAACATATGCTGCTCTGCTTTGGAATGAAAAGAACACACTCCAAAAGGACATGCTTGCCTGTCTTCAATAAAATAGGAGATACTCAAAGAATTGTGTGTAGTGATGTAGAGCCTGTTTTGATTGAATTGGAAATCAAAAGATGCCCTTCAATGCGTAGTCCATTCCTTTCAAAACAGAAGTGCATATGCCGTCAAAGAGACTAAGTGTGTTTGTTTTAATCCAGCCCAGAGAAACCTCTATAAGATGGACCTCATTTTCCCAGTGATCAATACTTCTCCTGAAACAACCCTCTTAGACATTATTAAAAGTAGGCAGATTGTATCTAAGATATTTTTTATCAACTCAGAGCACTTTATCACTAACGTGTCCTGGGCGTACTGTGCTAACACTCAAAGAGCTTTATCACAAACATGTCCTGGGCGTACCGTGCTAACACTTAAAGAGCTTTATCACAAACATGTCCTGGGCGTACCGTGCTAACACTCAAAGAGCTTTATCACAAACATGTCCTGGGCGTACCGTGCTAACACTCAAAGAGCTTTATCACAAACATGTCCTGGGCGTACCATGCTAACACTCAAAGGCTTTATCACAAACATGTCCTGGGCGTTCCGTGCTAACACTCAACCCCACACAACTGCATGCATAGATTGTGCCAGTCAAGTGGTAATGAGCGTGGTTCTGTACACTTTGCATCTTATGATGTTATTGATTCTATTCTAGGATTGCTGCACAATCATTTCAGTGAGTATGGAGTGTGTGTGTGTGTGTATGTGTGTGTGTGGGTGTGTGTGTGCACGTGTGTGAAGGTTTACTTGCTTAGAATTTAAATGATGACATTTACCCTGATTACGATAAAAGATTATGACCAGAGCTCAATCACACACATTTAATGTGTGTGCTGAATGCACTGAGGTGCATTTTCTACCTAAGTGACAATGTCAAGACTGAGAGACTTATGTGGAAAATCCACTTTAGTGTAGGTTTTTATTCATACATCAGTTTCTTTCAGGGCATATGCAATTCAACCAGAACAGATGTTCATTGCTTCACAAGTTTCAGTTTTTTTGAATACTTCCTCTTTTACAGACAGCAAGCAAAACACATTCTGTGGAGTGCATTGTTTTCATTCTAAAATAAAATAGCACATGCTTTTGAAAAACTCTGAAGTCCATTTTGATTGGATACACTGATGAGCCAAAACATGACCACTCACAGCCAAAGGGAATAGCGTGGTTGTCTCGTAACAAGGGACATGTCAATTTCTGGGATATATTAGACGGTAAGCGAACAGTCGGTTCTTGCAGTCGACGGGTTGGATGCAGGAGAAATGGGCAGGCATAAAGACCTGAGTGACTTTGACAAGGGCCAAATATTTACGGCCAGGTGACTGGGTCGGAGCATATTTGAAATGGCTCAGCTTGCAGGGTGCCCCTGGTAAGCAGTGGTAAGTACCTACTAACAGTGGTCTGAGGAGGGACAAACCGCACACCAGCGACAGGGTGTTGGATCATCGATGCGCAAGGGCAACGGAGGCTATCCCGTCTGGTCCGACAGAAGGGCTACTTTTGTCGAGACTCAGTAAATTTTAGCGATGGTCGCGGGAGGAATGTGTCACAACACACAGTGCATCGCACTCTGCTGCGTACGGGGCTGCGTAGCCGCAGACCGGTCTGAATGCCAATGCCTGGAAACATGGAATCCCTTTGTTGTCAATCTAAAGAGATGGCAGATAAAAGGTGAAAGGAAAAAAATTCTCATGGTTTAATTACCTATAGGTGTGTACTGATTTAAAAGCCAGCTGCATCTCCACATTGGCAAATTTCTAGTTTCAATGGAATGTCTGTGCGTCTCCCAGAAGTCCTTGTGACAAAAATTTACCTGGGGTGAGAAAAATAATTGTTTTCTATCATTTTCAGAATTTCAATGGTGAACATTGAGGAGGGAAATTGTCTGTTTTCAAACACTGCAAATAATGCTGTTGAATAGCAGTTTTTGAACACAGGGGTATGAATGTGCAGAAGTCTCTCTTGAGTCATCGCATATCTAAGTGTATGGTTTTTTGTTGAAGATATGGAGGCAGGGAAAATGATGAACTTGTGTAAGCATAAACAAACTCAATTTTATGTCTTTTTTCTTGGCTTCCTTTATTTATGGTGGCATTTCAGAGAAATTGGCTTATCCGAAAAAAAACATATCAACAAACGTAAGATTGCAAAACAGAAACTTCACCTTGAGAATGATGGTTCTTAAGGGAAAAAAATGACAAATGTGTTAGTCTCAAGCTAGCAAATGAACCCGCGGCAGAGCTACTGCTACCTAGAACTGGGTAGAGGATCCAGCTCTGAGAGTCTTTGATCGAATTCTATCCCATGGATCTCAGTTCTTTTTTGTGAGGGGATGCTGAAGGCTCAAGCCAACGGCTCAACTCCCACATGGATTAAAAATAAACACGGTGATTCAGGGAGGTATCAAACAATTACGGCATTCAGTTCTGTAGAGGACTGCCTTGCATTGCAAAAACATATAAGACCTTCATTATGTTTGTGGCTTTTCTATTTTACCCGGGGAAAGCTCACCAGAGCATCCTGTTGATGGCATGCATAGAAAAAAGGTTCACCTTGGTAAGGTAAGGGTTTGTGGGTGGCCTTGTCTTTCTACGCTGCCAAAGTCTCTCCTGATCCTTTACATTATCCACAATAGGCTTCCGATGCTTCAGTATACACACACAATGCCTTTGAAACCTGTGTACGTAACCCTCCCCACTGAAAGGAATACGCTAAATTTAAATTCCTACGGACCGATGAATGTTTTTTTATGTCCTTCAAGAATAATATCAAAGATTTTCTTCTTTTGACTCTTCTTTAAGATTTTATGTACAAACATTTATTCGGTGAAGAAATTGGTGACAGACAATGACTGATCCATTTTTGTTGCTAAGCAATGTTACAGTTTTTATATGTGCTATGTTTGACAGCTGTTAGATATAGCTGCCAGGTTATTTGCCTTGTATCATAGGGGCATGATTATAAACTAAAGTTAAAAGTCATTAATAATTGACAAAAGCAGATTTATTTGATATTTGGCCTTAACTTTTGCTTAAAATTGCATATGAGTGTTACGCTAATTAAACCATTTTGTCTTTGCTAATCCTGTTTACATATAAAAGTTCAGTGACTGATTTTTATTCTGGCTGTTGAGATACTGCCTCACTCTTGGAAATGGCAAGTGAAAAATATGTATAAACACATTTACTTTTTCTAGAAACTGAAGTTTCTTAATTCTGCACTCATTTTGCAGGAGCAAAAGAAACTATATTTTGTGTCTACAGGAGGAATGTAAATGATGTCAAAATGGTAAACAGAAGCTGATCTGGAAAACTTTGCCTGTATAGAATAGAGGAACGAAGCAAGCGGGAGAGAATTATAAGCAGTTTAGCTGTAAACAAATCTTAAGTTACTCTGAAAGAGACTAAATGCATGCACAGACAAGCTTTATCCTAATAGGCAGCTTTCAGCAGCCTGGAACTGCAAAGCACTCTGGGAAAAAAAAAAACTATGAAAGTATTTAATTTACATGATACAGTGCAGTTTGGAGAACTGAAAAATTCAACATCCCTAATATTTCTTTAAAAACTCAAACCCTCAGAGATTTTTTTTTTTTAATCATGGAACCGAAATGTGTTGACTGCTGCCGACATATTTCAGACTACATGTTTTGAAGTAGTAACAAACTACAATTTAATTTAAAATGAAAATGGCAACTGAAATAAATGAAACACTATATATATTTGTGCTCTCTTCATACTGCCTGAAATCTCCTGACAATAAAATACTCAATGCCTCTCGTAATGGAGGTCACAGATTTTTTTACAAATTCCACAATCCTAAAACAAGGATTAACGTTGACTTGCCGCTAACTGTATTAAATGGTCTTTGCTGCCTGTCCTGTCCCTTTCCTTCCATGTCTCTTTGTTATGGAGCTGCATTGTTATTTTATAAGATCTAACAATAAAAAAGAATGAAAAACACAATTGCAACAGTAGGATTCTAACAAACATTCTTAAAACATGGATGTAAGAACAACTCTTCGTGGATTTCATCGCCATTAATGCTTCTTGCCTTAATGGTGCCTAGCGCCTTGCAACTGTCAAATCTTTCAATGCCCGTATTCTATATTACATCATAGGCATTTTGCAGATGCTCTGTGGCTAAGTGGAAGAGCAGGTACAGGGAGAGGTGCAGCCTGAAGAGGTGAGTCTTCAGTCTGCTCTTGAAGGAACATAAAATAAAACAAAAATGTGCGGCGGGGATCCAGTAAAAAGCAAGCAAGGAATAAGTCAACCGTTGTCCTTAACTTAACAATTGTTCATTTTTATCTTCACCGACACAGTTTGGCAAGTACTGCTGGCATGAAAATTAACTTGCAAAACTAGTAGAGAAAAAAGCATAACTGTGTATTTAATTGTAAGAGTTATTCAACAGTAAAAGTTAAGGACACATGTTTATTGATTCCTGGTCTCTGTCTCTTTCAAGGAGTCAATCAAAACAAGATTTTACTTTGGTACAATCTTATTTAATCAGACACAAACAAACATGTCCTTTAGAATCTGTTCTTTTCATAAAAAAATTGAATGTAATAAAATGTTTATTTGACTATTATTGTACCCTCTTACAGTGTTAAAATATGACTCTTTGTGTAATTATGGTTGCATTTAGAATTTTATCGGTGGAAAGTGTTCTTGTTGTGAAGTTTCTCTTTTCTGAGTTTGAAATTTATGTGGCATTGACCGCTGTTTTCCAATCTCAGAGCTCTGTATCTCTGGTTCCTCTTTGTAATTATATAGTGCTTTTAAACAAAGTCAATTCATTTTACAGAGAATCAGAAAAACTGCTCTCCACCACCACCGATGTGTTGCGCCCACCTGAAGTGATGCAGGGCAGCCATTTTGGACTATTCTCACAAGCACTCTGCCAGCAGGGAACTGTGGTAAATGTACTGCAGTATGTAGCGGCTAGCAAGTTTCCAGAGGGTTTTTTAAATGTTATTTTCTGGCACTTGGCAAATGGAATCAGATGGCTTCTGTCCACAGGGCATGGTCTGTCAGACAGTAGCAGGGAGTGACAGTTTACCACTGTGTGGAATTTCCACTGCTGAGTATGTCTCCACCCGAGGGGGAGATGAGAGGAGAGGCATGGATTGTGGATCTGTATACTGTCAGTGGAGTGGTGATACATACACAAACACACATACACACACACCTACAAACACACATTTAAATGCAAACCCACAAACACACACCTATAAACAAACACACTCAGCCACACTCTCAACCACAAACACACACCCACAAACACACACACTTATCCACAAACACACACACACTCACCCACAAACTCACCCACACATTCAAACACTAACCCACAAACACACACCTACAAACAAACGCACTCAGCCACACTCTCAACCACAAACACACACCAACAAACACACACACTTATCCACAAGCAGACACCAACAAACAAACACACGCACCCACAAACACACACACACTTATCCACAAACAACACACTTATCAACTAAAGCCTGACTGGCTGGACGTGCATACTCCCCCTCCCAGCGGGATGGAAACCTCATGGCAACCATGCTGGCCTATCCGCTGCCCCTATGGCATCAACGGCCACATAAAAATATTACATTTATCAGGGATCTGATCAACCGGATTAAATAAACGGAGACCACATAACCTAGACCATAACCATAGCTAGACCATAACCAGCTTTCCCTTTGGATTCTCTGAAATGATCTGATAACCCATACATTCGATTTTAGTTATGTGTTCTGAATGAATTTGTTTCCTCGATTGCATATTACCTGAAAGAAAAACAGCAAATGTGAGTTATTACTGTATCTTAAAGACAGATTTCCCACAGCTGTTAGCTGGAGCCAGTCGACCCTTTTCACAGAACACGAGATTCCAGAGCTTACTGTTTGGAACCGTTTGCCCATTCTGTGGGTTATTATGGGCTCTGAACACTGGGAGGGCCTATTCATTAAGTAAGTGTGGTAAATTAAGCACCTCAAAGTGCCAGCTTTCATTATTTTGGTGTTTGTTAATAACAAATTTCGGGAGAGGCAACCTTCGGACAACCCTTCACCCAAACACCAGTATCCGTCCAATCCAGTTGTATACGCAGGCATATTAATTTGCCACGTACCTTCTCTCCCATCACGCTCTCTGTTTCCGGCTTCCCTCCCCCTCCCCATCCCCACCCTCAAGTCTACTTTCCTTTCTTCAGTTTTTTTTTACCCTCTTTTACCAGTCAAAAGGGGGGGAGGGGGTTTACTTCATCCTAAAAAAATAGTGAGGCATGACACTACCCCCCTGGACTCCAAGCCCGAGATCAATATTTCTACCAATATACAACTCGCTACATCATAAGAAACTCCTTCCAAACGCATTCATGTTGTCTGAAGGTTCATTCTCCTGAATGTGCAGTCATGGAAATTAAGTGAACCTCACGTAATGGTTACATGAATAAATGCATTATGCAAATGACACATAAACAAAAGGTGAGCATCCACCAATCAACCGCCATCAAGTTTCAACCAAGGCCGAGAGTGGCGATAGCCCAACACCCTATTAAAAGTCTTTACATTGGTGTTTCTGTTTTGTTGTTGTTGTTTGTTTACTACCCATAGAACCCAGATGGAATAACTTTTCGCTTTAGCTCCTGTAAGCTACAGAGAAGCACTTGAGTAGAATCCAGATGCATAAATGTATCACTTTTCGTATATGAATAATTATTATTATTATTTCTACTGATGAGTAGTGTGGAATTTTTGTCTGGACATTTGTGACAGATATTTTTACTTAGTAATTTGTCACATTTGCCAAAAGTAAGATGGCATCCATTTTAATAACAATAATAACAACAACAACAACAATTATTATTATTAATATTATTAAGAAGAAGAAGAAAACTATATGTTGGCTGTTTTGGAAGTTTCATTTATTTGAAAATGTTTCCCAGCACACCCACATCCAGTCGATTTCTGCTGTACTCTTTTCAGGCCCACAATGAAAATTTTATCTAAAGTTATGGAGTGAAGATGAAGTAAGAAATGTACACAAAGCAAACATACAGAGAGCCGGTGGTAAGTGTCTCTATGTTTTTAAAACAGGGCTTTACATGTCTTTTTATCACACCTCAGTGATAACCCTAAACCTGTCAAGGGTGTGATTTGTTTGAAATGGGGAGTCTGGATGTGAAGCTGGCATTCTTAGACTTCACTTCAGTAAGTTTCTTCACTAAGGGCCTGATTCAGACCTGCGCTGAACTGCTTTTCCTGCGTAACTTATCATATTGAGAATGGGAGACTTATGTGGAAGATGCACTTAAACTCAGGTCTGGATTCATCCCTAAGCATTTCCAGTATGTTCAGTGGCCTGGATGAACTGGTGGGTTCTCACTGGGTCACATTCTGAATTCTATAGCTAAAATAGCCTTTCGTTTTTTTCGTTTTTTCCTGTCCACCATAACACTCAGTTCAAGCAGTCAAAAGATTCCCACAAATGGAACACAAACATTAAGAATATCCAGAGTATTATGTCATTTGACTCAACAGGGTCAAATGAGAGTTTACACCTAAAAGACTTCAGACAAACATTCATGATTTAAGCTGAACGTTTCAGGCGGAGCAGGGAAATTAAAATAACAGTATGCCACAGTGCTCTTACTTGACTTGTGTTATGTCAGTGCTTTCCAACTCACCGCTTTTCCAAATAGTGTTTTTCATTTTTCATAACTTTGTTTCTGACAAAATGGAATTACCGCTCAGTGGGTCATTGGAGAGGGGGATGAAGTGTTCTCTCAAACGCAACTCTCTAAAATATTGCACAAAAGAAGCACTATGCGCAGCGCGTTTCTGTGAGGGACCGGTAATGGCAGGAGACAAACCATATGGCATGCAGACCCACTGAAGGTACTGTAAACACCTCACTCAGAGAGACAAAGACCTTACATGACATGTTTAATGACAGATTAGGAGTCAAGCAGCACACTTATCTATTGTCACAAATTTTACCCTTTTATCAAATGCTCTTAGACTGGGATTCAATCAACAGCTGTCCTTAACTTTGTCCTACAATAAAATGAAGGTGTTCATTTTTATGTTCACCAAAAAATGTTTGGCAATTGCAGTGCTCAGGCAAGTAAACTCGATAAACTGTTCTTGTAGGGAAAAGGCAGAACATTCAAAGGTAAGAAAAGTTTAGGACAAATGTTGAGTCATTTTCTATTTAAGGGCAGAGGCTGTTTTAGAGATGAAAAAATACATTCCAAAGGACATGTTTTCTTGTGAACAATAAAGTACAAAATACTCAAAGAAATCTCTGTTGTAACGTAAACACAGATTTGATTGAATTCCATTTGGCCTCAAAGAGACTAGGTTTGGTTCCAGCCAAAGGGCTCTGTTTATATGGCACAGCAATAAACAAGAACTAAAGAGTGTTCTACATTCATGGTGCAGCGCTCTATTGTTATGTAGTGAATAACATCTCCCATTTTTCGAACATCACTTGGCAGACTCATTATTATGACATCATAAGTATGAGCCTGATTAATTCCTCAGGTGGCCTCTTATGCCACCAAACACATTGCAGGAAGCCTCTACCAGGAAAACAAAAATGAACAACATATTATTCAATGAACAAGTTATTCAGAACTTCTGTTACAGATTTAACTAGAGTAACTAGAGTTTAAGAAATTATATTATTAAAATTTGTTGTGTCAGATATGGCAATTATTGTACTATTCTAAAACCCCCACAGAGAAAAAAGGGATATCCTGTGTCACCAGAACCGATGCTTCATCACTATAACTAGCTAATGTAAGCCATTAGCTGCTCAGACACAAGATCATTACCCAGCAGGTTTGTCAAAGACTAATAAAAGTACAAGAGGTTTGTGATCACAGGACTGTGGGGTCACTGACCTGTGAGATTGTGGTATAATGAAACACATTTGATGTTAGTCTGACATTATTCAGATGTGACATAAAACAAATGACAATACAAACATGTTTATACACCTTAAACTGTGCACTTTGTTATTCAAGAGAGACTTTGAATGTGCAGTTTGAAGTAAACAAAGAACCTACATCAGATTTGTTTTTGAATTCTAATTATCTTGGTAGGTAAACATGAGGGGATGAGAATCTGTGGTCCAGAAAATGCAGTTGCAAATTTGCGTTTCAATTAAGTGATTTCTTTCATGGTGCAAAATTGGAGACCAGGAGGGCAAATAGAAAAGCAATCTAGAGACAATTAAGTAATTTCATGTAATGGCTTTATGTCCTCTAGGAAAATAATTAAAACCAGAATACATCTCAGATATAAAAACATGTTACAGGACTACTCTATCCCATTAAAAAATAATTATCCTGCCATTTGTGTTTTAATTACCTTTACGATTGCATTCAGTTACTGGCCGTGTTCGCTACCATGTTTTCCAAGTATTAGCAGTGCAGTAAATTCACCAAAGCTATCCGCCTGAAAGAGCATGCTTGTTTGTTTTATCAGCAAGTGGTCAATTTATTGTAATTAAGTGAAAACATCTGTCCAGCCAAGTTTCAAAGGGTATATTACAGAAAGAGCTACAGTTGTTGTTCTGGTCTGTGTTTTCCTGATACGAATAATACGTTTATTTACTGTAAAGATAACAATTTGCCATTTCAGATGACCTGTAAAGGAAACGATTTGAAATTGGGCTTGTATTCTGAGCACTCATGACTAGGTTTGCTCTTGAGAATGCCATTGTTCTATTCAGAATTTATTAGCAGTATTAACCTTGTTATTTAACTGTTATTTCCTTCATCTCCCCATGCTGGCAATGCAATATATTTAATGGCGGCAACCATGTACCCTCCCTTTCCATTGTCAAGTGACAAGGGAGTCGTAAGTTGAAGAAGTTAGTGCCATGTTTTGTTAACTGAAGGACACATATTCATCAATGTTCCTTACCTAATCCCTTTCAATCTGTCCACGACAATGCTAAAGGTTGCATCGTCGGTATGTAAAATTGTTTAATAACTCTCCTGTGATTGTATTTATTGCTGTTAGCCAATATGTGTTATCATATAAGTATTTTATTGACTGGCTAATCCAATATATTATTTCAGTGTAGTTATGTGATGTCAGCTAGTAGTGGTTGCATGCACAACATACTAAGATGGCTATTATTTAAGGATACACCGATGTATGGGCTGTAGATCGGTATCGGCAAATATTCGCCTTGTTGACTGCCATCAGCCATCGGCAAATAAGATGATATTCACCGATGGCAATGGCCAATGTTTATCTGATGTGTCACATCAATTTTGTGGTGGCTAAATGTGAAAAAAGATTATATTAAAAGCTTGTTTCATAAATTTGTATGATTGAATTTGTGCTCATTCAAAGATGGTGTGATGAAGGGATTAAAGACTTTAATACAGTTAAGTTATTGTTTTTTTTTTTGTTTTATAACGCAGATTTATTTGTTTCCTTGGCACAAAATGGGGAATAAAAAAAAAAAAACATCAGTATCGGCGCAGAATTTCACAATCGGTGCATCCCTGTTGTTTACCTTTAAGTTTCACCTTCTGACTTAGCATTAAACTGGAGAGAAACTACCTCAGTGTCCAGTGTCTTGAGGAGGAAGTGTTTAACTTGCTGTCAAAGTATACGCTAATGGATGGAGGACAGTTAAACCATAAAATCGTAGCCTGCCCCTTTTTTTTTTTTTTTTTTTTTTTTAAAAAAGAGAATATTTTGGTTTTAAGTATTCTCAGACCCCAAACAAGCAGATTTTGAGAGATCTCTGGACAGTCTGTGGGGGCACCTGTTGTACCTGCAATCACCTGAGTTGCAGGCTCCGTTCAAGGAATTCTGGCCCAGGCCTTAGCCCTGAACAGTCTGGAAAGGCTCAGCTATGAAAAATTATTTCAGCCACTTGTGGACTTGCTATTAACCAAAAATAAACACTCAAATTATTGAAAAGCCTAAGTGGATTGCCTTTAGTAGGACTAGCAGCTGTTTAAGGGACATACAACATTGCTTTGTATACTCAATGTACTTTAAGCTTTTTTGTGTTGAATAAGCAGGAACACTAGCAGGGTTTTAAATTGGTCATTGATTAAAAAAACCCATTCTGCTAGCGCTTTGAAGAATACCCCAGTCTTTACCTCACTGCAGATCTCCAGCTCTCCACCAGTGCACTCTCAGGATAAAAGGTTCCTCTGGGGATCAGTACTCATGCCCATAGGAACAGCTTTTCTTGGTACTACTTAGAATCATTAATGAACCAGCTGCAGAACATTTGCTAACATGGAATGGTTCAATAGCATCAAAGAATTCATTAATGGTTCAATACAGTACATAAAATTACATTAATCCAAAAGTGCAAACGGCTAAAATTACCAGGCCCGTTTGTGATGCTCACCAAGTGGTCAAGATTTCTCATATTTGACTTTGGGTCTGTGGATTTGGTTGGCTAATAGAGTGCTGAAATAACTTCTTAAAGGGTGCAATTTCCTTTTTTCAATAGGATCTTTTTAAAAGTTTTACTTTTAAGATAATCATTTCATCTTGTAGCGCAGTAATCATTGAGATTCCGCTCGCGAGCAGAATGATTGTAATGGCCTAATTATCTCTGGAACAGATAAAATCAATCGGTCTCTCCAAAAGCAGTGATTTAAGCCGCTAATCACCTTCATACTTTATTGAAACTGGGATTCAGAAAGCCCTAATGGGCCCTTCATAGCCAGGTCATGCATACACAAGTGTGACATTTTTAAGTTTACCTCTCCCATCTGTTTCCATAAGAGACTACATGATGTCAGTGCCATTTTAGCATGGCTTACTGTTAGCACGTAAACAGCCATGGCTCTGTAAGCACCAATTTACATTACATTCACATTAAAGGCATTTATTTTAAATACCGGCCAACATGAAGTTCAGCATTTCAGGATATGACATGTATACATGTTCCTTTACTAAAGCACAGCACTCTGCTACCTATATTTTATATATATATATATATGTATATGTACAGTGGGGTTCGAAAGCCTGAGACCACATTGAACTTTTTTTTCCAAACTTTTTTCATGTAAACCTGGAAATAATCTGAAAGTTTTAGGATTTTGAAACATTTAAAACAAAGAGAGGTTACAGCATTTAAAATGAAGAAGAAATTTTGAAGATTCTGCACAATGTCTTGGTCAAATTTAAGCAAGAACGTTTTGTGCACTGAAAGACCATGGGATAACATGTATCATCAGGTTTTGCTCAAACTTGTGGAGTCCATGCCAGCTCCAGTGTACCCTGTCATTAAAGCACAAGGGGGACAAGACAAAAATGCATAACATACACATAACCAAAGATGGTCGGTGAAAGTAAAATATGTAAAATCCAATGAGAGTCAGACCAGAAAAGACAAAAACAGTTCCATGAAGTTTGAAATCAGTGCTACAATCCTGGCAAACTCAGGTGATTGAATTAGCAAACATTGTTTCCTCCGATTCCCCTGAGGTGGAATGCCCATGATACACATACACTTACCTGTAGGAGGTGTAGGTAGGTAAGTATTCATCGTTTAATTAACGTAAGGGCACTAATAGAATACAGGGTAAAAGTTATCATTGGGTTAATTCATTTTGTCAGATTTTTTTTGCAGCCCAGAGCAATTATTTGAACTACAAATAGCATTATTAATAACTGAGGCCAGGGCATCATAATTTAGGAAGGTGGAATAAAAAATATGTCATAATAAAAATTACATAACGTTATTCTTTTTATTAAACACAAACATTTTTCAAAGCACACAGTTTTACCCAGCTGATAACTGGCAGTAGATGGCCAATTGAGCACGATTCAAAGCTCAGAGAATCTAATGGAAATTTTAGGACGCAATTGTTCTCTATTGTAATCTACTTTATAAAAAGACTATTCACATCAGGAAATGAGAGAAGGAAAAAAAAACAAATGGGTTTTTTAGCTGCGTTAAATGACCTGATCCCTGGTGATTAAAACTGGGACCCAATCAAAAGCATTTAGTCTCTTTAAGGGTAAGCAATGTAATAAAAACAGACTTTACATGACTTTATTAAACTGAGTATTTTCTACGCTGCTGGGGACTTGAAAGCATTCCCCTTGAAAAATGTTCCTTTCATTCCAAAATGGAAGAGTGTATGCCCTTGAAAAGACTTGAGCTCATTTTGATCGAATTTCATATCCCATTTAAGAGACTGTGGCTGGGATTCAATCAAAATGTGTCCTTAACTTGTACTTAAATCTGCATAAGGGTTTTATGCTTTTCTGTTCAAGAAACCGTCTGGAGAGATCATTTTCATGATTGCCGAACTCGCCAAACTTGTCACTGAAAATAAAAATGAACTCTTTCATTTAATTGTAAGCTAAAGTTAAGGAAAAATGTTTATTGAATCCCAGCCTAACTTCATCTAATTGGTTGTAATGTGTTTATCTTATATTTGCACACATATCAAATCATAAAGTCAAATGCCAGTGCTCTTAGACTTACATATTTTTGCATGAGCATTATTTAGACTAATTGCGTGCATGTGAGCTGCCAAGCTCAGATGCCATGATGTCACTAAATGTTAATGAATGCATGCAGCACATGTTGGATGCACCAATCAAATGCATGGATGATGTGACAGCTGCACCAATCGCACAGTGGCAGACTGTTAGTGCGATCCACTAAGCACCAGTAAATGCATGGAGCAGATGTCGAGGTCAGCCGAGACAACAGCGTTATCTTGCTCTCCAGATTTTTGGGGCAAGGCCAACAGCAGGGTTACCTGCACAGCATCACCTTGGAAACCTTAATGCAATTAATCAGGGAGCCATGGCAACTAGATGTTCTAGTTACATTGCGATGATGCTAATTGCATGGTGTATAGACCTTTGGAGTACTATCACTGCATTTATCATTGAAGGATGTTTGAACATTCTCACTGTCAGAGAGATTGTCTTAATGACCTATCAACACCTCACATTCTGCATGATGAGTTAGAATGTTAGTCGCATAATCCCTCTGAAATGAAATTAATTTTAAGATACATCACTTAAAAGGTGCAGGGAAGAAGGGAAGCCAAACCTGCCTTCAATACAGTCTTCCATGGGACATCAGAATCGACCAATAGCATTGATTGTGGCTGTGGCTACACCCTAGCCAATCAGTACTGCAGTGAACAGATGGATACATTGTTGTATGAGATACAGGGTATGCTGTTAATAATAATGGAACAATAATTTATTACAAGATCCTCATTCTGTTCTTTAGGGCACTACACCATAGTTAGAGGAGATGTAGGTCGCATGGAGCCCATAATAGGTGTAGCTATAATGAGCGGTCTCACTGACTTTAATGAACCAATCAAAAGCTATGACTAATTGCCTATGCTGCTCTGCCCACTTTTAGTTTCATGAAACATTGTCCTTCCATCATTGCTTTATGGGTTTGCTCCATTTGGAAGAATGATTGACAGGACTGGGTGGGGAGAATTCTTCTCAAGCCAATGAAGCGTTAATGCGAGAATGAGGATATCTGAGTGTGTGTTGCAATATGAGATATGAGCTAATGTTGTTATGAGGGAGGACATGCCACCCTGCCTGCTCATTTCGAAAGATTTGATTAAATGCCCATTCAGTGTGAAAGATTTTTAGAAGTATGTTATAATTGTGTTATTCAGCCTCAGAAGAAACACACAATTAGAGGACTCGGGAGATGGTATGTCAAATCTACATGTGTATACTTGACTGTTTCAGCCCGGCAATAAAGTCTATTCTGTACGCACAACATAATAACAAAGCAAATAACTGAATTAATTGATGTTTGTCATTTCATTCCAGATGGGTGAACCACAAAGCCGGCTCGGCAAGTTAGCTGGATAACTTCCCCGAGCATGCTGAAGTGAAATACTGCTGCTTCATTTTCCACACAGATAGCCTTGAACTGTTATAGTGAATTCTGAATACAATACAAAAAGATACAAAAGATATAAACCTACTTTCGTAAACAGGAAAGCCTCGGTCTCTTTACAGTATTCACAGTTCAGTTCAACTGTTTTTGTGTGACACTTTACAACACAGCTTCATAAAGATTCCTTGCCTTAGACCCCCAAGAGCAAGCCTTTTACTTTTTTCTACAAACAAAATAAGACACATTCACACCTTAGCAAAGTTTGAGTTTTACAAAGCTCAAAACAACGTAAGATTGCTAAGGTGTAGTTCTTTATGTGCACTGTGTTATGTTGTCATGCACTTGTCATGGGTGAAGAGCCTGTGAAGAATGGCAGTGAGATTTGTCTCCTTACACTATTAAAACCCAAAAGCTCCACTCAATCGCATGTTTATTTTCTTGTGATGGAGTTGTGGTTCTCATTCCCTCCAGGCCTGTGTCCAAGGTCCCCATCTGCAGCTACATTACCACCCAGAGAAGCTGTTCTTTACGTCAAAACAACATGAGACGTGAAAACAGAATAAAAACATCAGTCTGACGGAGTGGCAAAGATGCCGGCCGGCTTCCCAATATCTGCAGGCTGTAATGGCACTCTGCTCAACATGTGAATCTGCTATTGATTGGGCCTTAAGCACGACGCTAAGCAACCATTACCTGCATTTAGCACTGAAGCATCTGAGACTTGTGTTTGCTTAGAAAACCTTAGAGAAGGAGCCCACTCAAGTAATACTGAAATGTGTAATCAAAGACACTCCTGGAGTTGACCATATGTAGATCCATCAACTCAGAGGTTGCAGGTTTGACTCACTGTCATTGCTACCTTGCCAATGGTATGTGACCTGAATTGATCCTGTAAATATCCGTTTATAAAAACTGTATGGAAATGGAAGCTGTCTAATCCACTGTGGATAAGGGCATCTTCTACATGTCTCAGGTGTAACTGTAAAGGTGAGAAGACAGGACCAAACAGAACTGAACAGGTAGAGTTCTGCTTTGACTGCATTGTCCCCTTGATGAGTATGTTATATTACTTGAATCGATTGAATTGCTGAAGATTGTTTGTGTGTTCCAAAGTGACTGAAACAGGATCAAAGTGTGATAAAGGTATTGTCTGGGTCCATCTGCATTCTACAGCCCAGTAAACCCTTCCCAAATACTGTGTGATTTTGTCTGCTGAACCGTAAATCTCCTAAAAAGGTTTTAAGAGTTTTCACTTGATTGCTTGCTTTGACTGCATGTGTAGGTGGATCGGTTGATTTGATTCAGTTAAGGCCAGCATCCCAGGAGTTTGGTTTTTGAATGGTGGGGGTTGGGTTGTCAGAGACAAACTGAATAAACCATAGCAACATACAGAAGAGGGTATTTACACCTGCACACGAACACAACAAGGGAGACTGGCACCAGACCGCAAACCCCTTATTTTCAACCCTGGTCCGAGGCCTATATCCACAGTTCCATTATAATTGGTTTCCACATGATCCAGATAAGGAGGTCTCCACTCCAAACCAACATGAGAGCAACATCTGATAAGGAGGCACACTGGGAGGCACTGGAGGAGAGAGAAATCAGTGCAATGGGTTAGCTGGAGTACCAGACGCTTTCTAAATATATTCTGGAGGTAATGGCACTCCACTGCGTACATTCTACCCCATCCGATGCCTCTTCAAAATGTCACAACCAATTAAAACTGATAAGGGAAATGGCTCATCTGATTTATTCAATGAATAAGACTGTGAAGCTTTAATGAAACAAATAACTTTCCCTCCTCTTCTTTGATTAGACACAAAGTGGATAAAACATGAAAAAAAAAAAAACATGAGAAACTTTAGTAGATTACACAGTCGCTCAGGTTAAGGGTGCCTTTTAAGCAAATAATTAGCTGCGTAATCTAGCTGAACTTAAAATGAAGTTTAGGCGGCATCGTTCCTAAGAAAGTAATCATGCCCATTACTAATGTAATATTATGATAAAGGTGACTTATGTAACTGGAATATTCATTTCTAATTTTCAGCCTGGCTCTTATCCTTCTCAAAATCCTTTTTTTAACCCACCTCAATTCGCTCATAGAGGTGTTGCCACTGAATTAGTCATTTCTCACTCCTGCAGTAAATTTGTTCTGTTTCTCTCATCGAAATTCAGGACCATTTTTTTCCTCTGTATCTCTTAAAAGGCCTATCTTACATTTAAGAACTTAGGAAACACTATTGTGATAAGATTAGAAACATAAAAAATGTCTGTCTAACTTGTTTAGGATAAGATGTGAAACCAAACACAACCATCCCATCAAGCCCATTCTTTATTTATATACATATTATGCAGAATCGCGCACAGCTGCATCTATTTTGCATGCAGTATATTTACATATTTACTACATTTTCCCTTTAATTCAGGTAAAGCATCTCTCTCATGGCAGTAACTTGACATGAGAATCAAACCTGCAACCTCTAAATGTACAAGCTCAGGTCCCTAGCCATTATACTGTGCTACCGCTCCTCGTAGTAAGTCTTCAGTGATGGACTTGTGATGCTGCACATTTGATCCTGTTTGTTGACGCCCGACATTTGCTTGAGCAACGGTATCGAGACAGCTGGCTCTTTCTCCCTGGTTCCGCTCTTTCATTCTCCCCTTTTCATGGTCTTCACACTGACACACACCACTGGCAGGCAGCTTGACTTGACTCAGCTTGACAGAATAAACTGTGGTTGTAACCTCTGTCAGTTGCTCAGTCTAAACAGCTGTGTAACCCCCTTATCCATATGCTGTTCACACCTCTTTCCATCATTCCATCATGGTCCCAGTAACTATCTTCCTTTCCCCTCTCTCCTCTGCCATCCGGCCTCTCCCTCTCTGATCCCGTCTCTGCTCCTGTCCGTTAGCTCGGCTCTTCAGCTCCGCTCATATCTCTACCCCTGATAACCCCTGACCCCCTCTCAGCCTGACGAGCGTAACCTTCGGCAGGGGCCAGACTCACGTCTCTCTGCTGAACTGAGCCGAGCCATCACCAGAGAGGACGCTGGAGTGGGACTGATTTCAGTTTAGTTCCGTTCATTTAATCGGGGCTACGTCTAGCATATTAGCTACAACACAGTTAGCAACGCTACTAATTTACATCTGTGGCCCCTGAAAGGGAGGGAATGACTGGGCCAGTCACAATGCGGGATAATCAGGTGGGGGAGGGATGAACTTTGCTTCACCTTTCCTTCATTCAGTCCATCATCCTCCTCTCCATTTCCTGTCCAGTGTGATCTTTGTTCACTAACCCAAATCGTGCATGTCTTGCACCACCCTTGGGAGACATGCAGGGAGCCGTGGTGTGGACATTCTTGTATGTCAGTGTGGGCCGATGCCCTGGGCCGGGCTCGGGGTGACAGCAGTGTGCAGGAGCGCTTCATTGTGTGTCATGTCTTCAGTGTCAGGCCTGTTCATTTGCCCTGGTTAAGACTCACTTCAGCACTCTTCTCCATCTGAATATGCATGTTCAATAACGCCCAGTTATGTAATGTCTTTGTGTAACTGTAGACTCCTCACCTGTCCCCAGGTATAAATGTATCTCCGGGGGGCTCCCCCGGTAGAGCTGTGGTATACAGCGTTCTGTGCCGCAGCTCTCCAGGCAGCATGATCATTAAACAGCCTTACAGCCGTAAACAGAGTATGGCTTATTTTTGCCATGACAACCCAACAGCCTGCAGAGGAATTGCCTGTGCATGTAACTCCTCTGATTCACGTTTTTATATGCATTACATTTAGCAGATGTTCTTATCCAGAGCTACATACACTGTCACACCGTTGCACACCATCCAGTTACTGGGACGTATACTGAAGCACGCCAGCTGAAGTACTTGTTCAAGGGCATAACTGCAGCACACTGCCTGGGAATTGAACCTACCTTGAAGTCCAGCTCTCTATCCATTGTACTATCCTTATAATGCAGTTTGAATACATTCTTTGGTTTATCTTTGAAAGATTTGTCAAAAAGGCTCTTTAAGTTCCCTCTCTAGTCTAAGGCTGAAATGACCCCAATGAAGATGATTGCTAATATCGTTATGAACTGAAATATCATATTCATAATGCCTTTGTACCATATCTAATTCATGAAAAAATGTGTTCTTTCCTGGAAGGTAGTGTACTGAATTATGAATGTGTGTGTTTTTTTTTTTAAATGCACTGGAGATAAAATTAATCACTAAGGTTCAAGTAGCTCTGGTTAGCTCCATTAGGTCTGAGTTCCCTGGCTTAATACCTGGGTAATATGAATTCATAAACCATGTATAAACATTTTTTTAGAATCTGAAACAGAATTTGTAGAAACAGACAAGTAGATTCACATGATCATTATTATCATTGTTATTACTATATTATGACTGTCATCACCATTATTACAGGACACCCACACAAAGATGCTAGAAATACCATATTTAGTGATTTTTCCTCAAAGATATGTCATGAAATCTCATTTGAGGGGCAATATCATGATAGACTTGGAGAAACTTGCCTCCACGCAGAGCAAGACGCAGGAGGAATAAAACCCTTGAGAAGAACAGGTGCCTGTGCAGAGCAGCAGGCTGGACTGGCTGCTGCTCCATCTTCTAAAGCTTCCCACCATGAGTGTTTTTTCCCTCTCTGACAGGATGTAAAGGCAGAGGGGTACACTCTGGGGCCTATTTTCGGGGTACCTCATTACCTGTGTCAGTCACAGAGCCTGATCTTTAGAGATCACTTACTGCTGGGACTCCCCGATGCGGCTCTGGGAATGGATTTGGTTATTTTTGGGGTAGCAGGTCTGCAGTGGGCACCTATAACTGCCCACACAAATGCACACACACAGAGCTGCACAGGAACGTCCTGTACTTAAATGCAGTCAAACCGTGCCCTGCTCCAACAGAGCAGCCCTCGGAAGACCACGTCTGTCCTCCCACCTGTCGTTAAGTTGTTTTGGGTTGAAACATCTTGAGTGGTTCATCTCCCACAATTGTCATTTGAAAAAAAATGGCTAGTGTATTTTGTGAATAATCTTTTAAAAATTGTTTAGATAATGATTGAAAATGAGTTATTTTGTGAGTATGTATTAGGTGAAGATCTTGATGAATTAGATTATTAGATTAGATTAAAACCCCACTCCATTCAACTTAATTCCTGATTTAAATACTCATAAAACAGAAGCAGTCTGTGGTGACATACAGGGTCACATGATTAGTTGTACAGGTAACACCCACCTGATTCTCCAGGTAACTCTGTAGACAGGACCAATATGTGAAAAAGGTATAAATACATGCCACCCTGGAATGTGTTATAAGAGGACATCAGAAAACTGACCTTTATGGCCAAATTACTTATCCCTTCGATGACACATCAATTTTCGGAATTGGATCATTGCGCAAAAACCATTTTAAAAGTTCAGGATATGACCCACATTAGAATGGGTCAAGAGGGCCTGAAAAACCAGCCGAGTGTTTACTTTGAACGGACCAGATAAAAGCCTACAATGGGAGAAAAAAACCTTCCATTTCCCCTCATGCAATAAATGATAAACACTGGAAAGAAGTTGGACTTCCTTATGCTGAGCAAGTTGCTCTGACAGACAAGAGTGACAGCATTTTGAAATGATAATTATGCTTTGTGATCTATTCAATACTGCTTGACAGAGAGAGAATCCATTAGCATGGCACCGTGGTCTTACAAAAATCTTCTGCAATCATATTCTTGTTCTTCTTAATGATGACTCAATGATTCAACTTTCAGCCTCACAAAGAAGAATTTATTTATTGTTTTTAGCTGGCCTCACTGCGTCAAAGAAAATTCTGGTCCAGCGATGGCTTCCACCTCATGAGTTGTCCTGGCATCAGTGGATACGAGGATTCTTAGATGCTGTCCGATTGGAATTGTGTACAGTTAGAATCAATCAGTGTTCCATCGCTGTTTTGAACTTGTGGAAAGGGGGGTACGCCTCGGTTTCTGATTTAATAGTGAAAGCCGTAAAACCGAACTGCTGTCCATGAATCTGTTTAAATTTCAATGATAAACACAGTCAGGTCCAAAGGTCTGAGACCAGCTTATATTTTGCATTCTTTTACAATTTAATACAATTGTTTAATGACAAATTATATTAACAATTTTAGTGAAAGGTTGAATCTTTGAGAAATGTACATGAATTTCCATTCATGGAAATTGTATTAGTTCTCAGTATGTCCCCCTTTTGCTTTAATGACAGGGTGCACTGGAGCTGGCATGGACTCCACAAGTTTGAGCAAAACCTGATGATACATGTTATCACATGGTCTTTAAGAGCTCAAAACATTCATGGCCTTTAAGTGCCCCAATAAATCTTCAATGGGGTCTGTCCTTTTCTGCAAAGGGATGGACAGGGTCAGTGTCACATTTGCTTAAATCTGAGCTAGACATTGTGCAGAATCTTCAATATTTCTTCTTCATTTTAGATAGCATAACTTTTCTTTGTTTTAAATGTTTCAAAATCCGAACACTGCCTGATTATTTCCAGGTTAACATGAAAAAGGTATGGAAAAAAATGTTCAATGATGATGTCTCAGACTTTTGGACCCCACTGTATACACATACATTTTTTCTTTGTCTCTCTCTTTTTACTCCCTTTAAGTGTACACTTGATGTTTACACATTTGGCCCTAGGGATGGAAGAGGGAGGATGGGGTGGAGGGGAGGGGGGTAGGTTGCTCTACAGGGGAATATATTGTCCTTGAAATATATGTAATTTATCGTGTGTAAAAGAAAATTAAAAACTAATTTTTAATTGTAAAATGTTAATTGTCAAAAATATAAATAAATAAATAAATAAATAAATAAATGAATGTTCTGCAATCTTGAGTGGTTTTATGCAGGTCAGCATACCTCCTTCAGCAAATACTGTGTGAAAAACAAGAGGGGGTGGCCTGTAGCCTAGTGACTAAAGGTGGTGCTTGACTGGGACCCAAAAGCTTGGTTGTTCAAGATCAGAGCAGCTGGTGGGCACTTGGGTAAAGCCTGTAACCCCATCCTCTCAGAAAAGCATCAGCAAAACAACTCACATAATAATATGTTCTCAGTTATGTCGCCAGAAAATCATATTAAACAGTAAACCAGTTTGTTTTCCTTAATTGAAAAGTAAGAATTTTTGAAATCCATGTCTTTGAAGAAATGACCAACCAATGCTGACATTAACAGGGCTGTGTGTGTTCTCTCTCTTTCTCTCAGTTCCTCAATCACTTTATCCTTCATTAGCAGGTTCATTACGGTTTTGGGGTGGGAAAAAGTCACCTAATGCTTTTGATTTATGTCCGCCGTTGTCGTAGTACTTTCTTACAGCGGGGAGCTGCTGCAGATTCAGATTAGCAATGTGTATTAGCCGTCATATCTTTCACATTACAAAACCTCATTAAAAAGTTCTCATAACCAGAAAATGGTCATTAATCAGGGGGACCTGCCACTGTGTTGCCCATTTTTTGATAATGTCTCGATAAAACCTTTTATTTTTCTTTCAGAACTCAACTCCACATGACTCCTCCAGTCTTACGTTTTTTTTCTCATGGGATTTTGATTTGTTTCTGTGTAATTGAATCTCACCTATTTTCTCATTTGTTTTCTCAACAAACTCTCAAACCATGGATTGCATTGTTGAGAATACCTTGTACCAGAAGAACATCCTGCATCGTGGGAACATAATACGGTTATTTGTAAACCTACACAGCCCCGCAAGCTGCTGACTAATGGTAATCTAGTGATTCCAGTTAATTCTTACTTTCTCTCGGCTGATTAAACCAGTCTCAATGTTTGATGTCGTCCAATGATCCAATGAATGATCAATGAATAATCTTCGGGGACCGAATTTTCGTAGTCAGTTTTTCTGAAGGGCAAAATGATTTATAACCCCCCACACCCGCACTTTTGTGTCATTTTTACTCCTGCAGACCCTTCTTTCAAAGTGGCCAATGACTCAGTTACTGAGTATTTCCCAAAAGTTTTTCTTATTCTATTATGTTTTATCAATAAATCTTTCATCTTTCAAACTTTACTCCTGAGTCTTTCCAATTGAATTGTTTACCGACTAGAACACCTTCAAAAATACTTTATGATATTTTATATTTTATGTCACAGACACATTATCTGTAGTAAAATAATACAGAACTGACACAAATATTATCTCACAGAGGGAAATGATAAGAATGCCATATGCCATGTAAAAACATGATATACTCTTTTGCACTGTTATTCACAAAATATCTGTTGTGAAACAATGCAAAATAGACACATTGATGTTATCAAAGAAGAACATGATAAGAAGACATCAGAGACATAAAAAGAATAACACAGAGACAGATAAATAAGGTGCAACAAGCAACAGTGAATTCAAGAAGAACACATATTGCTTATCCTCAAGTATACTGATATTCAGTCGAGATATAAAAAGACTATGCTCATAGTTTTATTTTTTTTTGCCTGCCTGTCAACAAATGGCTGCTAAAGTGATGGTCTCCTTTTGACAGGGTCGTTATGGAACTTAATGCACTGAAATTACACAGACCGGAAAGCCTGTTTTTGCCAACAAGTTCTCATTTTCTGGTATATGAGTAGATGAAAGAAGCTTTTAAACGCTTCCTCTTCCGGGTCAGTCATCCACTGGTGCCCACGGAATTTGCACTTACTAATGCAGGCAGAAAGATGGTTGCAAGACTCAGGTAACTATGCTACAGAGATTACAAGGTGATCCATCCAGTTTTAAATAAGAGAATATGACAACAGAGTAAAATCCAATGAGTTACCTCAAAGGGTTTGGAGAAACGGCTTGGACCATCTAAGTTGGGCAAATTAAGCAGTGCAAGTCATGTACTGATGTTTGAGACAGCTGATCATGTAAGCTGATACATTTTGCCCCAATTTACACGATTTAAGTTAGCAAAGTAAGCAGTTTTCAATGCTAGTCTTTGTCCTGTTCAAATGATTCAAAGTGATAATTTTATGAGCATTATGACGGAACTTAACTTGTTGGGTTTTGAAGTGTTTGGATGCAGGAGTGCAGAAACCGAAAATGTTCATTTAGAGTTTCTCAAACAACAAGTAATCTGTTTGCAATCAATCAAGTTTTTTAATCCTTGACATACAATAAAAAATCAGTCTTTTGCTCCAATCATATTTGCTGTTGGTTGGGATAAGCAATTTCTGTGGTATCACTGGCTACAGTGATGAAATCACATGACCTTACATCTTGTCTATGTTTAGTACATGCAGTTCACTCATAACAAACCTAACATTTCAACAACATTTTTACTTGAAACAAACAAAAGCAAAACAGCCTTTGGAATGATTTCTTTTCGCTTCAATATCAAAAAGAATCGATTACTCCCAAAAGTCTGTTTTGATTTAATTTTATATGCCCTTAAAGGGTGAATTTTATTGAATCCAGCCAACAAGTTTCCAATGTATGGTTAAAAAGAGGAGCTCCCCCACAGTACAGAAGTAGCGACACGTAGCCACACAAAATCCAATCACAGCCTCACTTTGAAGTGAGTAATTGGGAGAAACAACCTGTGCAGACCTTAGTAATCTCATAAACTCTGACTGCATCATTTCTGGTGCCTAAACTCAGAGTGATTTGGTTAATGACACACATACCTTTTCTCTTGTTGTTTCCGGGCCCTAATGAGGCAAAACCCTGGGCATTATTCTTCAATCATGGCCCATTCTCAGCATGATAGCCTGAGAGAGAAAGTTATCAGACTGCATAGTGTTACACTGAGGTGGATATAGAGCTGTAGCAGTGGTTTTATTTCAGCCAATTAATAATTAATAAGAAGAATGGATAATAATTAGAATTTGGTAATGGGCACCAATGGTACTAAAGCAGAAACAGACAGGTAACCAATACAAGAGACATGTTGTTTTTAAGTCTCTCCCTTAAAAAAATCCTGTTTTTTCAGGTGGTTGAGAAGCTTCCTGCATGTCACAACGATCCTGATTTACCTTCACCTGTTGAAGGGATACACTCTAATCCTCCACAGCAGTTTCGTTTGAAAGCTGGGGAGAAAAACAATATTAATAACTAGTTTAGGAGTCTTCTTTGAATGCATTGTTTTCATTTGAAGGAGCATACACTGAGGGAACATTTAAATGCAGGGCCAGGCAAAAACAATGCGCTGCCTGGGAATAAATGAATTTCTGCCCAGCCTGAAAGACTAATGGTGAGAGCAGAGAAGATTCTTCCTCAGAATGCAAAGCCAGCTATCCCTGAGTTGATGAGAAACGAACACATTCCATGGAAATATCAGGTAGGGCGAACGTTGGAGAAAATTTTGCCTTTCTTTTTCCACCCGTGGATGCGAGTGGAACTTATGGATGTTTTATAGGTGATGGTGTAACCTCATATACCTTACACCCCACATACCTTACTATGACATACTAGTGTAATCAGAAGTGCTCATTTTGGCGTGTTGGGTCAGCACTTTTCCAAGCAGGGGGGCAAAAATGTTTACACTGGCAGAGGTACCTCTACATATTTCTGCATTAGCTCCTCCCTACAACGCCAAGTGTTCATAGGCTCCATTTTGTCATCAATGGGAGACACCCCCCCCCCCCCTCCAGTTAGCGCTATCCCGCAATGTTGCACAGTCATTGCGTTGTAAGCTTGGCAAGCAACACTTGACCATACAATGTTTCAAAATGGAAAAGGAAATTTTAATTTTTAAACTGTTATTGTTGTTCTCTGAGTACAATCACCACCATGCTTCTCTGGAAAGCTTAGTTAATTGATGGTTAATCTGGTTCTTGCCCAACACTGCCCACTTTTGTGTTGTTGTTGTTTTCGTTGTGAGCTGGATTTGGTTGCGTCTCTCTCCACTGGAATGTGCAATGGTTAAGGCAAACGGGCAGAAGCATTGTTTCATGCTAGCTCACTATGACCTTCCACACAGTGAGACTGCATTGTATTTCTACAGATCTCAAAGTGAGCAGGGCAGCCGCTGCGGTCTGAGGCTCAGTGACTTACTGGAGTGGATGTAGCAGCTTGCTACGTAATGGATGGACGTAATGGCCATTTGGGTGACACCAGTCTCCACTGTATGGTGCTGTAGCATTGAAAGAAATGAATGTGTGATAGTTTGCATTACATTACATTGTAGGCATTTTGCAATTTTGCAGATGGTCTTATCCAGAGCGACGTTCAACTAAAAGTGCATTATGCTGGGGAGAACAGTGTTACAGTGCTCGATTAGGGTAAAAGTCCCAAGTGCCATTGCAGGCAAGCATATCCTTTGGAATTTGCCGTTTTAATTTTAAAATAGAATAGCATACTGCATGCCCATCAAGCACATAAGGTCCATTTTGACTAAAATGCCCCCTAAAGGAAGGCAACAAGTGTTTGATTGAATCCCGGACCCGCTGTTACAGGTCCTCCTGGTGCTGAAACTAACGCCATTTTGAATGCTGGAACCTTGCCAGTAGGACATATTACCTTGTTGCCATGGCAAACATCTCAAGCATGCGAGCTTATCCACAAGGCCTTGCAACAATCCGCATCCGTCCATGCCTCCTTCTCCAGAATAATCTTTAATAATGCAGCTGTGCTCCATATCCACATTTTGTGCATTTAAAAAAAAAAAAAAAAAAACCAAAGCACCTCTGATCCTTAGCCTCAGGTGTCTCTTTTCTGTGGTCTGGAGCTTTTATTAATTTTTTAATTTTTGTATTGTTGCCCGAATTGAAAGTGTGTGACCTCCATCCCCCATCCCTGAGGCTGTTTCACACAACAAAGCCAGTCTTTTGAACCTTCGGCTTCCGCTGACCCACGCAGGACTTGAGGGAGACGGTATTCAGTTGGAGATGCTTGCTGAGGTAAGCACTCTGAACTCTGTGAATATTTAAAAGGTGTTTCTGCTGGTCTCCGGGGGCGTTGTGAAGCACCAGACTCAGTGATCATTTCAGTCTGCTTTCTGTCTCTGAGCCAGGATGCGATGTTTGGGTTGTTTTTTTTTTTCTACCTCCATTTTCCCTCAGTTTTGAACGCAGAATTTCTTTAGTGATTGCAACTGCCTCTGCTGTAATTTGGGAGAACACAGTCAACTTCAAGGAGCTTAGGAAGCAGGAAGAGCTAAGCCTTTATGCTCAATGATTCATGCTCACACTGCCATCAGCGCGCTATGTCCAGCTATGCACTGTGCTGCAGAGGTACTGGCCATGGCTGGCTCTCTCAAGGACCGTATTTGATACCATCAATTTTGTGGGGCCCATAAACACACTGGAATAGTGCTATAACAGAATGAAAGAACCCAGCACCATGCAGAGTTGATATAAAAGTCGGCCATTTTGAAAATAATATGTAACCACCAGCTGAAAAGGTACGTCTTTACCAAAGGAGAACAGGAATCAAAAACAACTCTTCCTACAGTCAGTCCACCATAAAACAAAAAGTGCACTATTTTAGCAGCCCAAACTGGTGGGGCAATGTTTAAAAAATTAATTTCGGCTCAAACAATCAATATACAGTGTATTACTGTAAGTGTCTGCTGCCATGTTTATTTCAATGCTTTAGCATTCTCAGTTAAAGGGCACAGAATTCATACTCTCGAATAGGAGTGCTGTGTGCAGCACAGGTTTATATGGGACTTGGAGCTGTGTGCAGGACAGGCAAAAGTTTAGGTGCTTACGTGGCTTTGTGAGCAAGTAGAGTGGGGTGTGTGGCAAGGGAGAGCAAACAGTTTTTCACTGTAGTGTATTGGTGAACTTAGGTTCAAGTTTAAGAAAGGAAAAAAGTAAAGCATACAATTTATGTATAAAGGTGGTTATGCGTCTATTTTCAAATCAGTCCATTCATAATTTTGAAATGGATCAATGTATTTTCTTCCAATAAATGTATTTCTTTTTGACTTTTAAATTTATGGAACAAATAGAAAAATAAATCCTTATCCTCGGCCGCCACACCGCAGATTTGATTCGACATTAATTGTTGTACCATGAGTTTGAACCGTTACACCCAAGCCCTCCAGAGACTCACTACAAAATGGAGGAGTGGGAGGAGCCAGGAAGCCCCCAATACCCAATAGCACACTTCCTCTCAGGGGTGGTAACTGATCTGGTGTGGTCCCTTGTCCTGAATTTAAAAAAAAAGACCGACTGAGATGATTATTTTTCCTGTTGTCAGCAGGTGCATTGCTTCCTGACTTTGAACAAGGGTGCACACACACACACACACACACACACACACACACACGCGCGCGCTTTGTGATGGACAGTAGTCCGGAACTGGTATTAAGTGTTTAAGTTACACTCTTCTTTTGTCCTCTCCCTTCACAGACGATTTGGATACCTTCTGAAGGGTGTCCCACCTCACTCAAGTGACACGTTTCAAATTCATCCGGGCATAGCTAATTTAAGTCACTGAATTCATATTTTCAATGGTATACATTTTCTGAAACCCAATAAAGGCCTTGCAACGAGAGACAGTTTAAAATTAGAACACGGAAGATATCTTTGCTGCACATCAAGGTGGAAATACGCAAAGGGTCACTATAACCCTGAAATTTCACTCACAATATTAAGACATGAAGATAATTATACAGAGGGATAAAACTAGGGAACCCACTAAGGGCTCTGGGTGTTTCAAATTAAAATGTTAAACACAATTCAGCCCACCTTTTTCTGTAGAAAGGGTGCCCGGTGGTCGATGTTTTTTTAAGAATGTCAGTGAATTTAAAAGGAGGACTAAATTAAAGACCAGTGTATAATTTCCATTTCTATGTATTGCTTTTCAAAAGGTGAAATAGACTCATGTAAATGGGTGGTCGCTGTAGTGACTCTGATTGCAGGATGAAACTCGGGGTCATTATTTTCAACGAGACTCATTATGTGAAATGAGAACCCAACATGGCTGCTGCAACATGATGCATTTGAAAACTTTTTTTTTTTTTTTACTTTGCCATCTTTGGTTTGAAGTAGATTTCCATCTCAATCTCTTGTGAATGGCCCAATATCCCACTATAAGCCATAATAAAAGTTATATAACTCATTTCCAAAAAAGATTGAAGCTAGTCTGTGTGGATTTAATCATATATTATATTATATATATATAATTGTCAATTTGAATGAATCCAGCCAACAGGTTTGCAGTGCATGTATTGTTTAGTCTCACTTATTGTGTCTACATCCTGTATATACATAGTGACTAACCCTCCCATTGACCTAGCCTAGCCCATGGCCAGCTAAGTCTACACCAGTCCAGGCTAGCTCATGGCCAGAAAAGTCTACCCTAGCCCGGCCAAACCCATGGCCAGCCTAGTCTAGCCATTCCCATTTGAGTCTATCCTAACCCAGCATTGTCCATAACCAGCTAAGTCTATCCAGTCCACCCTAGCCCAGCTCACCCTGACCTCTTGCTGCTGACACATCAAACGCTGTAGGTTCAAAACGGTGTTGAGCAACGATTCAAGCCTGAAAATTGTCTTGTCAGTGAAGGTATGAGTGCGACTTTCTCTTAAAATGATGTCTCACTTGGCAAACGTTCTTGCATAAGTTTACAAAGTTGACGCAGCTATGCTAAGCATAATCTCTGCCTTTTCCCTGAAAAAAAAGAAATTCTGCCTGTAGTGGAGCTCTGACAATTCTTGCACATAGTGCTTTGTGGAAATTCAATTTATACTGTAGCCAGAGCTCAGCCACAAAACTTTTGCCCATGAAAAACCAGTTATTTGAGAGTTACGGTGTTCTTATTGCTACATTAACGCGAGTGACTTTGTTTTGCTTGTAAGTCTTGGGGTGCATTCATATTTCTTGATACCACATTCCCCGACAGCAAGGGAAAATGAGCATTTTAGAATTAAAAAAAAAATAAATAAACATATGAACTGCTCTCTCCTCAGACCCCTACTGCTTATGAAATACCACCTGTTGGTGTTGCGTGGGCCGGGCCTCGGGGGTGGGGGTTGTGCCCGTGTTTGAGCGGATAGTGAAATACGCCCTTGGGGGGGAATAGGTGCGTAGCGGCAGTGTAGCGGAGTGAAAGGGTATGTCCTCATTTTGTCCCTGACAGCGTAGGAATGTCAGCGCGGCCCACATAATGAACGGCGGTGGGGAGGGAAGGGAAGGGACGGGGGGGAAATAAATAAACAGGCTGACACGGATATGCACGGGACGCGGTGATTCAGGGGCAGGAAGCGCGACAGGTTTTAAATTTCCCCTTGCCTGGCGGAGCGCGTCCCTCTCCTGTGTCACTGCTTCCTGTTATTTACTCTGGTGTCTGTGGGGGCGTTGGATGCCCGCCCCCCCCGTCGCCCCACTCCATCCATCCCCCCCTTTAGGTAACACAGACAGACATTGTGATAATGTACATTTACACTAATAATATTTTTTTTCTCTGATCCAATCTCTTTTTTGGTATTGAAAGTCATATCTTATGCTGGGGATTCATATTTCTGCTGCGTAAATGACTTTGAGCTGTGTGAGTCCCAGAGTACTAACCAGACTACAGCCATGGACACGTGCGTGCACGCACACACACACACACACACACACACACACACACACACACACACACACACACACACACACACACACACACACACACACACACACTTAACTGTGAGCGCGCAAGCATACACACACATGCCTACAAACTTGCATGCAAGCATACACATAGATACACAGAAACAAAAGCACAATATAAAAATCCAAACTCAGACTCACATACACAAACACGCATGCTCACACACACCTGTACACATACAAACACAGACATGCATGCACACATGTATGTTCATAAGCACAAACATGCAAATTCACATGCACACTTATAAATGCACACACAAATGCACACATTGTTACACAAAAATGCAGCACAGAGCTACATAAGGATGTTAATTTCATTTCATGAAGGATTTCATTTTCTGCAATAGTTACAGAACCACAGAGAAAACCATGTAATATATGGAATGTAAAAGTGAATTATTTTGAATTATTAATCAGAATGACTGTAGGAATAGTCATAAGAATGCAAACATCTACTTTCATTCTCATCCCTTGTGCATTGAAAAAACATTTGCACAATCATTTGCTTTCTAATGTTTATTTCTTCCAGGATCATTTTGTCAAATTGCTACCTCAGATGGAATTGACAATTTCGCACTTGTCAGAAACACAACTACCATAATAAATATTTATAACACAAGCTTCTACTGGAAATGTTTGCCATGAGACTCATAACAGAGCCATAAAATGGCGGACAGTTCGGCCCTGTTCAATGATCTGTGACGGCACTGATACCCAGCTATCGGCATTAATACAACCAACTTTCACATCTTGAGTCATAGTGGGGGACACAATTATTATGTCAGTGAGGACAATACATATCCTACAGCTCTGACACAGTAATAATGCCAAATTTGACTCAGGTCCAGATATGTCTTAAAATGCTTGCCTTAGAGGCAACAAACCAAAGAGGGACACTTTAATCCATCATAAGGGAGGAGCCAATGAGGATGGAGTGAGAAACTTAAGAGACTCATGGTTACTACACTGTAACCTCTGAGCTACAAGCCCAGCTCCCTAACCATTACACTACACTGTAACCTCTGAGCTACAAGCCCAGCTCCCTAACCATTACACTACACTGTAACCTCTGAGCTACAAGCCCAGCTCCCTAACCATCACACTACACTGTAACCTCTGAGCTACAAGCCCAGCTCCCTAACCATTATACTACACTGTAACCTCTGAGCTACAAGCCCCGCTCCCTAACCATTACACTACACTGTAATCTCTGAGCTACAAACCCAGCTCCCTAACCATTATACTACACTGTAACCTCTGAGCTACAAGCCCAGCTCCCTAACCATTACACTACACTGTAACCTCTGAGCTACAAGCCCAGCTCCTAACCATTACACTACACTGTAACCTCTGAGCTACAAGCCCAGCTCCCTAACCATTACACTGCACTGTAACCTCTGAGCTACAAGCCCAGCTCCCTAACCATTACACTGCACTGTAACCTCTGAGCTACAAGCCCAGCTCCCTAACCATTACACTACACTGTAACCTCTGAGCTACAAACCCAGCTCCCTAACCATTATACTACACTGTAACCTCTGAGCTACAAGCCCAGCTCCCTAACCATTACACTACACTGTAACCTCTGAGCTACAAGCCCAGCTCCCTAACCATTACACTACACTGCAACCTCTGAGCTACAAGCCCAGCTCCCTAACCATTACACTGCACTGTAACCTCTGAGCTACAAGCCCAGCTCCCTAACCATTACACTACACTGTAACCTCTGAGCTACAAGCCCAGCTCCCCAACCATTACACTACACTGTAACCTCTGAGCTGCAAGCCCAGCTCCCTAACCATTATACTACACTGTAACCTCTGAGCTACAAGCCCAGCTCCCTAACCATTACACTGCACTGTTACCCTGCTACAAATACAGAATACAGGGTACTGTTATTTGAACATTCAACTTCAAGGACCAGAGAAATAATAATAAAAAAAAATCAAATTACTTGAATTTCAACAAGCAGAGAAACAACATGATTGAATACAAGGGGTGCTGTATGGAGCGGTGCTCTTTCACTTTCCGCCATCTGCACTGAAACCGCCCCAGTGCTGATGGGAAATTGACTGTGAGCACCGCCATAATCTGGAAAGTTAATTCAATTGCAGGGGAATCTGCTTCATCACACGCTCAGCTCCCAGGAATCACGTCGCGTCAAATATTGATTAAAATCATCCCCTTCGATGCCGAGGTCTTTAAAAAATTTAATATCCTTATTTTAAATGTGCTCCCACATCACTTATTGAATTAATAACAATAAAGACAATGGTAATTATAATAATAATAATGATGATGATGATGATGATGGTAAAATCATATACATTGATTGTTCATCACCCCAGACACCGCACAGCTAGCCTTTGATTCATGTGTATGTGAGACATACGGTGTACATGTTATCAGTTTGATTGGATTAAAAGGTGACTGTGTTTGCCTCTTGGAATTCAATTAGAAATCAAGGAGAGAGTCCCTCTTTTGATTGCTGAATCAAAAGCAGTGTTTCCATGGAAATGGGGATGTGTACAATCCTGTGGAGAATCTCTGCAGTATATCTCCAGCCTTTTTACATAACTACTTTATTATTATTGGTAGTAGCAGCAGTAGTTGAAGCAGTAGTTGTAGCAGTATCAGTTGTTGTAGTAGCAGTAGTACTAGCAGCAGGTAGTAGTAGCAGTATTAGTCGTCATAGTAGCCGTAGTTGTGGTTGTGGTATTAGTAGTAGCATTAGCAGTATTAGTTGTAGTCGTAGTATTAGTTGTAATAGTATTACCAGTAGTCGTAGCTGTAGTGGTACCATGAGTAATAGTGACAGTATTTTGCGCATTTCTTTAGAACCCTTTCCAGCGTGCTGTGCTGAGTAGGAGATTTTTTTTTTTTAAGAGTCCTCTAGTTACAATCAGAACAAAGATACAATTACACTTCATAAACAACCAATCATTAATGACATTACACTTCATAAACAACCAATCATTAATGACCTGATTCTCAAACGCAAATGCCAATGAAAACAGACCAATAGAATATGTGCCCAAACTAAAATTCAGGCCTATGATTTTTGGCAAATAGCAAAATATGTAAGAAAATTACCCAACATTGAATAAAATAATATTAAAGGATCTTTAAAAGCATACTGGTAGTATGCAATGAAATCTTACATATTGTAAGATAAACTGAGTAAAATGTAGTGAATTGTGTTTTCCTGAGGCTGTTTTCCTAAAATAAATCTTTAAAAGAATCAATAGACTACAGTCAATTCAACGCCATAGATTGAATACGTAAGACACATAGCTTCATACTAACTGCCAAACGCACAGAACCCAATTACAATCAATATTACAGAGGGAAATCGCTCCCAACATAATAAAGACTGCAGGGTCACTTTTAATAAATACACCACCCACACATTTGGTTGGAAAGCTAATTCTTCCTCTTAATTGTAACCGTCCCCTCTGCAGTAGGTGAGTGAAGTGCTTGCACAAGACTAACACATTGCAAATAGAGCAATTGCATCATGGGTAGTTCCCAGAGGGCATGTGGAGATTCTTAAAATAATGATGCGGCATTTGGGTAAATGGCATATTGTGAACCATAAAATCATTAAGGGTTTTAAAAACCCTTTTATGGGCAGAATTAGCCATTACTTCAAAGGCTTGATTGAGCCTGACTAGAGGCTGAACTGTGAGACTGCAATTAGTTAATGCAAGGGGTGGAGAGGCTGGCAAATACGTATGCTTTAGGTGACGTTTTTGTACTTCCTCAGTGCTAAAATAATATGCATGTCCATTTACTGTGTTATATATGAAGATCAAACTCAACCTGTCATTTTTGTACAGTTTGTTTCGAGGGCTCCATTTTAATACAGTGTTGCATCATTCAAACAGCATCACTGCAGTGGACAAAAAGGGAGGGGGGTGTTTAACAGATCCCAAATATCTGGGGTGTGTTTAGCGTTCTGTGAAACTGACAGTACAATGGAGTCCTTACTGAGAAAATTACTGTATGACAAATTCCTTACAGAGAAACTGACTCTGTGGTCGATGCCTTCCTTATGACTCAATGCTCTCAAATGAGAACTTGAACTACTTTCCTTTGTTGTTTTGTTCTTTTCTTGCTTGTCAGAAAGTTCAGAGATACAGCCTGCTGCTGGCCCATGATCCTGTTGTGTACTTTTACTGTCTGTGTCATGTTATTCTTGTTGTTGTCCCTTAGGTTTGCAAACCAACCATGTCGATGACAAGATTCAAACGGATTTGATCTATCATCTGTATTAGGGCATCACAAGGCTTTTTTACCATTAAATTATCCTCGTTGCCATGGAGAAAACAGCCGTTGTCGCATTGTTCCTGCCTCTTCATTGCCATGACTTGCAAAAACTGGATACTGTTAAAGCTAATTATTGCTAATGAACATAATTGTTGGCTGGCCGCTTTTCAGTAGTTCTGCGGAATAATCGGCAGAGACTTGTCACCCCTCCAAAAGAGAAAAAGGTCATTAATGTGTCTGAGCCAAGTGGTTAATGACTGTGTTAAAGGGTGCTGTTGGATGTAGTATCCAATTCAAACACACCTGTAAAGACATCGGGATGAATCGGTTAATTCAGATAATTCCCCAATGTGGTCTTAAAATGGACAATGAATTCAAAGAAACACAAGACAATCTGTATTAGATTCTCATGTAATAATTCTATTCTGGAACCAGAGCATGCAGCCGTGCCAACAGACAGGCTGAAAGTCTATGCCGTACACTGTTCTGTCCACATTTAACTTCACAATGTCCCACTGCACACTGGAAAGTCTGACAGCAACAGACATGGAAGAATGTAGCTCTTCCTATTAAAACAGAAGATGGCGATGTATGAAGTATTCTCGGAACCCTGATGGTAAGGACACCACTTCAAATCTGGGAGGTATACTTACCCTAGCAGTTATAACCACATCAGGGATATAGCAGATTAAACACTGGTCTGAGTCTCAGAGTTAAGTTCCTGGAAGACTGGCATATTTGGCACATTCCCTCTTTCAGCACAACTAATGTTTGAGCCAATCAACTATTTTCTCTTTAGATTTGTCTTTCCTGAGTTGATGTCATTGGTTAAAATTGTTAACATCTCAGATCTGGGACAGGTTTATTACTCTAGTATGCACAGACTTTGCCAGGCTTATAACAGAGTTATAACATGGCTATAATGGAGTTATACACACACAAGGCTATGTCTAAGCCATCTGATTTGTCAATGAGTACTGTCACTGTGTGCCTCTGCTGGTCATAAACCTTTTATTCATTTTCTTAAGTGCGTGTATTAAAAATATGTATCTACAGGGACCATCTTTTGAAAAACACTTTAATGAAGTCATTGAAAGGCTTGTACTCTTAAAGATCAGATTCTCTGCCTAGCCTTGGTTCTGATCTCTGCATGCTAAAACTCACACCAGCTCATTTAACCAAGAGTCGCGCCCTGGGATTAGATTATATACACGGTGCTTTTATATATGCGTAAATAACAAGTGTGAACCAAATGATCTTTCAGAGACAATTTTCGAGCCAAGACACCAAAGTATTAAATAATGCACAAATGTGCTGTGACTTTTACTTTTGTTCTTGACTTCTTTGCAGAAAAATGTTTTTTTTTTGGGACTGGAACTGTCTTCTCTCCGGCATTAATTAAAAAATCTTAAAGGGACTCTGACTTAACTTACAGTATTACTTATTTTAACTATTTCTACAGTAACTTTATTTTTTCTTTTGCTTTTCCTATACGCTTTTTAGGTTCTTTAAAAATAACTACACAAATTCAGTTGTAAGACATTTATTTAGTTCAAATCTAATGAACACTATTTTACTATTTACAGTCATTTTAACAAGGCATTTTAATGGTCATGAATTAAAGGTGACTTTCAAGTGACATATGCTCTTGAATTGTATTTAAAACCAAAGGTTGCTTAAAACAATGCATTAAACTAATAACATAATACATACATATACATGTTGCCCTAGTGTCAAGATCTGATGGAGGGCGTTACATAAAATGACTCAGTTTTTCATGTCATTTTCTTTTTTGAGATTGTGTTGTTAAAATTTAAAAAGCAAACAAACCAATCACTGTTTATTTGCTGTATGATTCAGTCTTAATTTCCGGTCAAAGTTTAGACCCGACTTTATTGAAAAACTGCAGGAAAACTACAGACTTAAATATTGTTTAAACATTTTTTCTTTTCATTTTGCTCATGGTAGAAAGGTTCACTTAGGCCTTGGATATTAAAACATGTATTATTGTATGGATGCACAAGATATGTTTTTCTGTTAAATCTTAATTGATTTTTTAATATACTTAAAAAGGCATGTCAGCATAACTGATTTTTTAATAGCCATTTCAAACTACTTTCCACGTACTAACTGATTTTTTAATAGCCATTTCAAACTACTTACTGTACGGCTATTTTAAAGGCATTTCTATCCACTGTTGTGATCCTTTATTGTCTTTACTGATATTACCATTAGTTGCACTTCTATCAGCATAATTCGACTGTAAGTACAGGTGATTTCTCAGTAACTGAAGTCATGTTTCTGGCCATTACATAACATGTACAGTGGGTTGCCTTATTTTCGCATGTGGAAACTGTGAAAAGTCACAGTTACTCAGTAATAATCTTGTGTGCAATTTATAATAACACTGAATTTCAGTTACTCAGTCATACTACACGTTGTTACAGCAGTAATTATGATGCAAATACAAAGGTATGTGCCCAGCTGCTCGTAAATTGGACATAAATAATAAATAACGGCTATATTAGTTTGATGAAAGTCATTGGGGCTCTTGCAGAAACTTAATATGATCTCTGTGCTTGGTGTTACAGTACATTAATGGGATGTGTCTTAATTATGACCCATTTTTACAACATTAAACGTTTCCGTGCTTATACCAGCATTTTGTATTTGATGCTGAATCATTATGTCACTGACTAGTCTTTGCCTATGGCCCCGTTGGTCTTGGCCCTGTAATATGCATGCACTGCATCTTGTTGATGGGGTCCTTGATAGTCACTCTACAAAAGAGTGTCTGCCTCATACAGTAATGAACATCAGAACCGTCTCTCATTATTTCCACATTATCGCTGCAAAACATTTGATCATCTCAAAATCCTGACACAGGCCATTTGTAGCTTGCGTTGAGGTGATGATCTTGCAGTGTCAAGTTTTCTGTCTTCAAAGGAATTTCATTATCTCCCGGTGGCCATAACAAGATGCTGTGTGATGCAATCTCAGTGTGGTACAAAGGCGTGTCAAGGGAGAAATTTCTCTCTGAGATCTCATTGGCCGAGACTTCAGACTACCCATCTGAAAGATTACATGGAATTTCTATGGCAGTCACCATTGTGATATAAATCAGTCGTAAAGGTAAACTGATTTCTTTACTGCCCACTGTCACATGTGAAGTGAGGAATACTACCAGCCCCGATGAACCTTCTCAGGCCTTTTGAGGCTCAGGAGGAAGTGGAAACCCATGTGACTTCTCAGATTTACATGCTAAGTAGCCGCTGCCATAACACACACCCACCCACACACATACCCCCACCCACACACACACACCCACCCACACACACACACACACACACACACACACACACACACAAACACACACACAAACATACACCCACCCACACACACACACACACAAACATACCCACACACACACACACACACACCACACACACACACACACCCACACACACACACACACACACACACACACACACAACACACACACACACACCCACCCACACACACACACACACACACACACACACACACACACACACACACACACACCACACACACCCACACACACACATACACACCCACACACACACACACACACACACACACTGTACATGGGACACCATTCACATATTACCTATTTACCTATGCCTGTCAGAGAGACAAAGTCTACATACGATCAGTTTGCGAAACAGCAGGCGCTCACCTGACCAGGAAAAGCCCCATGAAAGGTGAAGGTACTGAGGGTTTAAACCATGTTTGAACGATATTAAATCTTTACCCACATTTTCTTTTCCATGCAGGGGCTGAGCTGTTGGCTCTCCGATGCAAACCCCCTGGCCGTAGTCTTTAAAGGAACCCTGCAGCACCATGAGTGGCTGTTTTTACCCCCCATCCTTCCACAGGCCCGACCTATAATTATTTCAAAGAAAATGCTGCATCAATGTTTTATTCATTTATAATGTATATGTATATGATTTATACGCTGACTGATTTATGCCGGAATATGGAGTGGATACCCTTTCAGTCTGGACCTCAGAGATGTTTGGCCAACGCTTTGATCAAACGAAGGTGTGATGGGACTTACACCAAAGCCTGTCTGTTCACCAGTGTTTTCATTGATTAAACAAGGGATTAAAGCGTGTTTTAATTATATTCATTATACTAGTATTCATGAATATTAAACCCAATCAAGACACGCAATTAGGTTTCTATGAATAGACTTTAATCTGCTTTGTTTACATTTAATTTGCTACTTTACATCAACTTTGAATATCTGAGTGAACAGGGGTTTTTAGCATATTCTGTTGTTTAATGATTTTCCCGCTGCTGATGTGCGTTGCTAATATCGGGTTTATGAGTATATCTTTGTTTCAATCTGCATACTTGTTGACATATTTGTTTCAGCTAGAGTACACTTCTGTTTATATAGCCAACTGAGCATTTGGCTGACAAGCAGCCTGATAAAATAGCAACCCTACCAGCCTGATGAAAACTGTAAGCAAACACAAACCGTGTTTTTTTCCCCTCATTGAAGCAAAAAAAGAAGACATAAATTAGAAGGAAATAGGACTTAATTGGTTTTTGCTGCTGAATTTAATTCTGTCGTTAAGCAATTATATTATGCATTATTTCAGGAAGGATTATCCCATTACTAACTCTCCGTGTTCTGGCACAGCAGCACAAGGTTCTTGCTTCTCAGCGTTAATTAAAATGGTATAGGCATGTTCTGGAACCCCAAACGGGCACTACTGGCTCATTAAATTCAGCTGCTTTGATAGTAAGCGCACATTAACTCCCAGACCCCCAAACCACACGCACAAACACACATACACACACAAACACACACATACACACACTCACTCACAAAACACACACACACACACACACATACACACACTCACACAATCACACACACACACACACACACACACACATACACACACTCACTCATTCTCACACACACACATACACACACTCACTCACTCTCACACACACACACTCACACATACACACACACTGACACACACACTCACACACACACATACACTGACACACACACACATACACACACACACTCACACATGCAAGCACACACACACACACATACACACACATACACTGACACACACACACATACACACACTCACTCACTCACACACACATACACACACTCACACACACACTCACACATATAAACAGGGGCAGACATGCAGGGACATACACACACACATATATATGCACACATGCACACACGCACACACACACACAAGCAAACACTCTTGCACACACAGATGCATGCATGAACACACTGTTACACAAACAAAGTCAAACACATACAGGGACATGCAATATATCATGCCCCCCCCCCTCCTCCCACCCCCCACAGTGTGAGTGTGAACCACAAAGAAAAATAAATTGTTGAAAATATCTCAATATAGGGCAGAGCTGTGTTCTGCTTGGGGAGCTGGGAATGCAGCTGAAAGGCTGCTGGCCGCGGCTCGCTGCTGGAAAAGGTCCTGTATGAGAGTTGCCTCGGTAAACATGCAGGTGTTTAAAATGACTAATATGCCAAATATGCGAGTGTTACCCTGCAAGCAGCTCAGGATAAACAACCACATCAGCCCAGGCACACTCACAAAACAAACAACATCCTCAAGACTCCCAGCAATGTTCTGATCTTATGACAATCTCTTCAACGTAAGGTCATTTTCAACCGCAAACAGGACATTGAAAGAAATGTGCTTGTTTACTTACTCTGGACAGCTCTTTGTGAAAGAACTGAGTGCAGCATCCAAAATAATACCAGTGAACAAAATAAGCTACCACAATGTACTTCTTCAGTGCCTCAACTGAAATATTCAAGAGAGAAATAGCCCTTAATTTGTCGTGACACCATTAAGCAACTCGAGAGCCACAGTTTCCTGACCTTTCCATAAGATAAGGACTATTTTTCCTGTTGTCTTCACCATTTCCTCATTAAGAGAGCCCATTACATGAAGCTCTTGGCAAACACTGCAGGGACACAGGCTAATAGAGGATATGGTATGGACTGCTGCATACTGGCACTAGGTACACACACTAATGGAGGACGCCAAGCACACACACTGATACTACTGGCTGAGGGTGTTGTATTCTACTCCTTAAGTTGACACAGGCTGTGATGAGTACTCAAAAGGAATAGAGAAAAGGTTTGGGGTGGAGGGGGGGGGGGACCTGTCGGGCTGCAGAACTCAGAATGAATTTTGGGAGCTTTGATATTGGAGACTGGGAGCTCTGCCAGTGATTTGCTACAGAGACACAAACAGGAAGAGACAAAGGCACCAGTAGCTGGCTGGGTGCAAAGGAGGCATGGTGGAAACAAGGTGGCCCCAGCCTGTGCAGAGCTCAGACTTACTGTATGCTGTTACTCATCAAATAAGATATTAAATTACTCCTTTATTTCTGTCGACAGAGACCGTTTTGAGACATGCACCTTTTGATTTTTCAAGAATTTCGACATTATTACTATTACTTTACCACTCCACCACTTGACGATATATGAGCCCAAAACTACATTTCATTCATCATTATATGTTCTGAAAAATCCATATAAAAAAAAAAAATTGTACAGCTCTCAATTTATGTGAGTGCTACTGCAATTCATAAGGCAGGTATTCTACTACACAGTAGTGGATATTATATATATATATATATATATAAAATGTCCACAGCAGAGGAGAGTGATTACGAGCAGGAACATGATGTACATCTTAACGGCTGATTATAATCCTTGCTGTGTTAAATTAAAAGCCCAAGAAATCGAGTGGGAGTCCTCTTCGTGTCTCATCAAATATTAAGGCAATTAATAAAGATTAAGTGTGATCCAGATCTGTTATTGGTAATGAGATGACATTGGTGGGAAACGCCAGAGGAGCCGCGGTCACCTTGCTACTTCGTGCTAACGTGCTAATGAGTGCTAGCGGGCCTCCAACTCCTAGTCTCTGCCGCAGAATCCCACCCGTTGCCTCTTTCACATTTTCAGTCATTTTGACCGACAGGGTTTTTAAAATGTAGGGCGGCCTACAACAGGGTGCAAAGATCAACACTGAGTGCAGCAGCATCAAACCTGTGAATCACAAAACAGCACATGCAGAACTGCTTTAATGGGTCCAGAACTTACCTGTGGAGAAAAAGGTTAGATGTGTTTTCTTTTTTGAAGATAGAGGGAGAGGGGGAAGGGTGGCTCAGGAAAGACCACTGTGAAAAGGGCTAAAGACGTTGAGTCTGCTGAAGAGCCACACAAACGCAGGCATGTGGAGAACGCAGAGGCTGGAGGAGGAAACTCCCACACACAAACACACAACATAAGGTAAAGGCTAATTAGCCATGCCTGAGGAGAGGAAAGTCTGGGGGCTTGACCTCGACCTTGTGTCACGATGAAAGGAGACGCAAGAGAAAAAAAAAAAGAACTGCAGGCCATTTCAACGAACGATTCTCTCACTACTATTCGTGCTGACTATTGTACGCTCTGTTAGGAGACCATAACTGGTTTTTATGAGTTAAACAATCCAAAGCCCTTACTGACAGTGTTTGGAGCAACGCCCACCCATCTAATGGAAATTTATTTGTAATATATATTTTAGATACATTTCAAAATGTGTGTAAGTATTAGAAATGGTTACCAGAAATATTTGCTCAAATTAATGGACATAAGTAATACATTTGTGAACTGAACTGCAATGTATGTCAAACACATGGAGAACGACAAAAATACATTCAGACAGTTTGATCTGCCTTTATCTGCATATTTGTCACACATTGAGGTGCAGTTGGTTAATATACAGTATATTGCACTGTGCGTTTTGAATTGTATCGAGAATATATAAAATTAGACTGGTTTTCATGGGCCTGTACAATGGCCATTAGCAAAAGCAAATACCAGACAGGATTTCATATTGGATCATTTCGTATTTTCAGCACATCTCAGTGACAAAAAAAAAAAAATGTTCATTAGGAACAATGAATAAGGCTGTGGCTTGGACCCACCTGGATTCCTTTTGAGCAGTTTATCCATGTGTGACTACACATTAGCGAAGCATTTCTATTAATCTGAAAGCTTTAACTGAGGGTGTGGCAACCATGCTAATGGTTTCGTTCTTTAGCATTATGTAGCAAATATTTCTTCTCTAGCTACACACTGTATGCAGTTAGAATGTGTTGCCATGGTTATGTGTGAAATGGAATACTTGAGGAATTATGTGTTACTCTCTCAAAAATATACAATTATATAGTTCATAAATGATCATTAAAATCACATGCCACATTTCATTGTCATACACTTCATTTTTGAGCATAGACAAGAGCACCATGGCAACGCCTGTGCTAAAACAGGAGTCTGACATTTGACTTGTTGAAAGAAGCAGGAGTATTTGAAATAACACAATGTGCCATTCCTCTCACGAATGTGGCTAATGAACCTCTATGGGCCTCCATTCATTCATTTTTAACAGAGTTACAGGTTTCATTCGTTCATTAGAAATGGTCCTTGCACCAGGGGTGCAGTAGTTTCGACGCTGATTCGGTTTTCAGAGGACCTCTAGTTCTCAACTTGGATCCACCTCTGTTGAGCTGTGATTGGTTAGAAAATGTTGGTTACCTCCTGAAAAGTAGCAGGGATATTGCCTTGAACTACACTGCTTTTGAGCAGCTTACAGCTGAAAGGCATAACTTTGGCAGGTGAGTTTATGTGTGCCATTTTGTTAGGCCAAATCCAGTCCCAAACTTCACTCTTGAATTTAGCTAAAGACACAGTCATGAAATTGAAGTAGAGAATGGTGATGGTAAGAGTTTATGGAAGCATTGTCAAAAGTAATTCATTTTCTGCTCATCCATTTTCAAACAACAGCTGTATATCAGGACTTGATATATCAATCTTGATATCCTTAAAGAAATATATTTGTCAAGAGGCTCTTTAACATGTATACCTTCTTAACCATTTTTCATAAATTCTGAAAAAACGATTCCTACAAGGGAATGTATGTTGAAATTACACATAAAGGCTGCAGATAATAAATTCTTGATATATCAGATTGCTGAATTCAAATGCTGAAAGAATATACAAAATCCCAGCCCCAAAGCTGTGAAAGAGTTATGGTATGGGTGAGTATCTGGTCTTTTTAAAGAATCTTTGAGCAGTGTGACTCTCAGGCTTGCTGTTGACCCTGGCTGTTGAAAGATTCATGATAAAAATGAATGCATAATGTTTTTTTTTTTTTTACTACTATATGGAAGAGAAGGAATAATGTATTTGAATAATGTGGGAATGTTATAATATTGTATTTATTAATAAATTATATGAAATTATTTGGAAAAATATCACTCTCCCTTGTGTGTGTGTGTCTGCAGCTGCAGGTGTCTTGGTGATTAAAAGTGGGCGTGGTAGCACATAGCTTAGTCTTACGCTTCTCTGAATCCGCTGCCATTAAGTAACGGTGGTCTGACAGACGGTGAAAACGGCAGCCCAAATCCCTCATTTCTGGAAGGAGCAAAGAAACACGTTAATCACACACTATCTGGGCAAAGTTGTCAAAGTAGTGTTTTTATTTCACTTTAGGCCTGAATGTTGCACAGATATGCAGATGAGACACAGACCTGAGACGCGAGACAGCCCCTGCACCGCTCTCCTGTCTGTAATAAAATCATCCGCGTGGCCTCTCATTCTCAGCTGCCATCAAAAGCGATTACGCCGTCCCTTTGATCATGGGCAGGTGTGCTTGCGGTTTCTATGGCAATCGTCTCCTCTACAGGCACTCCTTATAGCCATAGGTATTTTTTTATTGTCATTATTATGTAAGTCAGTTCCTGAGCCTTCATGATTTATTTCGGTTTTTATGGTATCTTTATGCATGTTAGACAAATGTGAACAATTTGACACTTTTCTTTGGTTTCAGCGCATTTTCCTTTGAAACATGAAGCACTCCTCCACAAGAGTGTGGAATTACCTGCCTGAAGCCAGGTATTGAAACAGGTAAATCCCCACCGAGTAATCCTGTTTGAAGCTGGAGTTCTGTAGTACTAATGGTTATATTGATTCAAGTTTAAAGGCAGTGCCTGCAACACAGAATTAGGCCTGAAGTTCTCATGAATGTCTTTGACCGGAAGCAGTTTATAACTGACTGAGGCATAAAAAAATCAGCCCCTAAATTCTGCTTATTTTTGAATTTCTTTGCTGCTCAGATTCCCTCCAACACCCATTTGGCTTTTAGGGTAATATAACAGGCAGACTAACTGACTTTCGGTGAGATTAGATTTCTTTTTCTGTTATCACTTTCGCTTGTTAAAGAAAGAAAGAAAGAAAGAAAGAAAGAAAGAAAGAAAAAACGGTTGAGCAGGATGGCCAAGGATTCTTTGCCTGTTTGCGGTTTATCTGCTTCCTTGGTGCTTTAAACGCATCCCAGAGGAAGTTACCCCCATAGCGTTCTGTGATGCAGGACTCTCCCCCAAAAAAAAAAAAAAATTCTGTACCCCCTGCCAAAATACAAATACACCCTGTTGCCTAGTTACCTATATGACTGAAGCAGAGTTGGGGAATATCATATTTTTAATGTAAGATAATGCATCTCTCAGAGGTGAACCCCACTCCCAGGGTAGGATCCTCCCTGAGGGACCATTACATCCAGCGCTAATGTCAGCTGATAAGGATGTGATGACCCTACTCAAACGCATTGTAATATCATTTCCATTTTTATAGCACCATTCTTCATGTAAAAAAATGTAGCAGGGACTATATACCATTAGGACCACATTTGCACATTCCTTTTCACCTTTATTTGCCTCTTAAACTCTGCATTTTTACCTTGTGGGGGTATATCAGTGGCTTAGGTGCAGCTCTTCGCAGGCGCGGACTGGCCATCGGGACGTTTGGGAATTTTCCTGGTGGGCTGGCCTGAGAGAGAGAGTCGTTCTTTTTTTCCCAACTCTGGCATTATATAGCCTATATCCAGATAGAGGATGATTCAGTATAAGATTCAGAAGGCCATCTTAGCTGCAGTGACACGGCTGGTGTAATCCATAAGAGCAGGTAGCAGTTGCCATCACAACTTAAAGTATCGGTTTGCCCGATGGCATATAGGCCTCTAATAATAACATCTATCTATCTATCTATCTATCTATCTATGTATCTATCCATCCATCCTTACTGCAGAGGGGTGTCTATCTATCAATCTGTCTATCTATCCATCCATCCATCCATCCTTACTGCAAAGGGGTGTGGGGGCATATCTGTGTGTGTGTGTGTGTGTGTGTGTGGCTGGGGGTGGGGGGGCGTATGGGGCCTTCTAACCCCAAAGTCTGACAGGACTGGGCCCCAGGACAAAGGAGTTTGAGAAAAGCTGAAATGTAAGGCATATTATATTTGACAGCCAGCCCAGCAGTAAAAATGATTTGTTAAACACATACTATACAATCTGCACAAACAGGTGAACATGACTCTGAACAAGAAAGGGAAAGGACGGAGGTGGAGGAGGCAGGTACCAGCACAGATCCAATTAGAGGTGCACCCGTGAATGTTATTGTGTGAATGTGAAGTACATTAGAGCCCAATGCGTCTTTCATATGATCAGGTTGTTCTTCTTCATTCAAGTTATTTATTGTTGCATTGCAAAAAACAGAATGAATGGCAAGTATGTTACATAATGCACCGCATATGTATTGGCCTATGTCAAGGTTGGACTATTCATCATGAATTTAACGAATGCAACAACGTTTGATGCTCATGTCAGCCTGTAGTCTAGAGGCTAAGGTACATGACTGGGACCCCTGAGGTTGGAGGCTGTTGGGCCCTTGTGAAAGGCCCTTAACACCACGTTGCACATTGTTTTTGCAGGGACCTCTATGGAGGCAGGTGTGTGTGAAGACCAGCCAGTGCCACGATAGAGTTTAAAAGCAATAGAGTTTAAAAGCAATTGAAGTATAGATATGTTTTGCGCTCTCATGTGGTCTCACTGATTGAATACAAATAGTTACTGGTCACCTGGAAAATTCAGATGCAGAGTCAGAATGGGTGAGGTTTGATACAGAGGCCAAGAAACAGTTGTGGGAGAGAGAAAGGAGCACACAAGGCCTCGGAAGGCAATGAGATGAGATGAGATGAGAGATTTTAAATTTTTTACATGACCTCAGTCAAAACAGCTGGACTATTTTTTTTTTTAATTTACATCCAAAACAAGATGGGCCAAAGTCTATCCATGCTCACTAAACATTTCATCTGGCTTGTCTTCGTGGGGGTTCACGCCAGGGTTTACTGTAAATCGTATTGTGGCAAATGCTTGTGAAAAGCACGATACAAATAAAAAGATGATTGATTTATTGATGACAGTGATGATGTGACAGACCAGATAGCAGAAAGGAGCACATTGCTGCGCTGCTTCCTGACAGCTTAAGGTAGGATCATCTCAGTCTTCCTGTGCATTAGAGGTCAGTATCTGTATGCATATGTTTGTGGCATAAAACAGTGGCACACTCCAAATGCTAACGTTTGTTATTTCTGAACTTTGTGAATATAAAATCAGTAAAAGGTTACAGAACTCCCATTTTATGTAAACAAAACAGTGTAGGTAAACAAGCAGATTGTACTTTACTGTTTAACAATTGTTTTTTTTTTTCTGTCTTCAGAAGATGGGTATGTATAGGTCTGACAAGTATGAAAACATTGTTTGTGTGTGGGTGTGTTTGTTTGTGACCTAAAGCAGGGCAACCAAATGTACAGAGATGTATCATCCATGATGAGTAACCAACCAGCTACCTGAGCCACATGCCAGGGAGGTCTGTGTATGTCTTTCCATGTGTCTTTTCTGGCCTGTTATGGTCTCACCATTCATGGTACGACCTCAGACATATGAAACCCAAATATTTTACACTCTACTCTTCAGAAAGGAAATCAAAAACAAAAACCGTTGTAAATATAGAGTGCATTGTGTAGTACAGTGTGAATATAATATGCTTGGTGTGACATTGTGTAAATATAGTGTTCTTTATGTGAATAATTAGTTTGCTTAAGTATAGTGTGCTTTGTGTGAATATGTAGTGTGAATATAGTGTGCTTCTGTGGATTGAGTCTGCTGGTTCTAATTTACCTCTGTGTTTAAACACTGATGACTATTTTGCAATATTTTAAATAATTCTGGTAATAAAAGCAGGCTATTATGTCAAATTAGGTGTCAGGTGATCATTGTTTTAATTCAACTTTGAATTTTGCGTTGTGTAAACACAAACATTGGGAGGAAAGCCTTGGAAAATTAGTTTAATCATTTAACATGTTAGCCTAACACAAACAATACAAATTAACAGATTGTGGTTTTTTTAAAGTAATGATTTGTTGATCGACAAACATGTTGTGTCAGTTTGAATTTGGTGTGTCACATTTGGGCTGCTTGACAGAAAATTCTCAGGTTGCTTTTTGATGCCAGTCTGCCCCTGGTTCCTGGTTCCTGGTTCTTTGTAACTCTTTTCAATAACATGCACACATAAATGTGTAGATATATTGCAAAAACTTTGGAAACAGGAAGTTTTTACTATGTAATTACATTGTAGATAACACAGAACAAGGGTTGGATTTGTTTGTGATTACACATGGAAAACAAGAACAACTGTTATTTAACTTACATATCAATGCATGAGTCTCCAGTCTTAAAAAAGAGGTCGTATTCAACTGAACACAGTGCAAATCAAGTCAAAACACACCTTAGAATGTACTTTTGAAGGCATGCCATATTGTTTCAAAATTAAATTACACATTTTAAAGGATGCATTTTCTTGTCTCAATGAAATATAGCATACCTAAGAAATAATTTTTTAGTGTTAAATCTGCTTTATCTGAATTGCATTGAGATTGCATACCTCAGTAGCTTATCCCCCATTACCCAAGCAGGCAACATTTATATGTGCTCCCCGTCCTCCCCCAACGCTCCACCCCCCCACCCTAGCTACACACACACACACACACATACACACACACACACACACACAAAATACTCACACACACCACACACACACTAGCTCACACACACACACACACACACACACACACTCATCAAAATACACACACACACACACACACACACACTCATCAAAATACTCACACACACATACACACACACACACATACACACACACACACACACACACCAAAATACTGACACACACACACACACCAAAATACACACACACACACACACACACATACACACACACACACACACACACATACACACACACAGACACACACACACACACACACACACACACAGACACACAGACACACACACATGCACACACACACACACACACAAAATACCCACACACACACACACACACACACACACCAAAATACCACACACACACACACACACACACACACACACACACACACACACACACACACACACACACAAAAATACCACACACACACACACACACACACACACACAAAATACTCACACACACACACACACACACACACACACAAAATACTCACACACACATACATCAAAATACACACACATGCGCAGACACACACTCATCAAAATACTCACACACACACACACACATGCACAGACACACACTCATCAAAATACTCACACACACATACACACACACGACACACACATAAAAATACACACAGACACACACTCATCAAAATACTCACACACACACACATGCACAGACACACACTCAAAATACTCACACACACACATGCACAGACACACACTCAAAATACACACACTCAAAATACTCACACACACACACACACATGCACAGACACACACTCAAAATACTCACCCACACAGAGCCGCCATGAATGAGAACGGGGCCAGGGAGAGCCCATTACACTTGGCCCTGTCTCTGCCCTTATTTGGCGGCTTGCTATTCCATCCGGTTAGTGTATGAGCCAATTAGGGGGTAAAGCCCATAGTTAAACGGGTCATTAAATGGCAGGCGTATAAACAAATGTCACATTTCCATAAGAGCTTTTCCAGTAGCTTGTTCGCAGCGGGGAGGAGAATGAGACTGCGGATCTCCAGCTCTCCTTACAAACACGAGGCCAACGGCTTACCTGAACCCAACCAGTCATGTTTAATTCATTCACATTTATTCCTTATTTTAACCTTTATTTAACCAGCTAGGTCAACTGAAAAACTCATCTCTCATTTGCTGTGACAACCTGGGGACTCGATTCGTTGTGGGAATGGAGTGCGAGGTATTGGGGAGCCAATCAGATGTAGAGGATGATTAGGTGCCCAGATATAGAAGGACACTTTTTTTTTGGAGGAGGATTTGACCAGGCCACTGGGGTTAACTCCCATACTCTCGAAAAGTGCCAGGGGAAATTTAATGACGGCAGTGAGTCAGCACCCTGGTTTAACGTCTCATCTGAAGGATGACACCTACTACAGCGCTGTGTCCTCATCACTGCCCCGGGGTCTTCAATGTGAGCTCATCTCCACAGTCCACTCTCAGAGGAGACAGAGAGAGAAATAAAACAGGAAGATGTGCGGTTACGGGTATTTTTTTGCACGTATTTAAAATATTTAGAAATGCCAATTTTTGATGGTATCTCTCCGTGCTGAACAACTATATTCATAGACATGTTAGCACCAACATATTACACAAAACATAAAATAAACCCATAACTAATAGCTACAAAATCCATATCTACATTTTCATTGGTTTATGATTGTACCCAATGGACCCTGATGACATGTGACCACAGTGTTTGCATTAGTTCCTTTCTTTTGGATACTAAGAATGGAGACTACAGAATAGATTAACAGAGAAAAGAACTTAATTTTTTCCCCAGGGGATACTTCAGTGAAAAAAGATTCTTTTGCGCAAAATTAACATTGTGAAACTGAAAAATTAAAAGCTAATTACATTAAAAGTTATAAAATGAGCAAAAATATAATGTGTGATACCTGGCCTTTCATGATGCTATGACAAAATTATTTCCAAAAAAATCCAAATGTCCTCTGCTATAATTTTAACTTGTCATAACAATTTGGGTTTTGCAAAATTAAATAAATTACAATTAAAATATAATGATAATTATTTGGCAATTTTGTTAAAGCTTGAAAAATAATAATTAATGCATGCATTATCATGTTGTCCAGACATTTTTAATGGCCAAATATAATAACTCATTTCTATTCAGCAACTCCTCAAGACAAATTGAATTGAGTTCCCCATTTAATGGACTTAAACTGTTGCTGTGAATCTACACAAAGGCAATCATGCACAGAGCAGAAAAACTGATTCAGTGTTCCATTTTAACTCTTTAATTCTAATGATTTATTCATCAAATGCAATAATACATTTGGAAAATCCATTTCTTATCCTGAAAAAATGTGGAATAACAAATTTCTCTGTGATTAAGTAAGTGCTGTCCTGAATCACAAAGTCCCCAACCTGTCGAATTCTCTCTCTCTCTCTCTCTCTCTCTCTCTCTCTCTCTCTCTCTCTCTCTCTCTCTCTCTCTCTCTCTCCTAATACTGTGGCACGACCATTATGATAGCGCCAGATTTTTAAGGAGAGCTGGACACTCACCACAGAAAGTACAAGAACTCGCATGTACTGTATTTGTTCCGCCCTTTAACTGCAGAAACTCTAAATTCTAATTCGTGCCACTCTTCAGCCAGGTATGGGAGCCCATCAGTGAGATGGGCAGGGTTAGAGCACGTGTGAAACAAATGTATGGCATCACTTCCTCTTTCTTAAAGCAGGGCGTCCACCTCTGAGTTTAGGAGTGCGCTCTTTGTCACAGAGAACTGTGGCTTATGTATACCTCTGTATAGCTGCACACTCTGTAGAAATGAAAGAGAGAGAGAGAGAGAGAGAGAGAGAGAGAGAGAGGAGAGAGAGAGAGAGAGAGAGAGAGAGACAGCAGGAGAAACAGAGGTATGGAGAGAGGCTGAGAGAAAATAGTTGATGCATAGTTTTATATGAATTACTTAAATTTAAATACTTTTATCATCATTAACTGAAGGGTATAATCATGAAGCATTGGTAATGATCCCTATATTGTTAATATTGATGTGTTTTATTGTTTTATTCACTGTTTACATAAATGATTGCTTTAGGAATACTATGGTCATGTGTGGTCATGCCAATAATTTGAATTTGGCCAATAGTTGTAAAAAAGAGTAAGAAAGAAAAAGAGGGACGGAGAGAGAGTGAGAGGGGAAGAGAGTGGAATTAGAGCTAGAAAAAGCGGGGTAGATGGCAAAAGAAACAGAGAAAGGGAGAGAGAAAAAGCACTCAGGAGAAAGGAGGTGTGAAGGAGAGAAAGGAGAAGGGGGTGAGAGATCTTTGACACAGGACATGCTGAGCTGCATGTTAACAGCAACAAAGACTCATTCATTCCTGGCTGTGCAGAAATACCTAAATAAGCGACTTGGCAAAAGCCAGCTCTTGACAGAACCGGCAGGCGAATGTTATCAGGAACTAATTGATGAGACGAGGCTGTAACACAATAACCGCAGCTAATCGCGTGTTATTCACCTGCTGACGCTGCGTAACATCTTCAAGGTTACTTGCTTCACACTGAGGCACCAGGCGGCTCAGCTTCCCATACAGTGTTACACACAACTTCTCATTAATTTACAATAAAACCCCTTTACAGAAATGCTTGTCTTTTTTCTTTTGTTGTTGAGGTCAGTGAATAGACCCTCTGCCTTCTTAAAGGTTTTATATTAAATCATATTTTTTTCAAAAATATGAAACATAAGGCAAGAGGAAGTTTTGTTAAGAAGCAATTTTACTTTACATATGCAAAGCAGGCTGTGCAGGGTGACCAGTTGCTTGTTATTGCCAAAATTAGTTATCTAAAATATAGAATTGCCCATAAAGAAACTGTAGCACTTTGAATGTGCTTCAGTACAAATGTGCATTGTGCTGTGTGGGAGAGAGAGAGAGTGAGAGAGAGAGGCTCTCACACACATGCACGCGCACACACACACACACACACACACACACACACTCAAGAACAGCAGAGAAATCAATGACTCTTCCTGGATGAAAGCCATAATGAACGGACCACCAGGCGGCCATAAAGTAGAGGCAATCAGAGCACAAGGCAGGCCGCCTCAGAACAACAACTCTCTCTCTCCCTCCATCTCTGTCGCTCCCTCCCCTTCCCTCTCTCTCTCTGTCTCTCTCTCTCTCTCTCTCTTCCTCTCTCTCTCTCCCTCCGTGTGGCAAACCGACCGATGCAGAGAGCAAGCCCCACGCAATCTCTCTCTCTCAGATCTAAGGAAGAAGGAGCTCGCTCTCCAGTGAGCTCTGAGAACTGCCAGGGCAGTGCAGTGGAATCAAAGCTAAAACGATCACAGCCACAAAAATGAAAGAGTTGCACCTGAATATATCTCATTCCACCACATGATACAAGATACCAAAGGAAGACAGAAATTTAACCATTTAAAGTTACAATGACAATGGCTGTCATTCAGTCCATACTTCCTTTGTCTTTGACTTAAGAAACACAAATGGTTTTTATTGAATTGTGCATTAACGTAAAAAGGCCAAGATCAGGTTTCATTTAACATTTGTCTTTTTTACTTGCAACTAAATAAGTGTGGTGTGATGTTCATGGGTGCAGCAAATGCACGGCTGTACCTCTGCTCTCTGACACTACAGTGTCCACATCCTGCCTGCTGAAAGCAACCAGCAAGCCTGCAAGTGGCTCTGGGTATGTCTGGATTTGAACCAGCAAGCCTGCCTGTGCTAGTGGCTCTGGGTACCCCCTGTGTATGCTGGATTTGAACCAGCAAGCCTGCGTATGCTGGGTACCCCCTGTGTATGCTGGATTTGAACCAGCAAGCCTGCCTGTGCTAGTGGCTCTGGGTACCCCCTGTGTATGCTGGATTTGAACCAGCAAGCCTGCCTGTGCTAGTGGCTCTGGGTACCCCCTGTGTTTGCTGGATTTGTCCATAATTACCTCTGAGGTGTAACAAGCTAATAATATTTCTTAATATTATTTTTTATTTAAGCACGATCCACTGCTTCTCTTGGTAATTTTACATCAGATATAGCTTGTTATGCTGTGAAAAATAAACGTCTCATATTTATGTCTCAGGCCTTTCAATCAATATGCTCAACACATGCTTTCATCTTCTTTGCTATGTGGCTGTAATTGATTTAATTATAGACTAAATCTGACAGGTGAGCTCAGCTGGGTTATTAGTCGAGAGTGTGGAAACCAGGGCACTGGTGCTACGCCGTATGTATAAGCTGAATAGTTTAATGACAAATGGCAGCAAGGGAAACTTGTAAGGTGTTACTACAAAGTTTAATAACACAATTACAGTACAGTTTAAATGCATGTTTTTTTTTAGCAATCATAATGAAGAGGTGACATGAAGATATGGTAAAAAGGTTAATATCAAGTTTAAGGACAAGTTTATGGTTGAACTTAAACACATGATTGTAAGAGTTTCTCTGATTCAAAGATTGATTGAGAGTGTACACAATCGGCAGCCATTTTAAGTCTTGTAAGCCAGGTGAGTGGACTCTATAGCCAGTCATTGATTTAAATGAATTAATTAATTGCTGAAACACGTCAAAACCCAACACATGTTGTGGTCCTCCAGGACCTGAGTTTGACATCGTTGCTGTAGCAGCTAGTCCTGGTCAGCCAGGTGCCTGTACTGAGTACACGCTGCTTTTGTAATCGTCTGAGGACACAGGTAGGATGTAATCGGGGGTGCGTCTGTGATGTGGAAAGAAGCCGACGCTCCTTGTTCAGGATCAGAGGAATCACATGTCACGGCCGCCTCCTCCTTGAGCTGGATGGATCAGGCTTGCTGCATGAGCCGAACCAGTTCAGCTGTGTTTGAGTTGGGAAAAAGGGGAAAAACACAGTGTATTCATCAGGGCTATGGCCTCATGGGACCGGGTTATTTTCCGAGATTTTATATTCCTTTGATTTTTCCTCTTGCGCTCTGATGGGAGACACACATAAGGCCTGTGCGTTCTTTCTGCGAACATTTGTGAGTTGCCTCTGGGTGCTGTTCCATGTGGGCCAGAGGAAATATCGAGTGTTTGCTGCTGGTTCTGTCATCGCTGTTATTACAACCGTATTTCCCGGCATGTCTGTGCAAGATAGCAAAAAAAAAAAAAACCTTTGTTTTGGATGAGTGTTTATTCCACTTTCTCCTTTCAAGATAGCAGCTTAAAATAACTTGATAGTTTAACATGAGTGTTGTGAATTTATGAGGGCACCTGTGCATAAGGAAACCGTACACATTGTGCACGTGTGGCTCAACAGGTGGATCTTACCTGAGAAGTGGTCTTCTACCACAGGATGTTGACCCCACGTACCTTTGATTGGTGTACTGGAAGAGTGCTTTAATGTCTGCCTTCTGACTGCGGCGCGTGCCAACCGCCAGCAGGAGACGAAACGGACGAAACCACAAAACACCCGCAAAACGTTCCTGGAATCAGATTGTGAAGGAGAGGCCAGGGGAAGAGAAGAGGGCCACAGAGAGGTGAAGGAAATATAATTCAATCTAAATTCTCATCGATCTTTCTCCAGTTATCCCCCCTCGTCCCGGGTGCTGAAGTGTTTTCCTATTGGCAAATCTTACGGCGGATTCGGTGATAAATCACCAGGGCAGGCGCTTCGGCGGCTCAGCTGTTCCGCTGAGATGCCTCAGCCCAATTGCATTTCTTACCGCGGCACATACGTTACGCTGGCAACCTTCCACAGCCCGGCTCTCCTCCTCCGCCATTGGCCCTAGAGAGCCTGGGAAGATGAGCCCCCCGTTCTGAAAAATTGTGGTGTCACTTCCACAGATACACACAGCTCGCTGACCCCGCCTGACCCTTCTACCTCTACCCAAACACAGATGGCTCACTGTCAGCACAAACCCGAGCTTTGCTCATCATCCGCCTTTTCGACTGCCAGGTCTCCCAAATTTATTGAGGATTGGTGCACATTTGTTCTGCATTTTATTCAGCCACTGAATTTCAGTCTAAATTACTGGGGAAATGTCTGATCTTGGAAAAGCTTGATGCCATAAAAATTCACATTTTTGTAATGACATACACATGGTCATAGGATGTGTAAAGTTGTTATTTATCACCTGGGATTAACATTAGATATTATACTTTGAGATAAAGAATTAAATAAGATTTTAAACATCACCTCTCAATATAAATGTCACAAACTACAAACCTGGAGACAATTTTTTAAAAATTAATTACATCATATCGCTGATATTTCCTTGTTATAGAAAACAATCCAAATCACATATCTGGAATACAATAGAGAAAAAAATCAAATAAACTTATGTTACAATATAAAGCCTGTTTTGACTGAATTGCATATGCCGATAAATTGGATCCTGGCACTACTCTTGAAGAGTGCCCCCTACTGGCTGAAGATCAACTGCTCTTCCAGCGGCATCTTTGTTTCCCAAGGAGTTCTCCCATCCAAGCGTAAAATTCTAACCATGCTCATCATTCCTAAGCTTCAGGAGGTTGACTTCAGAAAGGTACACTGTGTCAATACTACCTTTGCAGTGTTTCCACCACAAAGAAATACCACCATCTCAAGGCTTGGCGCAATACTTTGTAATACCACTCTTTTGTCAAAAAGGTAATAAATTATTTAATTCACTACCTTTCATGGCAAAGGCTCAGAAGGGTGGTATTGCACCATGTGTGAGAAAACTCCATGAGAGAAGCTGCCAAACGGGAGGCCTTTCTCTGTGGCACTTCTGCTTTGCAAACCTTACCTTACCTTGCCGATCGCCATGCTAATGAGGCGGCCTAGCCTGTCATAAATCACAAAAACATGCGGTATTGACTGTTCACACGAGTCTGCCAAAAGACAAGCCAAGGTCTTTTTTATGTGAGTGAATGAAATAAAGTCGATATGCTTGTAACGTTTCACATGCCATGCTTGCAAGATTCAGGCTCCAAATTCATATTCTTCTCCTTCAGTGCATTCTGAGAATATCGCAACCGTCACCTAGAGCTGGTGAAGTGTTGAGAGTTAAGATTAAAGTTTGAGTTAAAGGCCAACTTGTGAGCCATTCCGTTGTTTATCAGCTGTGTATTGGATTTCCTTCAGAAAAGGTGCTGTGCAATGATCTACATCAGGGAACTGTTATGCCAGCACATGTTCTGCTATTTTCACAATTTTTGGCAGTCCGTGTACTAAGGTGTTTTTCTGGAATATATGTGGCGTAGAATTCCCATTTCTAGAGTTACTGGGTAAATGAGGGGGGTATTACTTTACTAACTACTTCCCCGGCTAACATAAATACTTCCTCACCTAATGGAAATACTTCACCAGCTAACAGAAGTACTTCCCCTGCTAACATAAAATTACTTTACTACTTCCCCAGCTAACAGAAATACTTCCCCAGCTAACAGAAATACTTCCTCACCTAACGGAAATACTTCCCCTGCTAACATAAAATTACTTTACTAACTACTTCCCCAGCTAACAGAAATACTTCCTCACATAACAGAAATATTTCCCCTGCTAAAGGAAATACTTCCCCAGCTAACGGAAATACTTCCCCAGCTAACAGAAATACTTCCTCACCAAATGGAAATACTTCCCCAGCTAACAGAAATACTTCCTCACCAAACGGAAATACTTCCCCAGCTAACCAAAATACTTCCTCACCTAACGGAAATACTTCCCCAGCTAACAGAAATACTTCCTCACCTAACGGAAATACTTCCCCAGCTACCCAAAAAACTTCCCCAGCTATCAGAATTACTTCCCCAGCTTACGGAAATACTTCCCCAGCTATCAGAAATACTTCCCCAGCTAACATAAATACTTCCTCACCTAACGGAAATACTTCCCCAGCTAACAGAAATACTTCCTCACCTAACGGAAATACTTCCCCAGCTACCCAAAATACTTCCCCAGCTACCATAAATACTTCCCCAGCTACCCAAAATACTTCCCCAGCTAACAGAAATACTTCCCCAGCTTAGGGAAATACTTCCTCAGCTAACAGAACATTGGGAAACATTAAGGCCATATTTTCACTGGGGTTTGAGGTAATGTTATAAATGTGACAAGATCCTCAACCAAGAATGTTACATTGCTCGAAAAGAGTTCTGTCAAGGTCACAAGAAAGCAGATTCCAGATAAATAACGTTCAAGAAACATGTACGAAACCAGACAAAATATATTCCAATTTTTGAAGAATGCTCTGGCAACCCAAAATTGTTGGCTTGGCTTGTGAATTGATATGTCACAAATTTATACTTCCATTTTCTACAAGTAGAACCAAGAAGTAAGTTTAGCCAGGGGAGGGGGGGGCATGAAGGATGACTGTTGACTTATCCCAGAGCTTTCCTTCCTGTGTAAGTAGACACAGAGCCATTTTACCTGACATCCCCTTCAAGTACATTATCTTGACATGTATAACACTCGGCAGCTTTGTGGCAAATGTAAATTTTGCCACAAATTTACATTTGTGGAAATTAATGTGGAATCACAGCATGAAAGTGACCCGGATCGCACTTTGCTGGGGCCACTGCGGGACCGAGATCCTCCTTCATGGTTAAGAGGGAGAAGAAGAAACGTGTGGGTTAAAATGCTAGGAAATACATCTTTTCTTTGTGATGACACTAAGCAATTTTTTCTCCCCCGTTCCCTCCTTTTCCTGTGTGGTTATCATCGGCAGGGTGGAAAACATCTGCTATACTGCCATGTGGAGATCCCGATAAGGGACCGTGTGAAATTGTGGGGGTTTTTTTCTATTGCCCAATAAGCCATTTTTATGTATTAAACAGATGTGAGAATAAGAGCAACCAAGCATGACTGTACAATTAATCTACTAATAGTGGTGCTTGTGAGAGGGGAGAAACGTGCCAGCATGGAGTACTATTAGCAGGGAGATGGTGGGGTGGATCTGTGATGTGGAGGAGGAGGGCGGTGGCGGTTTGGCTCAGAGAAAAATCCCGCTATTAAAAGAAAAAAAAAACACTCTGAGCCAAATCTATCAGGTTCATTAAGTCATCTAATCTATTACAGCGCCATGCTCTGACTGTGGGCCAAACCCTTCTCCCTTTGCTAAATGACCACCTTGAAGTGGATTTTTAATTTTTTTTAAAAAAATAAAGGTGTGGGGAAAAATTTGCATGTCTCAATCAACATTTTTTTCCTTATTTAAAAATAATACATTTAATCATGTGTTTTTTTTTTCTCACTGTTCAGCAGTTTCATAAATTAAATTATCCAACAATGCAATGAAGAAATTTAAAACCAGTGAAAGGTTATGAATAATGATTGAGTCTAGGCAATATAATATTTTTACATTGTTTTTTTTTTCAGTTTTACCCTCTCTATCTGGAATGTCCTGTTCATAATTAGGCTCATTGTTGTCTTGGTATCAGCCACTCCTTGTTCTCACACTGCAGACCACAAGCTGAGCACTGAAAGGTCAGCACTGTCTTGTGCAGTTATAAGAGGGCAGACTGCCTTTACCTAATTTAACCAGTGGGATGGGTTTGGGGGTGGGGGGGGGGATTCGCTGATGAGCAATGACAGGTCCCCTTCCTGGGTAACACTACGATCAATTACATCATAGCTGGCACCATCTTTGATACACAGAAACAGTGTCATTACAGGATGCAGACTGTGGGGCCCATCCACACACTGGAACAGAGCCTTAACAGGATACAGACTGTGGGGCCCATCCACACACTGGAACAGTGCCTTAATAGGATGCATCCACACACTGGAACAGTGCCTTAACAGGATGCAGACTGTGGGGCCCATCCACACACTGGAACAGTGCCTTAACAGGATGCAGACTGTGGGGCCCATCCACACACTGGAACAGTGCCTTAACAGGATGCAGACAGGATCCACACACTGAACAGAGCCTTAACAGGATACAGACTGGCCCATCCACACACTGGAACAGTGCCTTAACAGGATACAGACTGTGGGGCCCATCCATACACTGGAACAGTGCCTTAACAGACTGATCCACACACTGCAGACTGTGGGGCCCATCCACACAACAGTGCCTTAACAGGATACAGACTATCCAGCAGTGTCCAGCAGCTCCAGCATTAACAGAGCCTAAAGGATACTTATCTGAACAGTCCTGGGTCAGGGTCTGTGACTGTGGGGCCCATCCATACACTGGAACAGTGCCTTAACAGGATGCCTCCCATCCACACAGGCATGCTGTCCAGCAGCTCCAGCATTACCTAAATCTTACTGATCCTGGGTCAGGGTCTGTGTATCAAAGGTTTGGCATGGGTACCCTGATCTAGGATCAGGTATATATCCTTCCCTTATATATGTGAGTCGTACACTGTGAGCTAAAAGGCAAACTGACCCTAGATCAGAGCCCTCATTCAAAAAATACTCATTAGTTTTAAAAAAGCAGCTGGAATCAAAAAGTCACCACTTTTCACTGACTTCAGATCTGTTTTATTTTCCTAAGTCTAAATACATCTCTTGAAAGTGAAGCACTGTGGCAGTTTTTTTTATTGCATTTTTCTCCTCTCCTTTCACACGGGCTAAGTGCTTCCTTTCTCTACATAAATAACAAAGGTGGAACATGTTGAATTATTCTGTTCCCAACAATTCTACGAAAAATGTCTTTGCTGCTAAATCATCATTCAGTTACATTGTAAAGCATGGAAAATGAAATAGCTCTGGCAATGCACAAACAACCTTCCTCTATTCTTACAGATAAATAACACAACAGTTATAGACATGGAGGCAAACATGCACAAATTTGTTGGCTTTATTTAATTTGAACAATGATAATTTTATTCAGTTTGACATATTACATAAACAGTTCCTCCTTGTCTTGGCAATACATTTTAGTGACAAATATAAGGCCATAAATGCAGAACAAGCACTATGACACATGACAATAACACGTTTACAGCGCATGTTGAGAGATTTCAGCACCAAGGACAGCACCTCACAGATCTACTCAACAAGCATTGACATTAATCATGAGAGTTCATGTCACACCTCGGGTTTTAATGTATTTATAAAAGACCTTTTTAATGTATCCTTAGACTTGATGCTAACATGGTGTACAACTTGTGAATTGTGTTGTCATAATAAGTTGTTTCTCTTCCTTTTGAAAAGAACATTAACATTTTTTTTTTTTTTTGCTTGTGGCAGCAACAGAAGGCGGATTAAAACGATCGTCCTCCCGTACTGTAATTAAGTCACCTTGAAGGGCTAAACAATGGCACACTAAATAATAATTAAATGTTGGCTGCAGCTCAGAGTCGGACCCACTTAATATTTAATTGCCTGTCCAGTTCCATCACCCCCGCTGTTTGACGGCTGTCAGAAGTCATGCGGTTCTATATGACCCTGAGCTGTCAAACCGCAACAGCATCTGAGTCTAACCTCCCATTTACCTGTGCTTATTACAGTACCTGCTGGGATGTTTCCCAATGTTTTCAGCACGCAGGCACCGCTTTTCTGGGCCTTCACTAACTCTCAAAAGCATTCTTTAAACTCTCAGTACATTCACCACAACAGTTTATTCCTCACTCTTAATTCGCGTTTCTTCATGATCTCCCATTGCTGGTGACAGGTTTCCTGCTCGTTTCTAAACGCCCACTCCTTGCGATGAGTCGTAACAAAGAAAGGAAGAGCGATCCGTGGTTCAGTTAATGCGTTTTTCTGCAGTTTTAACAGCGCGATTCAGTGCTTTCCGATTGCTGAGCCATGTGAAAATATCTTTAGCTTCCTCATGGCATTGTGCGTCCTCCGTCGCTGGTTTAATGAGATTTCACGGATATTGCATTTTGCGCTGTATGCCGCGCTGAATCTGAACAGCACTACATTAGGAATGCATGTAAAAGTCCATTGAATTACTTGGAACAAGTTCAGCCTGATAGCGGAGACGCTAACAGTACACGATGCTAATAGTGAAATGAAAAATCTATCCAATAAAATATGTGATAACGGCTTATAAGTACAACATCAGCATAGTTTATAACGTCAGGAAAAAAAAACCGAAGGAGGAAGAGAAGAGACAAATTTCCCATTTCACTGCTCTGGGCATGTGGTAAAACGCTATTAGTGCTTGTTTTGCGAAATCTGCAGTGCTGCACTGAAAAGCATAATTAAATATTTCTCTTAAAAGTACAGCACATTAGCATTTTTCTGCGGAAGTGTGGAGTGACCCTCTCACTAATGGCTTATTTCATCTACGGTCGGTGTTTTCTGATATCTGCAGCGATTGAATCTTCTCGTTGCTAAATCAGTACCGGTCGTAGACAGAAAAATGCTTTGTTTTTTATTTTGCATGTCAAGGCACATCCACGTCGCATCCGCTCAAAACCTATGAATCATTTATTTAGATAAAAAAGGAAGTGTCTTAAAACGAAGTTGGCCAATTAAATTCGGAGTTATAAATGAATATGTTACACGGCTACCTCTTCCAAAGGCCACTAGACACTACTAAATGTGTTCTAGAGAATTCTAACCCTCTAGTTATTGCTTATTAATGTAACAGTTGTATCAATCAGTAATTGCGACTCATTCACTGCAACTGTCCCCATCTTTTTCTCAGTGAATTGTATGTAGCATGAGACACAAATTCAATATTCCAAAAAAAAAATTATATTTTTTTTAATTGAGTGAACTGCACCAATTTATGCCTTTGGAAAACAGGCTCATTTGCAAGAGCTTCTTTGAACTGTCAAAATGGATCTATTTTTGAATACAGAAACAAACTTTTTTTTTTTTTTTTTACAATTACAGTGCCCTCAATAAAATCTGGTACAAAGACATTAAGGAAGCAGCTCAACACAGCTGACTAATCAGAAACACTGTGAAGCCTTTTTACAGAGACTCGATGATGTGCTGGGGGTGGGGGTTATATATACTTATTAATCTGAGAGCAGCAGGGGAACAAACTTCTGTTCTCAGATTAATAAATAAGTATATAAGCATAATTTGCAGAGCACATTGCTGTGTGCAAACTTTTTTACACAGTGAAACCACAATATTATATTTCCTTTAATAAAAGCTGAAAATCATAATTTTAAGCATTACAGGCAGCATAACTACACCGCATTTCTTAGACGTGCTAGAACATATGCCACAGCATTTGGGTAGTCATCGCAGGAGGAAGTCATGTATTGGATCTTTCAGCCAGAACACTCATAACCTCAGACACACTGAATCACTGTGCACCCCCGTTTTCCAGCTACAGGAAGTGATAAAAAACAGCAGGATAGGTGCAGTGGACTTTCATACCAAACCATTACCAATCCCAGCAGCAAAGAGATAAAAAAGGCTCTGCAAACAAAGTAGTAATACATTCTTAATTGAATAAGTCGGGGTTGTATGTAGCTTGTACAGGATTGGACCTGATCCCTCATGTTGTAATCCTGTTTGAAGACTGACTGACAGCTGAATGGGCCAGATAGACCAGAACATTCTCTCTGTTAACGTGTCCACATTAAAGCTGAAAGGAATCTCATTTTCAGCGAATACCTGAATGGGAATCTGTATCAGTGGAAGAAAAATGACTGAAAGGAACCCCACAGGCACAAGTGAGGTACACAAGAGAACACAAGTCATAGGTACCTTTGATGGGAACTAGAAAGGTTTTTATAATACACAAACTTGGGCTTCAGAGTGTGGATGATGAGCCATTTAGTGTTTGGTGTAGGCTCTGAAATTAAAGCATAATAATGGAGCAAAGTGTCCTGGAGAATATCACTGATTAGCCATATTCAATCATTACCCATAATGCATAGTGCATACACTTGCATAGGCCCTGCCATCATTACCCATAATGCACCGGCAGTCTGGGCAGCGTGAGTGCATACACTCGCATAGACCCTGCCATCATTACCCATAATGCACCGGCAGTCTGGGCAGCGTCAGTGCATACACTCGCATAGGCCCTGCCATCATTACCCATAATGCACCGGCAGTCTGGGCAGCGTCAGTGCATACACTCGCATAGGCCCTGCCATCATTACCCATAATGCACCGGCAGTCTGGGCAGTGTCAGTGCATACACTTGCATAGGCCCTGCCATCATTACCCATAATGCACCGGCAGTCTGGGCAGTGTCAGTGCATACACTCGCATAGGCCCTGCCATCATTACCCATAATGCACCGGCAGTCTGGGCAGTGTCAGTGCATACACTTGCATAGGCCCTGCCCATCTGCCTGCATTCATTACTCAAAGCTTTTGCCTTGTGCACAAGGCAGTTATAGCAGCAAGTGAATTTTGGAATACTGCAGCATCTGTGAAGACTGACTATGACGACCAAGTGGTAGTCGCTGTAAAACCTCACCTCACTACATAAAGGAAAAAAAAAAATTTGGCAAGATAAAACCAGTACAATATGGTTTATTCAGTTGGCTGACATACTGTTAGACCATGATGCTTTCCATCAAAAGATCAAATCTGGTTAACTTTTTTCATGGACAGTGGAGCAGTTATTTTTTTTTTGCAGACAGCACTGTGTTCTTCCCTGTCATGCGGCAACCCATTGCTCTCATTGAAAAACACTCGTCCAGCCACATGTTGTACAAACCAGAATTCCTCTTTGCACCGCCCCTCATGCAGGTTTTTTCAGTCTAGCTTCTTAGAGTGCTTGCTAATGATCCGATGACCTTAATGCCCAAGCAGGCTATTCCGCACCGTGCCTCTTGGGTTATTGTATTCTAACTAAATTACGGTTTATAACTTTATTTCCAAAATTGCTTTAGATCAAAGGGAATCGTAAATTGGAGAAGGACTCTCGGCCTCAATGCCACCCCGATCATCGTTCATGTTGCGACAGACGTTTCATCAGGACCTGCGCTCTGAACCCAGAATATATCACCATATTACTCATGATTCCAAGGCTGTGTTTTTGTACCTTCAGTTAGAAGAATGACTTTTATTATTACAGATTCCACTCCGGAATTTTAGCATCCTCGTTTAACTGAAAAATAGCCAGAGGCAAGGCAGACCCGTACGCTTATATCATGTGGCAGAGCTGAAATTTTGCATTGATGAATATAGGTTAGAGGAACACATATCCTGTGGAGAGATACAGGCCTTAGGGGTAGGCTGACATATAAAGAGATGAATAAAGCCGCACCTGTCTCTCTGAGATGAGGGCACAGCTGGGAGCCCTGGGCCCCATGAAGCCATATGGCATTAAACCCCTTCTTATCACTTGATGGCATTAAATGTTGGATGTCCCCGTCCAGCGTAGGGTCCCCTGAATCACAGTCACCTTTGACTGGATTGGCGGGGCCACAGCTCAGCATGGAAGAGCGGAGTTTCGTCTTTGGGAATTTTGGGCCCTCCTCAGAAACTGTGACGGACCCTTACCAGAATGGCTTTTGCCCGAAAAACATTGAAATAAATTTCACAGTGCAACTTGTTCAAATTCAAAAATGTAACAATGCAGCTGAAAGCGAGGCATGGAAGATATTTACTGAGGTATTTCAGGGTCACACCTGACCGGCTTCAGCAAATACCCACCTCTATCAACAGACAGTGTGTAAAGAAAAGCAAGCTGTAAGTAACTCTCTGAGGAAAAAGGAAGCCGATAAATGTATGTGTGTGTATTTAAAGTATATAAAAGCATTTGCCATTATAATGTATATGCATTTAATATAAATAATCTGTGGTTCTAAGTGCATTAGGATAAGTGCGTCTGCTAAATGTAAAACATAATAAGCTTAAAAAAGTATCGTTGTTCATAGTTAATCTGCATTGTTTACTAGGCAGTGTTCATAGCTGCATTAGCATTCAAATTTTAACAGAATATTCATAATGGAATCTCTATGTGCTGAAAGGCAAGAGGCTTAATAACTTAAAGAACTTCCGGCAGGTCCTCAGTACACAGTACAGTTTAATAAGGTATGTTTAGGAACGGGAGCTCCGCCCCAGTCTCCTCCCCCTTGCCAGTCACGACCAGCACAAAATGGAGTCCGTTGACCCCTCTCCTTTGTGTTTTCCCAGTCCCTGTGTCCCCTCTCCTCCCTGGTTCCTCCTTGGCTTTGTGTCCGGGGCGGGGGACTGACAGCCTGCATGCCAGCTGATTGCACTTCCCCTTAAGACTCTGAGCCAAATCCCAAGTCCCCCGGGCGAGCTATTGTCTCTGAAGCACCAACAAGCCTGTCCTTCTGCATTATATTTCCAGTAAATCAGCCGGTCTGTTAAAGATATACTGTGTGTAGTAAACTAAATAAAATCTGAGCCGGTGCCATCCATATTACTATGAAAGACAAGATGGAACAAGGGCATTACATTACAAAGTGTTTTTCACATCACTGGTAAACCCCAAGAACACTGCAAGCAGGAATTTTCATTAATAGTGAAAATGTAAAGGTAAAATGATTACACCATAAACACAGGCAGACACACACACACACACACACACACACACACACACACACACACACACACACACACACACACACACACACACACACACAGACACACAGATACACACACACACACACACACACACACACACACACAGACACACACACACACACACACACACACACACACACACACACACACACACAGATACACACAGATACACACATACACTTGAATTCTTTATTAATGTCCGAATACAAAAGGACATTCATTTCTAAGATGCATGATAAATAGACTGATATCATATATGTTAGGATGGCAGCAGGTATTTTATTTTGTGCATGTACAATAATATCCAGCTACCATTTATTAAACATCATTATGTGTCAAGCAACATTAATGACAACATTTCCAAAGAGTGTGTGTTTAGGACAGACCGACTGCATGTCTGCACACATACTCGCCATACCTGGGCTACCATGATACACACATGCTCATGCTCTCTGTCTCTCTCTCACACACACACACACACACACACACACACGCTTGCATACCGTTTCACACATACATGCATGTGCTCTCTCTCTCTCTCTCTCTCTTACACACACACACACACACACACACACACACACACGGCACATGCACATACTCACACGCATGCATATAGTTTCATACACACTTTCTCCCTCTCTCTCTCTCTCTCTCTCTCGCTCACGCAAACATGCACACACACACAGTTCAATTAATGTATTTCAGGTGACTAAATGGGATGTTTTGTTCCACCCTGCAATGCCAAAGCACAACGCTTGCTCCATGCAAACTAGTGACGAGAATAAGAGCTGCAGGTAATGAATGCAAACCCTTCCTCAGTAATGTGCGGCAGGAGCTAGCAGCAGCCTCGGCAGACACACCAGAACAAATGGAATTATTTATACGAGTACAATATTTATCCGGGATCTCTCACCATGGCCCCACACTATGTCACATTCCATTCAGCTGCAGCCTGAAGTGGGATGTACCCGGAATGTAAAACGCAGATTATACATTCCCCCTCTTTTGCTCTTATCACCCATTCATTTAATGGATTAGGCAAATACGCTGGCCCAGTTTAGCGATATAACATCTGAGGCAATTAAAAACAAAACGCATGTTAACAGCGGGAATGTAGTCGTCTCCCCCCCCCCCCATCCTTCGGGAAACACGTTTTTTTCGCATTCCGTGCGACACAAAGTGCATTGTGTGTGAGCCGAGCCCGATATTGAATTTGACTTAAAATCAGTTCTGGTTCTTGGCAACTAGCACCTGGACAGACTCTCCCTCTCCCACTCCGCCGAGGCTGCTGTAGTGCAGACATTTCTCTTTATGTTTTATGAGGGGAAAACAGCTTCAAGTGCTCACTGGGTAATTCTCAGATATACGTCACCTATAGTTGATGGAAATGTGATAAGCAATTATCGGTGTCAAAAAGTAAATTCAAACAGGAGTAATTTTGCCAAAAATTTCTGATCCTTCTGGTATGATTTTCCATGTGCCGTGATGTACATTCTTGAACATGATATGGTCTACCCTAGTTATCCTGATTATAAAATGTTAGATTAGGGGTGTTACTTTTACAATGTGTTCCACAAACGCCTACGTCACCATTCTCTGCTTCTGTTTTATCAGCAAAAACAGGAATTATGTTTGGTTGGAGTGCGCCTGTAAAATGAAAACAGACACACTGTCACACTGTAACGCTCCAGAATAGCCTTCTAGTCAAATAGCCATGTCGATTTTATGTGGATATCCTGTCCATAAAGACATGAGCAAATGGACGGGACGGGGGGTTGGGGGGGGGGCGGTGTGTGTGGGGGGGTTGCTTCTTTGAGTAATACCAGGATGTAAGAAAGGTTGGAGTGGGCCTTTGTAATACATATATTTTACAACGGTTTGGACAGTGTTCATTTCCCTGCTATCAATCCTCGGCTACCACCCATGCAACTCATCTCAGCCACTGCTGGGGAGAAAATGACTTGGCTGACCAATCCTTCCCATGATGCCATGGTCATGCTACGACAGACTCATTTAACACAAACACACTGAATAAGGTTCAATTTGAACAGGTCTGACAAGAAAGTAGGCCAACAAAAAATGGATCTAAAATATAAAATGGGAAGCAAAAAAGATCAAATAAATAGCCTAAAAGATTCCATACAGCATTTAAAGTAGCGCCACAGCAAGTCAATGCATCGAATACGTCACCTACATTCAAAATTCCCTTCCTTACTAAATATTTTAACATGAATGTAAATCCTTAAAATTGCATTTCAGAATTATTTATCTCCTATGAGCTTTGATGAAATAAATATTTTCCCATCAAAGATAATCAGTCAATCCCTACTGACAGAACCATAAATGGAAAGTGTACTCCAAATAGCCATAGTTTTGCCAGCAATTTTACCGTTTTTGTGGTTATGGTTATTGTTGATGATGATGGTTTTTTTGTTTCTTCAACAGGTGATTCACTGGGATATAGTCGATGCTTATGTTATCCCTGCTGGCATTTGGGATTTTTACTCCATTCTGGGACTTTTAGCACTTTCATCCCTGACTTACTGCTCTTTGAGTCGCTCAGGAAAAGAGCATCTGAAAAATTCCTATAATGTAGTGCAGTGTAATGTAGTGTAATGCAGTGTAATGTAGTGTAGTGCAGTGTAATGTAGTGCAGTGTAATGTGTAATGTAATGTAGTGCAGTGTAATGTAGTGTAGTGCAGTGTAATGTAATGCAGTGTAACGTAGTGTAGTGCAGTGCAGTGTAATGTAGTGTAGTGCAGTGTAATGTAATGCAGTGTAATGTAGTGTAGTGCAGTGTAATGTAATGCAGTGTAATGTAGTGTAGTGCAGTGTAATGTAGTGTAGTGCAGTGTAATGTAATGCAGTGTAATGTAGTGTAGTGCAGTGTAATGTAGTGTAGTGTAGAGTGCTCATTGAGGAAACTCTACCTGGCGAAGGATAATGGAATGGAAATACCTCTTCATCAACAATCATCGGTGATCTGTGAATCACTGACAAGGTAGAGAACTATCACAGAATATTTATATTTGGGTTAACTGGGTGAGATGTGGCTTTCATGGTGATAGACCTAACTCCACATTTTGTTTAAACCTTTTTTCCAGTGGTAAACCCTCCATTTATGACAGTTCTGAAGTTGTAGATGGATATGAGTTATGGCTTCATTCCTGGGACTGATATCTATGCCAATGCCTAGACCACCTTTACAGGGTATGGAGTAAAGGCAATGGCCCTTGAGTGTTGAAGCCCAGGCTTCATGCAGTGCTGGATACACTCTGCACTATAGCAAAGGACCTTGATGGGCAGAAAGGCTTAGTCTTGTTATTATATGTTATTATACGTATGTGTCCTCCCTCCCCCAATTTTTCCCAACCAGAACCTCAACTGAGCTTCACCTTCAACCAGAACCCTAACACCACAGCACCCTCTCTGCCGGCCTCGGGAGGAGAGGGCGAACACGCGACTCCTCTGATTCACGTGACAACAATCTGGCTTCTCTTTACTAATGTGACGGTGGAGGATGGCGGAGTCAGTGTCCCCTCAGTCTATGCTGCCACAGGCACCCAGCATGACTGGAGTGGGCGGTATAGCAATGAGACTTGCTAACTAAGCAATGGAGTTAGCCTTGGCTTTCAGGGAGTTAAACCCCCATAGCTCAGGGCTCTCTGGCAAATGTTTTACCCTGTGAGCCACCCGGACGCCCCATCACAGGGGCACAGATGACAGGGCGGACGGGGGGGCAGGGGGGATACATCCCCCCCAGTTTCAAAGGGATCCCAATCCCCCCCTCACATTTGAGAAAAAATTAAGTCCAAAAGCTGAGACCTTTTGCTCACAGTTTGGCCCCCTTTACTTCATAAATCTCTCCTACGCTGCTGCCCCTCATAAGTTCTTATGCACTTCTGCTCTTAAAATGGAAGCTAGAAATATAAAGTGGTTATATTTAAACACTGATGGTGGTGTGGTATGCGCTTCTTCATTTTACAATTTCATATTCTGCTGCCTGCTATGAGCTATTTCTTCAGCATGTGTACAGCTCCCAGTTTGACAACTATAGTCATGAAAATAAATATATAAATAATGTCTGATTTACCCTAATGGCAATCAAGTCATGGCACTCATGATATTAACTGAAAAAGGGTTTTATACTCTCTCTCCAGCATCCTTAAATTTCATGTTGAGGATTTAATGGAGCAGCAAAAAAAAAAAAAAAAAAAAAAAAAGACAGCTTGGTTAATTCAAACCCACATTTACCAAATCACACAGACCAGCTGCATTTGTCTCTCTCTGCAGGAGAGCTTCGCACCCTTTGTTTGTGAGGCTAGATGGAAATATTTAATTAATGGCAAATTTTGTCGTTTTTTCTTATTAGCAGGATGTCGTGGTGGCGCACATTCAATTTGTGCTTCAAAAGGGCACAAGGACCTACTTAGCAACACAATCAAGCGTGTTTATGCTGGGAATGTCATCTCCTCTGTCCCAGCAAAACGTGTCATCTATAATGTGGTGTGTCCAATAAGTGTGTTTCATTTACTTTCATTCAGCTCAGCATTTTATCAGTTCACTTCAAATTTTACTTTATTTTGCACATTAACTGCACATCTCAAATGAGACATTTGGATAACAAACATTGATAGCTTTTAAAAGCCATTTAGCAACACGGACTAGATGATCTGACATTTAAATGGAAGAAATATAGCCGAAAATGCTATCAAAATGCTTTCACTCATATGATGTTTTGTTTTAAGGTAGGCTGCCTCTGTAACAGAAAAAAGGTAATGGTGCAGTTAAAAGGTTAATTATTTTAAGTCTGACTTTTTAAAAATATGGTTATAATATTGTTATGAATGTTGTACAATATTTTAAAATATGCCTCTACAGGACTGCTCTTTTGTTTGTGTTCATATTCAGATGCTTTATCTGTCTTTGTGGAAATAGCAGCTGGTCTGCGTTCAGTTTTATATGAAAATGTCAAAGGTATAGGAAGAGGAACTACAGAAACGGAATTGAATCAATGGGAAAACCTGATGTCCTGAGATGTAATACACAAAATCTTTTTGAAACTATGATCTCAGTTAAGAGATAAGTGCTTTTCATAAACCATAATGTCTAATAACACAAATCGTGCAACATCATAAGGATTCATCAATGTTTTCTGCCTGTGTTCCGGTTTTTCATACGCATGTGAACAACACTGATCTAATATACAGTCCTCAGTTAAAACTTTGTATAAAAATATGTGCCTTTAGAAGACGCCTGTCTTAAGATATCTTATGCACCAATATTCCCTGGCCTTGATACCAATATTGATCCGATAATGCAGAGGGATCATCGTACGGTATTGAACACACCCACTCTCTCATTACTCACAGTCATCCTAAACAGGCACCCCTGTTTATCCACACCTTATGACCTATGAATGATTGTTGAAAATGGCCGGGGCCATTCTCTGTGTATATATTTTACTTGTGTCTTTTTATTTTTGATCCATGTTGTGTTTCATTCAGTTTGATGCCTGTGAGTCCAACTCACTTTCATAGTAATATTTTAAAAAATGTCGAGGTGCTCTGCACATGCTGGTCAAACTTATTTTGGAGTCTAATTCTTGCTGTAAATATTCTGGTGTTCGTACCTCCTGCATTTAAAACTTTGAAACACATGAGACCCCAACCTGAACTGGAAACCATCAGGTTGTTATCTCTTACAGATAACATGCACCATGATATAAATGGCACCCAGCTGCAACTGACAGATATCAAGGTCAACAGTCATAGGTGTGTATTAGCACTTGCTGCGTGTGTGTGTGTGTGTGTGTGTGTGTGTGTGTGTGTGTGTGTGTGTGTGTGTGTGTGCTTGTTTGTGTGTGTGCGCGTGTGAGTATTTTAGTAACACGTTTTTTTATGGATATTTATATTGTCTTTTCTTGATCATACAAGACTGAAAAATAACCACTGAATAAAATCGATTTGTTTCAGCTTGTGTAGACCAAATGTAATACCATGCTAAATGAGTGCGGAAAACCACAATGGGAGAAAATAAAAAGTATTTGCATTTTCTTGGTTAAACAGGCAGCTGGCCATTTAGAAAAACTAAATTATGTGGAACAGAAAGACAAACATAAACCAATTTTTCTTTTTTTTTTAAAATCTTATTTCTTCTTTTGTCCCCCTGCAGACTAAGAAAATGTTTTCCAAACAAAGCAGAACCAAACTGCGGTGAGGAGAGGATGGGGGGAAAGGCCCCCTGCTGGCTGTGGCTAGCACTGCGCCCTGACTGTGCCTGATTCTGCTAGCACGGGGGCTGTCATTAGCAAGCAGAGCCAGTCACCATACGGCACCCTCCTTCCTCTCTGCCAGGATAAAAAAACATAAGCTTCATCTGCTGGGCTTGGCATTCACAAAATGTCAGATAAACCCTCCCAAGGCCCTCCAGGCGGGTAAATTAGGCACGACATGCAAAAATGGACCACTAATAGAGTTCATTAACCTGAAGTACGGAAGGTGGTGGGGAGGAGGAGGGGGAAGGAAAGGAGAGTGTGTGTGTGTGTGTGTATGCATGAGTGTGTGTGTTAGTGTGTGTGTGGGGGGGGGGGGGGGTTGTTCATTTCCAGCCCGTTTTCTTAGTTTGTTTTGGTTTCGACACTTTTCATTTTTATTTATTCATTTATTTATTTATATAGGTACTGTCTCCCTCTCTTACGGGATGAAAAGATGATAAGGCTTGAGTGCAATCACAGTCAGCAGCGGCAGCAGCAGAGGCAGGGCCCGCGGTTCCCCAAAGACCTGCATAAACACATTTATTAGTGAAGAGGGCTAAAATAGCATTGGCTAAGACAGTGGTGGCTTTGCGTGTAGAATCGCGTATTGCTGCGTCTTTGCTGTGGAGGGTGGGTGGGTGGGGGGGGCACAGGGGATGTTACCTGTGTGTGTTTGTCTTTATCGTTTCATGAGTGATGTGGACATTCAGTATAGGGATGAGGGGGTGGATTTAGCACAACAAACGGGCCCGACTGTCACCCACGGAGGTCCCTCCTTCTCACTCTGCACTGTGTGTCAGCTTCCATGCCGTCGCCTCCGCTCGTGATGGAGATCGCTTCTGTCAGACCCCAATTGGGCCACTCCAAATGGCTGTCATAACAACAACAACAACAAAAACTCCTCCAACACCTGGAACGCCTACCCATTACAGCCTCAGCTTCCCAGGGCCTGGCTGCGATGCAGTCTGCGCTGAACCCCTCAGCTTCCCAGGGCCTGGCTGCGATGCAGTCTGCGCTGAACCCCTCAGCTTCCCAGGGCCTGGCTGCGATGCAGTCTGCGCTGAACCCCTCAGCTTCCCAGGGCCTGGCTGCGATGCAGTCTGCGCTGAAACCCTCAGCTTCCCAGGGCCTGGCTGCGATGCAGACTGCGCTGAACCCCTCAGCTTCCCAGGGCCTGGCTGCGATGCAGTCTGCGCTGAACCCCTCAGCTTCCCAGGGCCTGGCTGCGATGCAGTCTGCGCTGAACCCCTCAGCTTCCCAGAGCCTGGCTGCGATGCAGTCTGCGCTGAACCCCTCAGCTTCCCAGGGCCTGGCTGCGATGCAGTCTGCGCTGAACCCCTCAGCTTCCCAGGGCCTGGCTGCGATGCAGTCTGCGCTGAACACCTCTCCAAACGCCGAACAGAGGACTGCTCTGCTCCCCACTTTGAGCTCCTAATGAGCCGGAGGAGCTCAGTTATTTTCCGAGTGCATCACCGCACTTCTCTCTTAAGAACAACAGCAAGAGCCAGCCGTTCTCTGAGCCCGCCGTCTTCTTCTCCCCCAGTTTCCACAACACTTTACTGTTCTTTTCGCCACCGCTTTACCTGCAGAGAAGAGACAAAGTTTGGCACTGAGGACCCGGGCAAGAAATCCATTTATTTCAAAGTGCCACTCAGCACAGCGCGGGACTCTCTTGTTCCCGGGGTGACACCAGTGAAAAGCAGAAACACTCAAATGCACAAAAGCATGAAAATAAACATGATTAACACACACACAAACCTCTACCTCCATGGTAATTCTCTAACTATAAGGAGCTAGTTACCATGGAAACATTCAAGATTAACAAAACTGATTCATCTCAGCCAAAAAAAACAATATTTACATGCTGTCAATGAAATAATAATAATAATACCTAGAAATTAAAAAAATAATACCTATAAGCTGTCAAGATCACTTTGTCTTTGAGACTGTGATGTGAATCAGACTTCAAGACTTCAAGACAGTCTTGTAGTCTTGAAGTCTGATTCACATCACAGTCTTTTGTTAATTAGCCTCTTTGCCAGGTGTACTGAATAAGTTTTAGACCCCAGCATATGAGAGGGACACTGTGCTCTGTTATCAGGGGCGGGTTGAGGTCCCTGCATTATTGCGAATGTGGCCCGTCTCTCCTTACATGTCTACCCCATCCTTAAAGTTCTTTCTCCTCCCCCTGGTCACTATAAACCATTTTTCTCCCTGCTCCTAATGTTCTACAGCCACAGTGCTTTCCCCTGGTTCCCATGAAACAGCTTTCAACCGTAGAAAGTCTAATAATTAACAAATATCACATTCCTTTAATACTGAGGACACCTAGCATCGTCTTTGATTATACCATGAAAAACATGACATTTTTAAATAAATATCTAAAAGGTAAATCACAGTCCATCCCCCATTTTATGTCTTTTTGGTTGTTAGTTTAATCTGCAGTAGGTTCTGGAAATAACAAGTGAATGATTTGTGCGTCAAACATCTACACATGCTTTAATTAAAATGTTCTAATGCATTATTAATCAGTAAGAGATCAGCATTCCTCTTAATTCCTCCATACGGGTGCATGGCTTTCCTTTGCTGATCTGCTCTTGGAATATCAATCTTTTTGATAAGCTAATTCCGCTTTGACTCTCACACAACTATTCAGTGTAATGAGAAATAGCACACATTCCTTTCTATACATTCACTGTAAAATTATTTATGGCGGCCATTTCCTTGGTTATGTTTTTTTTTTTTCTGTCCCGGGCAGTCGGAATGCACTACATGTTATTTATCCATTCATTATAAATCCAATAGTTTGAGATTTCTCAGTGCGACTTTAGGAAACGACAAAATTAGTCATGCATTAAAAATCAATTATTGGCTAATGCAAAGTGTGAAATTGAAATTTGACAGCTGAGAACCATCTGGGGATCAGATGAATAGGTAACACTACGCTGCCACTGGAACAAAGTTAGCCGCTAACGCTCAGCCTTTTATTGGTAAGACAAGTGATTCAATTATGCCTCTGAATGTTTCCAAAGTTCAGCTTAATTGAACCTTTTCCTCCAAAAGTATTTTCTGAGCTATTCACTGCCAAGTGGAGAGTAATTAATCCATAATGGTCGTCTATTAGGGGACCCTTAAAATGAAATACGATCTTCTTCAACAGTTTTTCTCCAGCATATTGGGTTTTGAGAGCAGTACCAAATCTTTATCATGAAAAAATTATGTAAAGTGCTCTATTTATCCATAAATAAGAAAACACACACTGTAGGTGACATTTAGCAGTATGAAATATGAAGTTTGCAGAATTTGGAGCCTTCCATCTTTTCACCCTTAAGGGTTTTTGGCATTCAAATGCTTCAGACATTTAATCTGCCATACTGCACTGAGGGAAACACTCAGGAAGCCTTCATTGTATATGCAAACTGCACATTCAAAACCAGAAAGTGTAATAAAAACTGAACCATATCAAGTACAGCACAACGGCTAACATGACAGTCATACACAGTCCTCGCCGATAGCTTTGGACTTGTTTGGTTCCTTGAGCTTGCCAGAGCAGGGTAAGATCTGTGCTATTGACACTATCAGAGTGAAGCTGAACTCAGGAGTCAGTCATTGACTTTTCTGAACTAGTCAAAATCTTTTTCTCTCCACAGACAATTCGAACATTGTTTACTTCCAAGCTGTGGAATTCAAACAACTATCAAAAGCCAGTAATCAGATGTACTGTAACTGACATCTCTGTAGAAGTTACAAAGAGAGTATTTTATCAGATTTTGTTCCTCAGAAATAATGTCCTTTTGATAAATTATGTGTCTATGTACAGTAATCTGACAGTCGTTTCCACAGCAAAGCTCTTAGAATTTATTTGTTCTTTTTCAACCCTTAGCTCCCCATATCCTGTCATGACCTCGGTTCTGTTTTCCCATTCAGTTGACATCACATGCATGCAGGTCTGCCCATGGTGACAGCTCAACACGCTGCCCTCCTGCTGTGGAGTCTAAAAAGAGGCATAAGGTGCATGCGTGTGCATGTGTGACATAAGCATGTGACATCACAGAGCGTGCATGTATGTTGTTATGCGTGTGCATGTGTGACATAAGCATGTTACATCACTGAGTGTGCATGTATGTTGTTATGTGTGTGCATGTGTGACATAAGCATGTGACATCACTGAGTGTGCATGTATGTTGTTATGCGTGTGCATGTGTGACATAAGCATGTGACATCACTGAGTGTGCATGTATGTTGTTATGCGGGTGCATGTGTGACATAAGCTATGACATCACTGAGTGTGCATGTATGTTGTTATGTGTGTGGGTGGTGTGTGCATACTATGTACACTGTGTAGGTCACATGTATTCTTTTAATGCATTTGTATCAATAGCTCAACACCTTAACACAATACAATGATTCTTACATGTGAAAATGTGATAAAGATAGTGACCATTCTGGCTCAAGCACCCAAAGCTCATTTGAAACACAAAATTATGGCTGAAGAGGAAATGTGCTGAATGCGTGTAACTGATTCCAGTGTGTTTTCAGTGTGTTTTCATGGTGTTTTTAAACCCTAGAGTCAGTTCCAGAGCTCAGGGCTTTCAGACACACATCTGTGTCCACTGGCTAACAAAGTCACATCCCAGGTCACAATGAGGTTAAAAATAGTCCCTGTTGCAGTTATGCAGTATTGATCTTTTAGGATGGGGATCTGGGAATTCCCTGAAGTTCCAGTTTTTCCTGTGTGTAAAAAATGCCAAGACCCCGAGACCAATCAAATATTGATCTTCACTGCTACCAAACTGTCCCCCCCCCCCACAACTAATATGAAAAAGGACAGGATCGAAGGAAACAACATATCGGAGACCCCCTTCTCCCCAAAGAAAATGTCTTCAATCATTCCATTCCATACATTTTCTTTTCAAAAAGGTACACTCTTTTTCTGAAGGTGTTTTGTTTAAGTCTGGCTAAGGGACAGTGTGTAAGTGGCAGTTATGGTGCCCACTAACTGGGAGAGTGAGTGAAGAAAACAAAACTCAAGGACAGCTCTCAAAAACAAATAGCAGGACGAGAAAGCAGAACATATTGATTTCTGTAATCACTAATATATTGTTGTCTTAACTCAAGGTTTCCCATAGCTTGGGTTCTCTATAAAATTCATCCCAATTTGGGGTCCTCTTAAAAAGAACAAAAATGAATAAATCCCACATTGGGGAAGTTGTTAAACTTTAATACACAAATGCTGACGTGAGTCACTTTAAACCCTTTTAGTGGGACTGAGCAATGCCAAATTACCAGGAGCCAAGCTCCTAACCTTACCATTCCTAATTCCCAACAGAAACTGTGTGAGCACAGGCAGGCCTATATACCCTGTGTCTGATTAGCCACAGATGGCCCAATTTACTAAACTCAGCCTGTTAACCAATTTAGGCAGCTCCACCCACCAGCCTCAGCACAAAACCAGAAATGGACTTCTGGAATGGGAAAACCGTTTCCATCCACAGTCACCAGTAACAATGTCTGTTTGGAAACATGATAATCTGAGAAATAATGAACTGTCAAAATCATTTCAAAAGCTCATCTGAATTTTTTTTTGTCTTTCCTGATTCAAGATTTTTGGTAACACTGAATTATAAGACGTAAGACCCCCTGTTTTCGTGAAATGATGCCTTTCATGAAAGAAAATCATACACCGTATATAAACACTCAGCTCACAGCCAGCATGGTGACAGAAATCCAATGTGGAAAAATGTGTGTGGCTTCATTCATTTCTTTTCATGTCACAGTTTTCTTTTGTTAAAGATGAAATGACTTTTGTTGGGAATGGTACCAAAGTTATGAATTTGGACCATAAATGTTGTCTGCTCTCAAAGTACACATATTGGGATGTCTATTTTCTGAAGTGCTGGAATTTAACCAGCAAAGCTCAAACATCCGAGGCCACACTCAGTTACATTACGTTACAGGCATTTAGCTGGGAGCAAAGAAAAGGCTTTTCAACAAACATCCATGGTGAATAACAAAATACCAGTCTGTAAAAAAAAAAAAACTTGTGAAATTAGTGATGTTTGCAATTTGGTTTTTTGATGGAGGTTAGCAGATAAGGCTAACATTGAAAGGCGAAAGTCTTAAGGTTGTGGCAAAAAATTCCAAACCACTAATGCAGTAACAATTTTCAGTGAAACAGGATTTGCTATGAAATGTCACTAACAAAAATATATCATCATAAGAAAGACAATATCGTAAAATGAGTACTTTGTGAAAAGAATGTTTCTTTTAAAATGGTCAGTAATGCATTGGTGTTCAGAAGGTTAAAGCATTTATGATAAAGCACCCTCCTCAGGTCTGGTAACTGTGCTTGGATCCATCACCTCAGATGTACACAGTGCTACTCTCCCTCAGATACAGAACCAGACAGGCCTCTACACCGACTGCAGAGTCAATACACCATTTCATGTTGCAGTTAAAAAGTTTCTCCTTCTTTTTCATTGTGTGTAAAATAGTTTTAAAATGCTGACATAGCATGTTACGACAAAAACAACTTTTAACTGCAACAATACCAAAGACACTCTGAACCTGCAACAGTCAGATGTGGGAGACATTAAAAAACACAGAGGTAACAATTGCTGCAGAAAAGAGAAAAAAAATGGATAAAAGTGGATAAAAATTAAACAAAAAGAAGCAAAGATACTGTATTCATAGTGAACTTTCAATGCCAGTGTGGTACAATGGTACAGCCAGCCAAACAGTTACTTAATGAGGCAACAGTAATTTTGTCTTTTATTCGGTTTCAGCATGTTCTCAGAGGGATCTCTCCTTGCAGCACAGCACACACGCAAGGCTCATCGACCTCCTTATTTCATAATGAACGCTTCCACTTCGGCCAATCGCAATATATGTTTACAGCAGCCAATTACATGCTGAGAAGCTGCAGAACTTCTGTCAGGCTGCAGGAAATGCATGTGTGAAATGTATTTGATTCCGTTTCACATATGAGACTCGTCCCATTTTGTTTATGACTACAAATTAGGCCTGAACAATAACGGAACATGAATTATTTTGCTTTTCAGTTGGAGTCCCCAATGTTGAAAAAAAAAAACACCTTTCCAAAGAGGGAGACACAGATGCCCTCAGTACAGTATGATCATTATTCATACATCTGTCTGGTTAAGTAGCTAGCTAGATACACCTGAAGTGTTTCATTATCACTACACAATATGTTAATGGATGCCACATTGTGGAAAAGGAATGCGCTGAATGGCAGTGCGCTGGTTAGTGAGTGACATATGCTTCCATTTGTCTCTCTGTCACAAGACATCGGTGAGTCACGGTGAGTTGCCATCTGCTGTGGTGAATGTGATAGATAAGGGGTTTGTACAGGTTCATTCTCTGGTGTGTTGCACTGTTTTATCAATACGATCAAGCAAAAACAAAACTTTCAAGAGCTTAAAATCAGAATTGGAAATTAGAAATAACTGTCTCATCTCAGGCTGTCTAAACTTGGACCAAGGATCCTTATTCAAATAAGAGCTTTTTGTGTTTTTAAGGAATATTTTGGCTCATGTGTTTCATTACATAATTTGCATGGAAATTATTATTTTGAACACTAAAGAAATCTGACTATGAGTTTCTGCTCCACGTGTCTGTTGAAAACATTCCCTTCTGAGAAGTTATACATGGTTTGATTGATAAATTTGTTTCAATTTTTGGGGGAAGGGAGAGACCGAGAGAGAGAATGTTGGTTTTTATAGATTGTGAAAACATAATACACGCATCATGAATTGTTAATATATAATACATAACTACTGCACATCATCCAAGAACGTGCCACATAAACATTACTGACAATGACATCATAACTTCTATTCATTAGCGATGCAACAATTGGCCCAGCCTCAACCAGGAAATTATATAGACTAATCCCATTGACATTGTTATCTCACCACTCTCTAGCGGCCTCTACTGGTTGGATGGGTGCCTGCAGGTGTACGAACAGAGAGTATGTTGACTTTGTCATTCTCCAAGGAAATAGGTTGAGATGTAATTGCTAGTGCATTCGCACTGTGTAAAAGAAGCAAAGGCTTGTCGTCATGGGGATCACAGCAGTCACATGCTCATGGGTGGCTTTTCCCGAGTTAGGAAAGGAGAAGGTTGTCATGACAGGCTAACAAGTTCATCTAAGTTAAGGGTGTGTAAAATGAGGGAAAGTTAGCATATTACTGCTGCTACATTGCTTTGTTGGGAGCCCTGCTGGAAAGGGCAGAATGGGCCTAATCACTGCCTAAGGAGGGGAGGGATTCCGTTGGCAGGGATGCCTTATTGCTCACCAGCACCCCCTTCTGGTCAGTTGTGTTCTCACTGCCTTGCTACACTAAGCTGCTTAAGAAGTGTCCCTTCTGTGACTTAAGATTGTGATATATGCTTGATTCAATCAAACTCTTTTCAGGGCATAATAAGCAATTTAATTGAACAGACTTTAGATTATGACATCACTTTAACTCAGTACAGTCTATTGGAGACAAAAACATAAGTCCTTTGGAATATGTTCTCGCCATTTTTTAAAGCTGAATAACATATGCCCTGAAAGAGAGAGAGCCAAGGCCAGCTTTTCAGACGAGAGCGCTTTACTGTCTGCTCTCTCTACAGTTTACAGAAGGGTTGCCGCGATAAGCATGAAGACAGACATTCCAAACTGGGAGAAAACATGAATATATATTTTTTTTAAATTACAAAATCTTTTTTTTTTCTTTTTCTTTTTTTTAAATGAAGCAAAAACACTTTTACTGATTGCATTTGTGTGCAGAAACCCACAAGCGAACGCTGCTTAGAACACGGTGCTTGGAGCCTTGTCCAAAGACAGACCCAGAGTGACTTTCATGTGGAAAATGTTGACTCCGGCTGGAAGGCTTTGAGGGGAAAGACAAATCCCCAGTGCCCTGTGGTTTAAAGGTTAGGCGCACAACACAAAGGGAGCCCGCGTCTACCTACATACCGTGCTGTGCCCAGGCAAGGAGAGGGCGGTAAGAGAAGACGTCTGCTGTTGCCAAGTCCTCTCCTGATGGATTTCAAACAAAGAGCTTTTCTGTGGAGAGAGAGATGAACTTGACTGGATTACTCATGTGGCGAAGAAGCTTACAATCCAATCTCACACTCTCCTGTCTTTCTCCTCTGCTTTCTTTCTCTCTCTCTCTCTCTCTCTCTGTCTTTTACACTGTCAGTTCTATTTTGTGTGTGTGTGTGTGTGTGTGTGTGTGTGTGTGTGGGGGGTGGGTGGGGGGCAAATGTCTGAGTCAGTTCAGTCTCTGAATGTGTCCTGATTCTCTGTGCAGTTTTGAATACACCCTTTGCAGCCGTGTGTGACATTGATGGTGCGTAGCTTTTAAAACAAACACGGGAGCAATTACAGAAGATAATGCTCCGTATCTTGGCATGAGTTTTGACCAGTGAAACGTTATCATGTTATATACGTGGGCCCACAATGACGATATACTTAAACAATGGGTCTCATACGCTGCAGCTGATACATACATTAAGGCTGGCCATTGGTTTGTTTTGCCAAAGGCGGAGCTAATCCACTGTCACATGACATACATGTGACATGTGACAGATGTGCATAAAAGCAATAACGATCATAATAATAATAATAATAATAATTCCTACTTTTACCACATACTTTACCGCACACACCAGTATTGCAGCATCACTTTAGGCCTCTGTCTAGCATAGCATGTGGGTATATTTTTTAATGTGTTCTCATCCTGTCATGAATCAGGTGAAGTAGTCGTCCCAGCCCACTGTGTCTCTTCTGTGCCTTACTCCCAATGGCTGATGGGATAGGTACAGTCATTCCAGGCAGCCAAGCCCACGCTGCAGATCTGCGCTCTGGCAGGTTCCTCTCACCTTATCATCCCTACCGCAGGAGTAATTTTTGGACTGTAAAACCGGATCCTAACCCCCCCCCCCCCAAACCGCCCTCTCTCCAGATCTTTAATGTCATTGTGTTTGTGTTTCAGCGCAGACAATGACTCCCAAACTCAATAGCCAATACAAAGGGTTTCCAATGACGAGCAGGAAGAGGTTATTATTTTGGAATTCCCGCAACATGTGTATCTCCGTATTCATGCTCTCTCCTGATGGCATTTTGTCGTCCTATGAATACGATTGTGACATGCCACCTGCCGCTGCGTGAAAAGGGTATCGTTATTATTATTTTTTCAGCTTCTTTCCCGCTAGCTCGTAGCCTCTGGCAGATCAGATGAACGTTGATATTTCTAAAGATCCCCGTAAAGAGCTGTCAGAATTCATTTGGACGAGACAAAAGAGCAGTCAGATCCGTCCCTTTGACAGCTGCCGGGACGCGGCCCGTGAATGCGTTCCCCATGCGAAGGGTTATCTTGGGGCGCTGATCTCTGATGGAGCACCGGCTCACATTGCGCCGAGCCCAACTCACCCACTCAGCGACTCTGTCATTCCTGGAGCGTTTCAGCCACCTATTAAACTGTAAAGATACAGAACAACTGGTCAGCTGATTAGGATATGTACCAGGAATGAGCAACTATGGGTTATCAAGCTCCTTATTATATAAAAAAATGTATTCTCTTTTTTTTAAAACAAATGGAAAAAAGGTGAGTATTATAAATAAGCAAGCATCACTTTCCATTGGTAATAATACTGGAATTTCTATCAAATGTAGAGTATAATTAGCAGATATAATATCTTAAAAGAATACATGTTCAAGGTCAAAGCTAAATCTCAGAAAAGGGGACAGATGTATCACTCTGAAAGGAACAGTGGAAACCTAGAATTATGATCATTTACTGATTTTTTAAATTTGTACCGGTAATTAAATTAGTCTGCTCATGTCCATAAAATATGCCTATAAAAGTATCCCTGCTAAAATAGATGTAATCATTCATTTAAGTAATTATTCCAGTCAGTACAGTATAAAACCTCATAAATGTACATTTGGTTTGTTAATCATTTTCAAGTTTTGTGAGCATTTCAAAAACAGCTCCCAGTCTCCAACCATCTGAAGGATTACGCTGATATTGAATGTGTAGATATGAGAATCCCACCACAGCTGTACTCCGGGCAGGTGAACGTTTGCCATTATCTGACACCGGGATTACCCAATAAGAAAGTGCATGCTGTGTGGATGAAGTTCTTAATTGAGGTTAAATGAACGGAGCAGGAATCAGACACATACTGGAGGAGGAGAACATCTGTGGCCAATTAAGGAGGGTGGCTGGGGGGGGGGGGGGTGGGGGCTCAAAAACAGCACAACAGGTTCTGGGGAGTTTCATCATGTGCGCCATGAATTCCAGAGCAACGGTGAGAGAAAGACCATCACAGTAACAAAGGGTACCAGACATGCTCCAAATCTGCTATGGAAAAGAGCACCAGAGAGGAGCTCAACAGCAAAGACACTCAAACTGTATAAGAGGGGTCCTTACTCAGACAGTTTTGCTGGGACTAGACTGAAATAAGGAAATATGAAGTGAGACTGATATTTTGACGTCAATGACGCCAACGAAACGTAGGTCTCCCGTATTCATTAAAGTGTCTTTTGCTCTGAGCTCTGAGTGCTCCCGCTTTCCTTATTTCGGGCTAGTCCCAGTGATGTGGTCTGGGTAAGGAGTCCTGTTATACAGAAAGAGCGTTACGTTTGAATGAGGAGCGCCGGTGGTGGCGCTCGCCTGGAGTGACGTGCAGTGGGCCTACTTGACGAAAATGGGGTGATTTGGGGGTGCAGGGACGTGGGTGGGGAAACAGTGGCCTGAGGGGCCAGGCTGTAATTTGGCTGAAGTTAAAGGGATAATGGGGCAGCCCTGGGGGCAGAGAAAAGCAAACCCAAACCAGGCGTCTCTGTCGCTCTCTGAAATCTAGTTACCGCCGGTGGTTCCCCCCCACACCCGGGCTGCCACTGCAGGTTCTGAAAAGATTAATCTGGCCCCTTAGCGTGTGGAGTGAAGCAGGGTTTGATTCGATTGGAAAGGCTCGGGTCGCCGTGGCGCTTAGATTACCAATCACGCCCTCCGATTGGTGGGCCTCTGGAGGCTTTTTATTTACCTGGGGTGCCATGATCCTCGGGCAGAATGAGGAAATTAGAAAACAGCGTTCACTATTTCACACAGCTGAGCCGCAGCCTGCATCCTTCGGCTGTGCTCATAGGGGCGCCACTATGTTCTCACCTTATGGCCGGAATTCAATCAAATGCAATTAGTCCCTGTAAGGGCATTTGCAATTCAATCAAAATAAGGGTTGGTCGTTTTAAGGGCATATGCTGTTTTGTTTTACAAGAAAATTCCCCAGGTCTTGTCTGCTTGTCTCTGGGAAAATGTACCACAGTATGTTATAATGTCCGTGGCAAAAGAATTACGAATGTGCATATACCAGCATATGATTGAATCTAGCTCTGCAACTTTTGGTGCCCCTGGGGCAAAATCTGGAAAAACAAAAAAAAGCTAGCAGCTTGAATGACCTCGCTCAAGTAAGTTCTGCTTGATGCATGCCTTCTGGGAGCATCTCAGAGCCCAAACAGTGAGTTTGCAAGAACTATGAGGACGATGCCTGCCTCACCATCTGTGAATAATGTTTTGTCTTGAAGAATTGCCTCGCCGCAGATGTAGAAGCTAACACTTTGGTATTATCCATGGAGTTGTTTTTCAGGGTTTGAATCTGCGCCTTCAACCACAGACCTCTCTCCTTCCCTCTAGACTTCAATTCTTTCCACAACTGTCAAATTAAAGCATCATTAATAAAAATGAAATGAAAACCAATAAAATATGGGGTTGGTTTGCAAATAAAAAGCAGCAAAAGCACTCCACATTATCCTGTGTTTTTTATTGGCAAACGAAAACCTGTCCAAAAAAGCACAATTTTACCATTGATCCAGGCTGAGGTCGGCAAAATATCTCTCAAAACTTTTAAATTATAGTTATATTATATTATACCTAAAAAAAAAAAATAGGAACAGTGCTACAAATTGGTCAGGGACTATATGACAGTGGTGAGGAGACTGTGCAGAAGTAAGTGAAGCAGAGTGTGACAGCCATGCAATTAAGGCTACACTTTTAAGGAGGCTGCTGAACGTCCGGTGGCCACAAAGCTAACACAGGCAACCATAAACAACCTAAGGAATATCAGAACTTCAGACACCCTGCCAACTTGGCAGGACAGTATTAAAAAAAAGCTGAGTTAGAGAACAGGAAAACAGTTAAATAACCCAAGGAGCTTTACCAGTATGCTACACGTTACATAATATGGTACATTTGACAGTTTAGTTCAACCACTCCACCAAATCACATGTTGCTTGTGTCATGGTAGATTTATGCAGTCAGCATGCATTTGGTTCATGCATCCACTGGCACACAGGAGTGGACGCTAGAGAACAATGTGACCATCAAAAGTAGCTGGCTTATCCCTTATCATTCTTTACTATATGCACCACCAAAAAGCCCATTTAAGATCTCTAAATTAATGAATGTGTCACTAACAGTTTATTTTAATGTGTACTTGTTCACTACTTTGTTAACCATGGGTATGCTTATAAATGGTTTGTTAAGGAATTGTAAGTTTCGATTAGTTTCTAGCATACTGTTTTTTTTCTCATTGTGAAAACTCGATTTCCGAAATGAAAGTAAAGAAAAGTTTTTTAAAAACTAGTTTGTGTTCCCCTGTTTTGCGGTTATTTTTCTCTGACTCCGGCCTGGCGATACTCCAGATTTTGGTTTCCCACTGGCCCGCAGTCACAGGGGTTTCGCAGGTACTGCTTGCCTGGCCTCGGGCGGAGATTACTGGCTGCGCTCGTGTTGGTTCCTATGATCGAGACATCCGTCTTGGTCAGCATGGTCCCCGAGTAACCTTTACCAGCAAGTCCTCCAAACATTCACAGTCCCGTTTCATTCGTCCTGATGTTGTTCATCTATAAATCATGTCCCGTAGTTTGAAAATTATATAGCAACATAATCTGGAATCTTCTAATGAAATCTTTTGCTTCCTCCGAAATTTTTTTTTTTTTTTTTTTTTTGTGTCATGAAGTATGCTCATATGCTATTTTGTGGCATATGAGCATACTTCATGTGGCTATTTTATCCATGAAGCTACTGAGCCAATAAAGATTCACTACTTTTCCAACCAGTTCTGTGAACTCATACATAATTGGTGTCTGCCTGCATCCATTTCCCCAGTAAAATCAGGAGGTAATTTTGATTGGAGTACACCATTAATATCGAATATGTACCTTTAGCCCTAGAATATAGGACACAGGCTTCAATGGACAGGCTCTGATAGGTTCACTAGTCTCTGATTGCCAGGATCAATGCCACATTCAGCCATGAGCTTCCAACCTGCAAGTTCAGATACACCAATCTGGACCGCTCAAGCAATCCCATTAATCATGTTTCCTGTGCTATTCATTTTTTTTCTCTCTCTCAAACCTCTCAGAGAATCATATTTCCTTGTGTTTTTCCTTCTTTTAAATATCAAATTTTTATTTGCTGAAATTTAAACGGGTAGATCCACCGAGGTCCAAAAGCGGTAATAAACCAGGTAAACTTTTGTCTACGTTTTCATGTCTCAAATCAAACCTAGCATTCAATCACTGCAGATCATCTGCATCCCTATGCACCACAAAACACGGTGGAAAACACATGGAAACCCAGTAGTGTTGTGGTAACTGAGGAGGTAAGTATACTGTCTGAGGAAGAGGGCATACTTTAACTCCAAAGCCCATATGTATCAATGGTAATAAGGCTAATAGGTGAGTATACTGTCTGAGGAGGTGGGCACACTGTAACTCCAAAGCCCATATGTATTAATGGTAATAAGGCTAATAGGTGAGTATACTGTCTGAGGAGGTGGGTATACTGTAACTCCACTGCCCATATGTATAAATGGTGATAAGGCTAACAGGTGAGTATACTGTCTGAGGAGGTGGGCATACTGTAACTCCAAAGCCCATATGTATAAATGGTAATTAGGCTAATAGGTGGGTATACTGTCTGAGGAGGTGGGCATACTGTAACTCCAAAGCCCATATGTATTAATGGTAATAAGGCTAACAGGTGAGTATACTGTCTGAGGAGGTGGGCATACTGTAACCCCAAAGCTCATATGTATTACTGGTAATAAGGCTAATAGGTGGGTATGCTGTCTGAGGAGGTGGGCATACTGTAACTCCAAAGCCCATATGTATTAATGGTAATAAGGCTAACAGGTGGGTATACTGTCTGAGGAGGTGGGCATACTGTAACCCAAAGCCCATATGTATTAATGGTAATAAGGCTAATAGGTGGGTATGCTGTCTGAGGAGGTGGGCATACTGTAACTCCAAAGCCCATATGTATTAATGGTAATAAGGCTAATAGGTGAGTATACTGTCTGAGGAGGTGGGCATACTGTAACTCCAAAGCCCATATGTATTAATGGTAATAAGGCTAATAGGTGGGTATACTGTCTGAGGAGGTGGGCATACTGTAACTCCAAAGCCCATATGTATTAATGGTAATAAGGCTAATAAAGTGTAAGTGCGTATACTCTGTATGCATGTATATACCCATGACCACATCAGTGGGAACATCTTTCAAATAGCACTTAATATTTGTTTGGTACGAATTACATCCTGATTATTATTTGTTCAGCAACTTTCAAACATTGCTGGCCAAAGCACTTAGCAAGTTAGCACACAAAAAAAGGATGGTGATAACGTATATCAAAGCCTAGCAATAAAATAAGTTATAAATGCACTATTTAAAGTGTTAAAAGTGTAAACAATGCAGAAAATAAATGACAAATAAAGGATTATATGCAGAGTGATAAGAGCTAAGAATATAAAACAATGCAACAAAGTGATGCTAATAAAAGAACGGTAATTAAGAGAAATTATGAAATCATAAAGGAATAAAAGCTGTTGTTAAAAAAAAGTTGTTGAAAGCAAGGGTAGAAAAGTAATGTGTCAGAGGGTTTTTTTTTATGTCCACAGTGTTTTCTTCTCTGATGTATTTTGCACCGTGTTCCATAGCCTTTGAAGCATAAAAAAAACAGAGTTGCCTACTCGCTCCTCTTGTCTCCAACTTAGTTAAAAGGTCAAAACTGGATGATTTAAGAGCGAAATTGGGCATGTGTTTGCTGTATTTTGGAGCTGAACTTTTTTGTGCTTTAAAAAAAAGCAAAGGAATTATTAAACAAATTTTGCATCCTCCTGCTAATGCTTCAGAAACACATGTACCAAAGCTGAAGCATAAAGTCTGTTTTGGTTTAAAGGGAGTGAGTGTGTTATGATTGTATCTAGCCATGTGTTTTATTATGGATGCCATGCCATTTGAAATTTTTTAAAAAGCCCACTCCACGATGGGGGGAGACTAAAATTTAAAATGAGGTTGAGACAAGATAGGGGGAGACTAAAATGTAAAATGAGTTTGGGTCAAGATTACAAAACAAACTGAAACAAGCAGAGTCAGAGAGGAAGCTGTGGAGTTACGTGAGAATGTGATGGAGGAGGCAGTGTTCCAGAAGAACAAACTAAATCCAATCAACTTGGGCTTTTCCAGATGAATTAACAAGCAAGTCTCCTTTGCTTTTTTTTTTTTTTTTTATTTATTTTCTTCTGGAGCGAGTGCAGTGTCAGATAACCTGTCTTGAGGAAGACGGAAATGAGAATCGGCAGATTTATGTGGTTTCTCTGGGTGAGCTTACACAAACCGGTCACACAAAACAACACTGATACATGGAGCAGGTGTACTGGAAAGCAGAGGGTATTCAGCATGGCTTCATATCATGTTAAGTTTTTAAATTTTATAGTATTTTGTGATCTGCAGCTGTGACAGCCAGTATTATCCTCCATTTCTCTCTCTCTTTTTGTGATTTAGGGCTGGTATTTTCATTAACTCAACAACTGAGCCATACAAATGTAGGGTGTATTCACCATCGAATAGACTCCCCGCCCATGTGAAGGCAGTTGTTCGGGATCTGAAAGAGCTGTCCGCACACGTAGCACTCCATTTTCTCCAGGACTAATTCGTCTAATGGAAATTGCCATAAATGAAAGTGCGTATGATGTGAGGGGGGAGCGGGCTTTGCCTCGTGAGCGTTTAGACACCTGGGCTACAAACTCAGCTGTTCTGTCAACATAATGTGAAAAATAACAGATCCAGGTTCAGCTTGTATATGTGTGTTATCATTGGATTCCTCTGGATCTCTTACAGTGTTATTTCCATATCCGTATGTCCATAGCCATTTTTGGATGTTGGGATGCTCCCATTCCAGTCTAAAGACAGCTCAGAATATGAAATTTATGATAGAGATGTTTGGAGTATCAGTGCTCAGGATATCTCATAAAACTTTCACAATGTCATAAATACCATGGCTCGGACCCACTCAAACACATCGAGCGCCAGACCTGAGCCAAAGTACATTTCCCCCGCAAGTCTCTAACACTCATGTTTCTTTGGAGATATTATGCATGCTTCCCTCCTCAAAATACACATCTAAGATCTTACACAGACACTTCAGAGATTGAGTAAGCAGGTAATTCCATCATGTAAAACTAAGCGACCAATCAAGTAAAGGCTTAAAAAGACATAGCCAGCGTACCTTACAATTAATAAGAGGCCTACTGACTCTTAAAATAAGGTCTCAATGGGTTATCGGTGCAGTTTAAATTACAGTGATCAGTTGTTTCTCTTTTTCCTCTTAGAGGCGCAGTAGGTGCCAGACCAAGACAAAAAGACTGGTATTGACAACCTCTTCACACTTATTCTGATCCCATTGGTAGTCAGCACGAATATGGGCAGCCCATGTGCTGACAAATACAGCAAGATAATGTAGCACTTAAAGCAATTTCCGATAAAGCAGAAACTAAGAACAGCAGGTTATATGAGAGCAGCATTAGTGCACGCTGTTAAACTCTCATCCGTAAGAGGCCCTGTCTGCTCTGAATGAAATTTCAACTTGACTACTGTATTCATGCAATCATTTCATTTAATCTTTCTTTTATTACACTTAACAAAACAATGCAATTCATTATTTGTTTTTCAGTTCTTTCCACTTTTGCACCTGCAGGTTTTTTTTGTTTGTGCACCTGCCTAGTATTCAATCAAATTTAGTAATATTTGTCTTTCTCAGTACCTCAATAAGCCCGATAAACGACATGCTTACACATCCAGATAACAAGGCACTTCGAGATGGAGCCACCAGGTGCAAGCCGAGAGTGAACCACCAGAAAAATAAAACTTATATTTACAGATCAGGAAATAGATATAATAACTAGCATGGCACAACTTAATAATGCCGTATTACAGTATATATATTAAACACCAACCGAGAGCCGTACGTTTTGGAATGGCATCATGTTCAAAATGAATTTACTTGGTATAGAGTAACAAAAGAAGAGCACAGGAAGTAAAGAAAATATGACATGCAGACAAAAAGCTTTCCTACAACATAATAAGGGCAAAAGCACAGCTGGTGGTCTAACAACAGAACAACAAACGGAATATTACATCGATTGGAATGAGGATATTACAGCATGGCTACTACATTCTGCTTGTTCCATCCTCTCACTCTCTGTACATGGAGCTACTCCTGAGAGGAAAGCTGCCGTGACATGAACCACTTCACCTTGCTACAACATTTGTGATTATTTGTTTTGAATCACAACCTGCACATTCATGGGATACGTGTGTTTTCTATTTATGAACACTTGTGTGTTGTATGAACAACCCAACTGTAAGCTATGAAACTCTCCTGAAAAGACCCATAGGCGAGGAAGCAGTTAAGAGTTAACAGCATCACCGCAGCCGCTAAAACATTTTCTTTGGGCACGTGGTTGAAATTCCTCCAGTCGTGCATTATACCTGACTGTGTAACCTGTGCAATATCAGGTCACTGTTTGCTGTTAGGTTAACTGAAAGAGGGTAACTCTCGAATGGCGCTGAATTTACCGCCTGGTTTCAGATGTTGTAAAGAATTCCCATGCAAAGACGAGAGTCACAGTTACTGCAAGGTTTAGTAAACTGGACAGTATACTTAATTGGCCTCATTTGCAAAATCTCCACCCTGGTATAGCGCCTTCACTCCAGGTATACATACGCATGAAGAGATTTTACTATGCTTTAAGAGGAAAGTTGCAAAGTGACAAATCCCATTTTAATAGCGTTTTTCACCCATTGTGACTGTAAATACTGTGTAAATACCATGGTCACAATCCTTTAGGAAATTTTGCCCTGCATGTTTTTACAAAATACTCAGTGAGTGTTGAGTGTTTTTTGTTTTTGCTTATAAAGTGAATTTTGAGCTCAGGTGGGTGATAGTGTCTATGTTCACGGTGCTGCTCATGGTGATATGTGAATTTACTCAGCTGGTGGCTTTAAGTATCACACTGCTTCGCTGTCAGGAGAGAAATACAGGTGAAAAGTATAAATTGTAGGGTGGGGGATGGGGGGGGGGTTGGGGTTAGTTTCAGATACAACCAGAGCCTGTGGCAATGAAGATCATCTTTTTCCCAGTTTCAACAAAATAATGTACTGTTAGCTTAAAAAAAGCTGATATCTGTGGTCAAGCTGCCGTTTGGAAACCACTCATAACCTGATGTCATGAATACAAAAGCTGAACTTCTAATCAGTGGGACAGCCATCATTTACTCTTTTCCCTATATCTTCCCTATATCTGTGGAGAAAGCCAGAGGAAATGTTCTACCCACACTGCCTGTTCTGTTAAAGATGCCGGTGGATGTGTCACAGTATGGCCACAGAATACAAAATCATTTTGGGTGACCAGTTGCACCCTATGGAGCAAACACTTCTTCAGAACGTTCCATATTCTGAGACAGCAATGTCCCCATGCATGTTGCCAGACTGACTGATATTTCCATTATTTTGTCTGTGGCCCATGCGCTTTAGTTTCCCCATCTACTTTCTAGTCTCTGTAATATATGAAAAAGGTCTTTGTGACTCATGGTCACAGCTGAAACTAAGTGCCTGATTTTAAAACATGGTAATTATAATGACTGCTGAGTATAATCCATTAGCTGGGAACAGAATTGTTGAGAATCTGTTGACAATTTTTCTTTTTACAAAGATAATAGCTGTTTATACTACCAAGCCTAGATCTGAAGGGTTTGTGCTTTATGTTGGCCAGAGTGCTTTTACCGGAACGTTCAGTGTACTTAAATCAATGGTAACATGGAAAAGTGTGGGTGTGAAATACAACCTCTGATCTGTGAACAAGCTTTGCAGAGCTTAAGATCTCAGTGAAGATAAACAGCCTGATGCAATTACATTCCAAGCTTCATCGGACAACGTCGGCTGCATTCGAGGGGAGTAAATTCCCAAATATCTAGCACCTCACAATCAACATAAATGCAAGTCTCACACGTCTCTTTATGCACATTTTAGAAATAGTGAGTTTACTGCCCTGTACTGTCAATTTTGTTTCTATAGACTGTGACTGAAGTTAGGGTAGATGTACATTCTATGGTGGGATTGTCACAATAACAATTATGAAATTCCACACTATAAAATTTCTCTCACTTGGACCGAACTGTCAAAGTGATCCCCATAAAGGTCTAATAGTTTCTAGTTGAGTTGAGTCTCTAACAGTAAGACTTGCCTTCGGACATGAGGCATCGTTACGACTGCCATTTGGATCCAAATGATCACTGGGTGTGCAAACTCCAGTCTCTGAACTTTTACTTACAACCGAAAACGATTCTTATGCCTTTTCCCTACAAGAGACAGCTTGGCAAGTTAGTTTGACAAAATGTGTCGGTGAAGATAAAAATAACAAGTGCATTCTGTTGTGAGTGAGAGTTAAGGTCAAATGGTGACTGAATCCTGGCCATCACCCGGTCCAGCTGGGTACTATAGTGTGAAGAGCGTTTTAACTGGTGGCATTGAGGAGCAGAACACCTACAGGAGAGCTACTGCTCATTACGTATCACTGAATGGATACCTACTTTTTTGAATGTCTCTTTGAACTTCTCAGAATCAGAAAGATCAGAGAAGGAAATGGAAATAAGGGCCGAGCTTAACAGCTAACCACAGGAAGAAACCTTTGAAGAGTTCTTCCTCCAACAGCACACTGCCCTAAATGAGATGTTATTGAACATGACACAATAAGAGTAGCACCTCCTCTTTCATCCACTTCTCCATTCTTAAGGAGTCTTTTCCTAGAAGAAATCCTGTCCATATTTGTAGGACCAGGCCAAATCCAACAGAAAGAAGTTGGGGGCAAAATGCAGAACAAAATACGTAATCGCATTACAAAGAGAGAGAGAGAAAAAACCCTTCAATATGTCATTATTAAATATTGATTTTAATGTTGATATCAACTGATGCCTCAGTTTGTTCTTATTCTGAATGGGCCATCGTCTTCCTTCCCGAACAGCTTGAGAAACGTTACCTCTGCCCTGCCAGTTCGGTCTGCATCTGATTATCATAAACAAACACATCTTTAATCAACTCAGAAGTGGGTTTCTGGCACCACGAGTAGCCTTTAATTATTCAGCAGATTGGGGTGCTGGTCCTGGGACATTATTCACTGTGCACTGCAGTACTTATGTGTTCTGACCCTAACCTGTGACCTACGACACATGAGGGAACCAAGCCAACTGTAAGAGTGAAGGAGATGGATAATGCTCTATAAACAAATATTTCATATTTCACAAAAATTGGTTGGGATACACTCAAGTTTTCCTACAACAGTCTGGGAGTGTTATGCTTTTTCTCCACAAGATCAGTATCTCTACAAGCAAGTTCATTTTTGTGATTGCTGAACTCATCAGACCAGACTGTCAGTAAAGATAAAAATGGACACTTGCATTTAATTGTGAAATTGTCCAAGTTAAGGATACATTTTGATGTAAAAAAAAAAAATCAGGATTGACACAATTATTCAAACAGCGTTTACGAAACGTGTATTATAATGACATTTCATACTGTCGGGTAACCTTGAACACATCATTGTATTGGCAGTGAAGTCCAACTGAAAAGGTGGAACTCCGCTCTTAGTGTAGGCAATGAAGTTATTCCTTCACGAAAACTTTCAGTCAAAATGATAGCTCCAGTATTGGGCACATGCTTTACTAGGCTTCAGGAGCCAGGAAAGGCACAGTGGTGGAAATGCCAGGGCACGTCAACCGGAAAATTAGAGCCCAAAACACAGGGGGTGCCTTCAGCACCACGGACAGTGAATTCAGCACTGAACAAGCATTCGTGGCCATCAGCACCAAGGACAGTGGCGACAGGCAGTCAGACTTACTGATGAGTGAATGAGAGGTCATGACACCAAATATGAGTGGAGCTACAGTTAGCTGTCAATCAATGACTTGTTTCAGTAAGCTTTTTGTTCTTCATCAAAACTCAATCATTTGTTCAAATTTGTAACCTGTGGGGAGACTCAGGTTGCTCTACCTATTTTTGTTGTCATGGTACCTCATTCTGCCATTATGGGTCACTCACACGAGGATCACCTTCCCTTTTTGAATTTTAAAATGAAATAAAAACAGATTTTAAATTGCCACATAGGTTTCTCAGAGTATTTTGTAATTTAGTGGCTATGTAAATATGTATGTAAACTTTGGACTGTGTTCTTTTCGTTCTGAAATGGATTAGCATGTGCTGTAACAGAGAATAAAGATGAATTTGATTGAATAGCGTATGTCCTTAAAGAGACTCCCTTCTATTGATCTGGTCTGGGCCGCAGTAGGCAGACATTTCACAGTAGGCAATAATCAGAGTTCCACCTGGATAATATCTGTCAGGTTATAGTGCACATCAGCAACAGAATAAACATGCTTCATAAATAATACACACTTCTAAGGTTATTGAAAAAATGTTGAGATACCCCTGGATATTGATAGGTTTTTTTTTTTGCTTTTTACCAGTTTTGTCTTCTCTTTTGTGCTATTTTCCTGATTAAATGGTGCTGTGATCATTGGTTTATATGTTGATCAAATTCTAAATCCTGTTCTTTCAGATGAAAAAAGTAGACCTGCCCACCTGAGGTGAGTTTGCATGAGATACGCTGGTGCATCTTATGCATGAGGCTGGGAGGGCATATCCTCCACTGAGCCAGGGAGTGTTTATTACTGAGCATGCCTATGTTTGTTTTGGTTCTCCCTCTCTGAAAAGCCTGAATTGGCCTGGCAGTGGGATGGGTTTCTGCAGACTGTCTCAGAGAGGTCTGGCTGTGGGGTGGTTTCTGCAGACTGTCTCAGAGAGGTCTGGCTGTGGGGTGGTTTTTGCAGACTGCCTCAGAGAGGTCTGGCTGTGGGGTGGGTTTTGCAGACTGTCTCAGAGAGGTCTGGCTGTGGGGTGGTTTTTGTAGACTGCTCAGAGAGGTCTGGCTGTGGGGTGGGTTTTGCAGACTGTCTCAGACAGGCCTGGCTGTGGGGTGGTTTTTGCAGACTGCCTCAGACAGGCCTGGCTGTGGGGTGGTTTTTGCAGACTGCCTCAGACAGGCCTGGCTGTGGGGTGGTTTTTGCAGACTGTCTCAGACAGGCCGTCTCTATCTCTGCATCTGAGGCTCTCTGTGGCTGTGCTGGTGTTGTTGTACGCGCCCCACGCTGCCTGGCCTGGCAGGGCCTGTCTTTGTCATACAGCTTTTACCCTTTGCTTCCCTGTGATGTGTGGACTCCCTGACATGTAACAGACCTGTCAAACGCTTGCAGAGGTCACTGATTTTAAAAGCAAGGATAGCCCTCCCTGGCTTCCTGCGGAGATTGATTGACTGTCCTGCCTTCTGTTCTCAAATATGAGCACACAGAAACTGATGCTGACACATTCACACACCAACTTACACGCACAGACATATTCTCTCACACTCAGACACACACACATTGAGAAACTGGTTGACCCTGGTTGACACAGTTTGAAATGGTTTGACACTGGTTGACACTGTTTGAAATGGTTTGACACTGGTTGACACTGTTTGAAATGGTTTGACACTGGTTGACACTGTTTGAAATGGTTTGACACTGGTTGATACTGTTTGAAATGGTTTGACACTGGTTGATACTGATTGAAACTGTGTGCCACTGGTTGACACTGTTTGAAACGGTTTGGCACTGGTTGATACTGTTTGAAATGGTTTGACACTGGTTGAAGCGGTTTGACACTGGTTGATACTGTTTGAAATGGTTTGACACTGGTTGAAACGGTTTGACACTGGTTGATACTGTTTGAAATGGTTTGATACTGGTTGAAACGGTTTGACACTGGTTGAAATGGTTTGACACCGTTTGACACTGGTTGAAATGGTTTGGCACTGGTTGATACCGTTTGAAATGGTTTGACACTGGTCGATACTGTTTGAAATGGTTTGACACTGGTTGAAATGGTTTGACACCGTTTGACACTGGTTGAAATGGTTTGACACTGGTTGACACTGTTTTTTGAAATGGTTTGACACTGTATCACACACACACACACACACTAGTTGACACTGGTAGTTTGGCTCAAGGACAGACCCCTCTACTTGCTGACTCAGCTCTATTTTCCACTGCTGCACTGGACGGCAGAAGTATGGCCCGATATTTCACAATATAAATTCAGCACAGCTCGAAAGGTTTGCAGGTGAAAAATTTACTGTACAGGAAAAGTGGATCGAAGCAACACCTCTTCAGTGTTAATTCAATCATAATTTGACCTCAGAGCGTTGTTAATGCATGCTTTAAATTATCCCACATAAAAAGCTGAAAACATGGCAGACCTGTTCTTTAGCTTTGCATTTGCACCGGAGCAATACTGCCAGCGAAGTCCACTGTCATCTGGGTTATTGTTAAAACAACCAAATCACAATTTTTTATTATTATTATTATTATTATTATTATTATTATTATTATTAGTGTCATTACCTCATGGGAAAAAGAAGGAAAACGTCTGATGACATGTTCAGTTATCAATAATTATAATATTTCACATATGAGTATGACTTCCAATGGCTTGTACCTACCTTTGATTGCATTAATAATTGAGTGCAATTATTATCATTATTATTATTTCAATCATTAGGGTTATGGATGATAAACATTATGCTGGTTACAGATGTTTCTTTGCAGAATACATGTACTGTACTTCATTCACTGCATTGATGAGTCTGAACATAGTGGAATTTCCCTGAACTTCAAGCTGTATTTTATTACCTCTTTGTACCCTAATAAAAATACAATATTCAGACTGAGAAAAATGACTTAGAGAACGTACATTTTTCATTGCACACACAATGGCAGACCTTGACCAACCCTAGCATGAAACTGTAAATGATTTAGCATCATAAAGAAAGAAACATTTTTTTTGGAATCCTAAATAGGTACATTTAAAAAAACAGGCATTTGAAAAGGACAACAAAATTGCTGCACCTCATAAAGTCTTTCAGTAGCTCTGCACGGTCCAGTGTCTCTGTTCACCCCACTCTGACAGAGAGTCTCCATCTCCCCATTCGATAGGAAACAATGGAGACAACCTTGCTGCTGTTAGTTTTGTCTCCATTGAGATGACACTGTGGCTTTCATGAATTCACCATTTCACCACCCTTCGTCTTCTCGTCCGTTCTCTTGAGTTTATGCATAACAAGACCAAGGCAGGGCCACAATGGACGGTATTCATTTAAGGACCCGAATGCCAGTTTGGGCCGCGGATGTTCTTTTTTTTGATTAAACATAAAAGGCAGGCTTATCTTCCCGTGGATGCGATATTCAGTGAGGTCCCCACAGAGCATGGTGCTCAGGTTATCTGACAAAACAGATAAAAGCTATAAAATGTTTTCACTCAGGGATGGATGGAGAGGATTTCCTTCCTTCTGTTGTCGTCTTTCCTGCTCACAGGAGAGCATTTCTTATATCTTTCTTATCCGCCTAATATCTCACCATTAAAACAAGCAGAACACCGTGTTCCATCTCAGACTTGGTACAGATTGCTCATGTCACATTGGCTAGTCATTCTGCCACTAAAGGATCACCACAATTTCACAGAAAGCATGTTTTTAAAAACCTGAGTTGTTTTGTTGAAGAAATAGGCTGTTAAGAATTCTCAAAGACAGCCATGCAATGTAAGATGTTCTTCTTGATAGGTTAGATGTATCAACTGAGTGATGTTGTAATTAATGATTGGTTTATTTTATTTATTTATTTTTTTGATGTTTTTGATTGGATTTTACAATTGCCTTGTAACACTCTTAAAAGAAGTACCATATTGTACAGGTTGAAATGAAACAGGGTCACTGTCACCCCATCAAAGCACATCCTTTAGCACCTGTAGGCATGGTTCCTACATGCCTGGAGCAGGAACACGAGGAACGCGGCACAGCACCTTTGTAGAAGCACTTAACAGTAGTTGACAACTACAAAAAAAAACAGTATCTTTCATGCTCAGAAACACATTTCCAAAGCACAATAAAAAACTGAAAACTGTCTACCATAAAAGAAATAGTAATTTCTACATTCAAGATGACCTGAAAGTTAGTGATGAAAGGAAAGACTATGTGCGAGGATGTGAAGCTGGAAAAGGGCTGTCCTTGGGCATCTATAAGGGAACAACTGAAAGGACATGGTGGTGGTTGACTAATGAGGAAACTGCTTCAGACTATGCATCTCCTTTCACTATGCATCTCTGTGTATCGTATATGCATCTGCTAATATGTCCATCAGAACATTAAAAAAGAGTATTTTACAGTGCACAAAAAGGCAATTCAATGCAATCATGCCTTTGGTCCGCTCTTTCAGAAACCTCGCTTCATTCAAACTCTCTACGGACCCCGAACGTCAGGGAATCACAGAAGGTGGAGGAGATCTCATCACTGCCGCGTACCGCTGCCATCTAATCAAAATAAACGTTCTGTAAATAAAGCTGGGTTCTGGGAGGGGGTTAGCGGGGGTCAAACAGGACGGCCATTCGGTAGCTCTGAGATGGAAGTGAGGTCTCTGAGCACTGCCCTCCAAACTGCTCATCTGACCGCCACTCTGGACCGAACCAGCGGTTACCTAATGTGCTGCTTAAGTATTATGACTTTCAAATTGCATCTAATGAGGGTTACATTATGGATAACTAATTACTGCAATTAGTGCTAATTAAAAGATTCCAGAATGACAGGAGAGCCAAAGGACGCATGGCATGGATTTACTCTGTTGTTCACTAGTGTCACATGTTAGTAGGCTGTTACAGCATGGTAAATTGTGTGTTTGTGAAAGGAGTAGCTGAGGTGGAGGTGAGAGGAATGACTGCATGTTATTTCATTGCAAAGGTTGAGGTCAGAGTTAACATGCAAACAGGAACGTTTCAATGTTTTAAATTAGTAAACATACATTTCCACGGCCCTTAGAGGTCACATAGTTTGCAGTAGGCTTGAATCATGGGCAGTAATAAATGTACATTTGATTGACAGATTTTTTTGCCAATGATATCACTGCCCTAGCGGCTGATTTTAAAACTTGGATTAAAGGGGATTTGTTTGTATCTGGTAGCAACAAATGTAAAATGCAGCAAGCGAAACAAAGGGTTAAACTAAATATTACAACAAGAGCAATGACAACAATAACATCCAAGCTGTCCCTGCACATCTTTTGTAAGTGACAGCAGGAGTAGCTGGACTGGTTCAAATTGAAGTCTGTGGTCTTGTGGTTTAAACGTGAGGTTTAAGTTAATGCTGGGAACAGTGCAGGTAGCCTGAAGAGTTCAGAGGCAAAGAAAATGGAACTAATCAGCCAAGCCAGTATTATATTTAAATTCATTTCAGCATAAAAACAGGGATCACAGAGACACATGTATTCAATAACCCTAATTAATAGAAAGATTGGTTGGAATGAAAACCAGCATACACAGGGGTACTCCAAGACCAGGCCTGGAAACTCCTGGTTTAAAGCAATTATTTTTATATCTTACCTCTAGATCAGTGGTTTTCAAGTTGGGTACTGCAGATCCTTTGTGCATACCATTTTATTTATTTATTTTGTAAAGTTAATCAACAAAGCTTGTTGAAATCGTCTTAAAGTTCACACACATTACAGAGGCTCCAATTACTTGACAGAGGTGCAAATTGCATATTGATCTTTGACATTTCTACATTAAATCTGCTATGAACTGTTTGTGAAGGAAATATGCTGTTTCATGTCTGTCTCTTAATATGGCACTTTTCTCAGCTTTTATTATCATATCTTACCCTTAAACAAATTTGGGATGGCTGTCTCAATTATGCTAAAGCAGTTATTGAGTTAATTATTCCACGCTCCGCTGAGTGAATTAGTTTTAATAATGCTGAAGTGCTACTCCTCTGCCTTACTAATGTGCTAAGGGCTCGTGTGAAAAATAACTTACAGGCCCTGTACTGCTAAAACGCTCCTCAGACAGCCTATGTATGTTATTATGAACTAATAACATAAACTTCATAAGTGTTATCAAATACAAATATTTTAACGGTTGAGTTCAAAACGTACATATTCCCTGTATTGATAACCAGCATCTGGTTATCAATACGATGTTCTACGATCCAAGGCAGAGAAATAGTGACATATATGGATATATCACTTTCAGTGGTTTGTAAATGGAGATGTAAAATGATCCGTGTCTGAAAATTGTTGTGTGAATGAAAATCCGGAGCTTGGATTCAATCAACATTTGTCCATAACTTTTATTTACAATTGAATAGTGTTTTAAGTGTTATGCTTTTGGGTGTCCTGGAGGAATAAATAAGTGCCTGTCTGTCTGTCTGTCTGTCTGTCTTGTCTGTCTGGCCTTGTACTGGACCGACAACCTTTCCAGGGTGCCTTCCTTGCATGCTGGGATAGGCTCCTGCCCAGGAATGGATGATGTGGGTATATATAAAGGATGGGTGATTGAGCTTTTTTCTCTACAGTGACACTTTGGCAAGTTAATTTCCATCGTTGCTGAACTTGCCAAACTGTGTCACTGTGAAGATAAAAATGAGCACTGGCATTTCATTCAGAGCCAAAGTTAAGAACACATAATGGTTGAATTTTGGCCATAAAAGTCCATTTTCAGACTTTCTCTCGAGGCGTTTTCCCAAATGTTGTGGCATACATTCCTGCATATATTGCAGATGTGTCATAGCTTCCCAGTCTGTAAACATGCAGAGCAGGTAAATGGACATGACTTACAGCCAGCACTGCAAACTCCTACCCCACCACTCTGTGCTTGCATCAACCCATATAAACCCATATAAAAAAACAATCTGATTAATTCACTTATTATTGTACTGTCATTACTCCTGACACTCCAGTTTACAATCCTGCAACTTTACACTGTACACTTTATACACACTACACTGGCACTCACACTTTTTACTTTCAGAGTTTATAGTTTATTGTATGTGCACTGTTTATAAATTGTTTAATTGTACACTGTCCTGTTTACAGTACTGTATTGTATAGTGTTTATAGTACTGTACTGTATAATGTTTATAGTACTGTATTGAATAGTGTTTATAGTGTTGTTTAATGTATTGATTCTACTGTGTATTTTGCTGCTGTAACTGCTGCATTTTTTCTGTCTGTCTGTTAGTCTGTCTGTCTTTTTCAGGAAGTGTGCTTCACGAGAGCGGGCCTTTAGTTGAATCAGGCTGAGAAGGTTTGTGTGCAGGGTTACACTTTTTTGTGACTGCCTTGGTCAGGAATGTAGTACCAGTGATTGAAGTACAAGATATTATAACACTAATCGCAGGTGGAGATACCGCTGTATTATCAGCAATTTGATTTCAACCAGACGTGGTGTCTTTTTTCTTTTCCTAAAGTGCAAAACCATTCACTCTTTTGAATGGTTGAAAGATATGATTGAAACAAGCACTTGCGGTCCCAACCATTTTCTACATTACTGTGCTATATCTTATCAGCTGTTGGGAGTTTTTTAAGAAGATTTGGAGAGAATTGTTTTCAGACAACCATTTACATCATCTATCACAGCTTAGCAAACAGTTCCCCCCCAGGTTTAAATTGCCATTAACCTGAACTTTATTTGCACTCTCTGTTTTTGGGACCCCACCCTCCCCCCCCATCTCCACGTTTCTACATTAAAGCCCCTTATATTTGCCTCCGTCTCTCCATGTATGTCCAATATGAGCGTTTAAATACCTTGTCCTCACAGTCAAGCTCCATTTTACCCCTGGTGTCTGAGGTGAAGACTGAATTTTAAGTACATTTCCAAAAAAAGTGCATATTTGTTTGGAAATCTACTTACTTAAAATATGGAAACGTATTCTACTGAATCACTAGTTTATCACAGAGCCATGATTAACTAAGTCAGGAATTTGCTCAGTGTTAATATAACAATGACCATTATGGGAAAGTTTCAGTCTGATAATAATAATAATAATAATAATAATCATAAGTGCTATCAGATAAATCCAGGCACTAGGAGCCTTTACGTAGCTGACCTGAGTCAGAACAAGTCATGTTATTAATATTTATGGCGAGGCCTGTATAAAACCTGACATGCAGAATCGACAGGCATAAACTTTTGGCCTCCACAGCTTTAAAACCTGTGTGAGAAACAGCCGCGTAATTCAGTGTTATTTGTGCAGGTTTTTTATACCTTTCTCAAGCTTTCCCCAGGCTACAGTCCATAATAACCCCAGTTATTCCCTCCACCAAAAAAAGCCCCCATTGCTGTTTACATTAATTACCTTCAAGAACACAAAACATTCTTCATTACCAATGCCATTCCATGAGGGGGTTTTTGCAATTATTTCCCTTTTGAATCAAAGGAAAACAAATCATTTCCATTCAGACGGCAGAATGAAAATTACAAAAAAAAATGCCGTTATGTGGCTGTTGGTGAGTCCATTGGGCAACAAATGTAACAGTCATAAAGATTAAAGTGAAGGAGGTTCTTTATATCCACCCTGCAGATGCTGTCATTATTTTTTCATCTTTCAGCAGGGATGGAGCAGCGCATTGGCTGCACTGGGGACGAGCGCAACCAGCACAGGTACTCCCCTTCGCATTTTTCCGGTAATGCGTTTGATCTCACAGTATTATTATCTCAAATGAATTGTGTCTCTTGCTTTGAAATTTGAAATTTGAAAAAAAAGCATGATTTTCTTTCAAATATTATTATATCTCAAAAGAGTAAAGATTGTGTGGTTAAAAAGTCAAATTTTACAACTTTGTGATGTCACATGAAAGTGAAGTTATGCAGCACATCAGGTAAAGAGCATCATTTAGGCCAACAATGATTATACATATTCCCTCTTAGAAAAAAAAAACAACACCGGTAAACATTTTACCACTCAAACTTTACACAAGTATGTGTTTGGGCCCACTTAATCCTTCACAAATACCAACATTTATTAAGATATATTTTTTTTCAGATTTGTCAGAAATTCACTGACAAAAACTGACACAAAATTATTCGTACACAAACATATATTTAACAGAAATATACTACATATGTTTGCCAAAGGGAAGTGTTTTGTGGCACCTGTGTCTCAATGACCGAACCCCAGTTCATCACATCCTACAGTCTAACCAGGGCCAGTGAATTATATCGGAATTCCATCCCTCTCCTCCACTCACCTTAACTGGAGTTCACAGATTAATAATCAGGACTTGTCTCTCCCAACTTAGGAGGATTTCCTTCACCTTCACCTCCTGCACGCGCTCATTAGCAGTTTCCTCCCGTAAAGAACTACCTTTCATCTTTCTTCATCCATTTTTGTGAAGTTCCTCAGGAAAGTCTCTTTTTCCATCAGGCAGAGAACAGTCCTTCCAGTATTTCCTCACGGATGTTAATAAAATAAGTCTGAAAATCCACAGAAAACTCAGATTGTTCACATGCAGTGCCGCTCCCAAAGTCTCAGCCCAATTAGCGCATTAGTCAAGCATCATAAACAGTGCATTTAAACTTCACCCTCCATTTCTAGGCCTTCATCTGCTGTTACGAATTCATGAGCATGCTGTCATAACGTCACCATTAGCTTTTCCTTTTTTCATTAGTTTCACCTGAACTGAAACTACCTTCTCCAAAACCTCCCAATTACTTTTCTGAAATGGAAACCCGCTGAAAAAATTAGGAAGCCTTAAAAGCTGTTTACAGCATCTGTCCAGTTAAGTACGGCTATCATAGTTCCCGAGAACAATAATTAAAAGATTAAAAGAAATCAGTCTCATAAAATATATCAGTTTCATTATCTATAGCTATAAATACGCTGTTTCAACTCATAATTAAATTAATAATTATAGTTAAAATGACAATATTTACAGCTAATCATAATCGAATCACAACATTACACATTCAGTTACAACCACATTAATGGGGTTAATGATGAGACAAAACATGAGGCCGTTTGGAGTTGTTTGGAGCTGCAGAGGTTGGCTGATGTTCAATATAAGTACAATATTAATAAACACACAGCCTTGGAGAGGCTATAACACAGTTTATTGAAGACACTTGCTAAAACGGCAAAGCACGATTTACTACATTAATGCACAATAAACTATGTATGAGTGTGTATGAGTGTGTGTGTGTGTGTGTGTGTGTGTGTGTGTGTGTGTGTGTGTGTGTGTGCACACGTATGGTGTTTGCATGCTGCGTGCATGTGCACGTGAGTGAGTGCAAGCATCTGTGGGGGGTAGCACATGCGTGTGCATGTGCTGCACACCCAAAGAACAAAGGGAGATTTAAACTTAGCTGAAGCTAAGAATTGCTGGAGAAATGGCACCTGCAGTTTGAGTTTGAGCGATATATTTGACTACGCTCGCTTCAGAGCCAGATAAACAGTCTGCAAGCAGTGTGATTACACATTTAAACAGCAAACAACACAGTTAATTACATTTAGTTATGACGATAACAGTATCTTACCTATCTGTGCCCAGTGTTAAAGCCATACATTTGGGGTTTTCTCCATTGTTTAAGCCGGTCCAGTGCATTCCTTTTGTTCACTCAGTCTCTGCTTTCCCAGGGCACAAAGTTGGTTGCTTGTCCTCACAGGGATGAGGAGGGGAAGGTTTGTTTCTTGTTGATTCACGCATGCATGGAGCAGGATTCTCCTTGAAGGATGCTGGCCTCTGGGGACTTACGGGTCTTCGCTCTGCTGGATTCCGGGTCTTGTGTGCGTGGCTCTCCGCAGTACTTTGCAGAGTACTTGCCGGTCCTTGTCCACTCAACCTCTAGCCTCGTGCCTGTGCATCTCTGCTCCTTTGCGGCTAACCACCGGGGTTCCAAGCTACCTTTCAGGCCGCATTGAGCGGGCCTGGTTGAAAGGGAGTTTTCTTGCACGCAAGGCAGATGAGAGAGAGTTTTCTTGGCGTGCGGTCAAGAAGAGGGCGTTTTCTTGGCATGAGAGGTGGGTATGAGAGAGAGAGATGGAGAGATAACCTGCATGCGTCCAGGGTCAAGAAGAGAGAAAGTTAAAGGTTGTTGGCCCTTTTATAACCTGAGTTGTATTGCTTGTTGCATAGTAACGCTGTGCCATGTATGAGTCTTTTTTTTATATCAGGTTATTTTAATCAAATAAAAATGAAAAGTCTGTATTCTTTTGACCGGCACACTGATTCTGATATTAAACATCACAGATACGGTTTCAAATAAAACTCTCCATCAGTGCAAGAGAGAGATAAAGCATTCAGTTCCTGTGTCCCTGTAGAGATCTTGGTGGTCAATATCTCCAACCCTTTATGGAAACTTTTTCCTTTCAGTAACTCGGTATCTTTGGAAGGACATATTGTCATTGAGCCTTAATTACAATATAAAGTTAATGTTAATATCACTGATGAATTAATTACATTACGGATGAGAGAAAAGAGAGAGAGAGAGTAGAGAGAGAGGGAGAATTAGAACTAGGTTGGGGGAAAATGTGGATGGCTGAAATATTCTTGGCAGCGCTGTCTTTGAGCGCTGAAACACTTTGATGTTGGTTCCCTGCAGACCTGCAGTTTGAGTAAATCCAGTAGATACTGCTAAGTGAAAGAAGCTCAGAGATCCCATAACAACAAAAAAAAGCCTCTAACTGGACGTAACTAAGCTCTTTATAAAGTCATTACAGTCTGTGATTGCACTCACAGCTTCTTTAAACAGACACACACACACACACACACACACACACACACACACACACACACACACACGGGACATGCGTGTTTGTGAGTGATGCACCTGTTACCATGGTGACACCCTCCCGGTGAAGTTATGATGAACTCCACCTCTCCTTTCAGTTCATTTCCAGTGCCTTACCCACGCAGGGTGAGGCCACCGGGTGGAAAGACTAACGCAGGCTTTCCACTATTCAATCCTCTAAGTTTGCCGTTCATCCTTGAAAGTGGCACATTCAAGTAAGTATTGATTTAAATGCTGAGTCTCACTTTAAAAAAGAAAAAAAAGAGAAAGAATATGTGGAGAAGAGTAAATCATGGCTGAGCAGATAGAGGAAAAATAAACATTGCTTGCATTCCTTTGTAAGAGTTAGGGACAAACTACAAAGTAATAGGAAAGAACAGCCCCCTGGTTACACCACAGAAAAGGGTGGCTTTCATCTGCAAAAAGACATCACTATTAGCTTTATTTTTCTTTCCAGTGTTTTGATATACTTAGCCAATAGCACGTATTTCTCTCCCATTTGAATGCCATCTTGGGATGGGACTGCGGTATGATTTACTACAAAGTATTCAGTGCTAAATCAACACAGGCCTGAATTCAGTGAATCTCTTGGTTGAGTTAAAGGAAGCGCCACACAATTTCGGGTCTGTGAATTAAAATGGAACAAATGCGTCATGACCACTGCATTGTGAACCAAAGTTCAGTGTTGATCTAGGCAATGCATATACTGTACATGCTATATGAATCACAAAGAAAAAAATATGTACTTTTGGAAGTACTATTCCCTATTCACCAGAGTTGATTCAGTACTCAAGTACTTTGTGATTTTTAAAAATAGAAATATAATTGGAATATAATTAAACATGCCATTATATTTAATGCAATAATCAAGATTGATGACAATTTGCTTCATTTTATCAAATTTGGTCATCTAATTGTGATGTCATGCGATTATTTGCTCCCGGCAGAGTCTGCGAGTCCTGCTTACCCCCTCATGACCCCATCAGAATATGGTCTCAGTAAACGTCACTGTTTTAAACACTTCATTTCTCAAAGCGATCCCTTGTTTGAGCTCTTTATCTCTTTGGATTTACTTTTGCTCCATAATTCTTATATAGTTTTTGAAGGGAAAAACGGCCAATCCATAACACAAGTTTTATGCAGCGGCGCCTCAGACATCAGTGTGTGGGTGACAATAGAAAATTGTCTTTACATTATCAGTGATACGATCTGAGGGAAGAGGCTCACACACACCTGGAGCTGAACTTGCTCTTAATTGAAATGCCACGGTGCAATTTATTGACTCCGCTTGTTTCTGCGGCGCGTCACAAATCTAGTGTGTGGTCCCAGAATCAGTGCGGATGTAACTGCTGCACCGATACCGAGCTCTGCTCCCTTGAACTCTTTAGTCATTTCCATTAGTTAACAGCGCGGGAAACGCTGACCATGAGCTACGCATCTTAAACAAATGCAAATTAAAATGAGAGTAATTGTATTGTGCAACGATCTTGCCGACATGTGCATTTGAAGTAAAGGAAAGGAAATGCTTTGTCTACAAAACAAGAGACAAATCCCTGACAATTCTAGTCTTAAACTTTGCCTCTGGACTTCACTTGAAGAGTTAGGGGATATTGCAAGGACAAGAGACAATGTAAAAGTTATTTTAACTACTCTGTTCAAACAACAACCAAAATACTAATGTAAGAGGAAATGAGAATTTGCTGAGGATAGGATTAAAGAAATAAAGTCGACCACGTAATTTGCATAGAATTTAAACTTAAAGGCCCATTTTATTCATCCTAATGTTTTTTTTTTAATTCTGTCAGTGACAGTATGAGTTTTAGTTGTGTGAGTTCTGACTTCCTCCTAAAATGATTTCTCTCTCCCGTCTACAAAGTCACACAGTAAATTAGTGGGCGTTACTTGTCGAACTAATTCTATGACGTCCTATGCCACGATTCTCTGCCTTTATTTTCTGTGTGTTTGCTCAGGCAAAAAGTCCAGGTGGAGTGGGCCTGTAAAAGGCTTTTGGATGATAGATGACAAACAGCTTTAACAGAAACGGCATCAATGAGTAAATATTTACTGGAATTCTGTTACAGGCTCTGCCTTCCTGGAAATCGCCTTTGGAACATCTGGTTTCAAAGGAGTTGAACAAAATGAGGATCGTCATGGCAATCGGAGACAGCTCCCAATATGCAAATGCTCCTGGGATTGGACTCGGAGCAGATGCATTGGGCCTGACATTTACGGCGTTTGGGCGAGATACGCCGCGATTGATCCAGACATGAATGAGAGACATGATTGATTTATCCTCGACATGCCGCCTGACGTTAAAAATGATTGCGTCCGACACGTGAGGAGCATTTTCAGATGTCTGGAGATGAGACCGGCAGAAAACGTTCCAATTTTCTGGGTTACTAAAGTGAAATTTAGGCCCCTCCTGCTTCCCTGCGCTCTGATCCTCATCAGGTTCTCGCTTGAGGTTGGCAGCCATGTCTGCCAACACCAGATGCGGTGCATTTTAAGCATGTTATCTTATTTATAATTACATGATGGTTTCCCACAGGGCTACTCTATAAATATGGAGTAAATTGGCTTATTTTTGATACATTTGCACCATTCCTCGGAGAACTGGATGAGTTCTTCCTTTTCAAAGTCAACCTGAAATAACTCCCCATTTGGTTTTCTAAAATTCAAACAGTATTTGCTTCTATGGCAACTGAAAGTGACACAAAAAAGGGAAATCTAAAATAGCTCTTTGAATTGTGGGGGGAAAAAAACAACATCAATAGAGGGCTAAGATTTGTCATTTCAAAGGGGTGTCAATTAAAAACTTTTATTCAGTGCAGTGCTCGCACAGGAAAGTCAGGGTGAGTTAGCTCTCCTGCAGAAAGAGTCAGTCCCTGGAAGATTCCAGCTGGACGCAATGATGTAAGACGAAGCAACCGTGACATGGCAGTCGATAAAATCAAGAAGAGACCCAAAGTGCTATGATACTGAGCTTCCATGGGAATAGGCACAATTATTTTAGGTGTGGGAAATTTTTACAGTTGAATCAGGTTGTCATAGCGCAGAGCTGAACAAAGGATCATAACATTCAAATTGTGTTTATTAATATGTTATGAAAATAAAATACCAATTCGTAATGGCAGTGTCATACTTGAAAACACATAATCTGGTACTGGGGAAATGACACTGAAAATGGGAGGAGCTACAAAATGGTTCAAACATTTGAATGAATGATTGTGCTTTGATTTGAAGAGCATCAGGTTTTGATTGGTTTAAATATGTCAATGATTGGCAGCTGATTGTAGCTCCACCCATAATGTTGTTAATGAAATCTCGCTCTCCCTTCACTGCTGGGACCCGCTCGCTTGCAATACTTGCCTGCAAGCCATCTCAATGACTCTCACAGTGACAAAATGAACACATCTCCACAGACAGGCCTGTCCTGACTCTTCCTCTTTTGTCAGCTTCCTGTTTCAGATTACAGAGGTCATTCACTATCTGTGCACACATTGTAGAGGAAAGACAAACATGCCTCCGGTTACAGTCAGTCAGCAACTTACTGGTACCTCAGCTTTAGAGTTGAAATGACATACTGATGGTGTTGATTCTCTCTGTTAATTCATTAGGCAGTCTTTGATCCCTACTGCTAGCCATTATTTGTAATGACCTTGAGAAACATCACTTATTAATTTTTTGTTTTTGTTTCACTACTTATCTGATTCTGTTTGGTCAATAGCTCGAACACAAATGCTTGTTACTGATTATTATGTTCCAGAAGAGCATGATAATGCATGTTTACAGGAGGAGCCATTGAGCCCCTCTGAGTCGCTCATTAATTTGCCTACCAGATCTGAAGCATTTGCTCCACAACCTACAAGGTCTGATCCATAAAAAGTGGTGAAATAGGCTCAGCAGCGCCTCTTTCAGGCGGCTGATTAAATTTGTTTTGGGGCCCATTACTCTACGGGCTTTACTCTACGCTACTCTGCGCCACCGAAAGAATCCTCACGGGATGCCACACCGCCTGGTACAGGAAGTGCAAAACACCGCAGAGGGCAGCACGGTCTGCCAAAGACAGCTCTGGATGTGAGCTCCCCTCCCTCTAGGACGTGCAGCGGGCGGTGTGTCGGGAAGGCATGTCGGATTATCACGGACCCCAGTCACCCCAACCATGGCCTGTTTCAGCTGCCTTGTTATCACAGCCACAAGGCCTGGATCAGCAGGCTTCGAGACAGCTTCTTCCACCAGGATCATGAACAATGAGCTCTAATGGCCGGCGACACACACTTGTTTACACTGATCTCAGACTTTTATCCAACTGTTCCTCACATACAGGAACGTGCAGTTCTGGTTTCATGTGCAATTACCTTTTTTGTCCTTACCATATTGCTTCGCTGTTTTATTTACTTTTTGTTTTATTTTCTTTTTACTTTCTTCACCATATTGTTGCACTATATTTTTTTTTACCATATTGTTGCACTATTCTATTCTTATGCTCCTTTCCCTATTTTATTCTTTTTCTATATTAAGCTTAGTGTTGAGTTATATTTGTTTACTATTTTATCTTAGTTTTTAGTGCTTTTTACAAAATTTCATTCTTACAGTACCTCTACCTGTACTTGCTGCTACCTCAGCTCTTCCTTCGTATTCTGTCCAGTCTTGGAGCCATCACCAAAGTTTTACCTGTATAACAGACGTAACAATAAATAATCTTGAGTCTTGAGTCAATGCTTGCTTTTGTCATTGATCCATTAAAGCAGCTGGCTACAGCCACAACGTGAATTTGTTACTACTTTTGAGCTGCAAATAAAACAGCAGCCATCATGCAGGCCTTAAGAATGCAAGCGGGAGGACCATTGATCTGCACAACAGCCAGAACTGTGCCGAGCCTTTTCTCCACCTCCCGACAGGTCTCTGCTTTGATTTGAACTTTACAAAGTGTGGAGTTAAGATGCGTCAGATCCCTTCAGTGGCAGAGAAACACATGCAGATTTATGTCAGTGAAGAGGAAACGGCAGACCGCATGAGCAGTGCCTGTTCAGTTGAATAGAAGCCCCACGGTAGGTAAAGACCCAGGTAAGAGTCCAGGTTTCAGTTTCTCTCATGTGTGGAATAATTGCCTTCTTGCCTGTTGTGCTGTACTTCCTCAGTCTCACTTCCTGTATGGGGCAGCTTTTTGATAAAGGTTGGCACAGTGTGAGTTCTGTAACAAGGTACCTTCACAGCGTGGCAGACCGCACTTCATTTGAGCCAACCTGATCCAGTCTGCGGGCTAGCTTGCTCCTGGGGCCCTCTGCCGGGTTTAGAACCGCCGAGAGGGCAGACCGGGCAGATTTCTCTCCAAAGAACAACGAAGACATTCCCAGTGAAATCCTATTTGCATGCAAATGAGATAAAATATGAACATGGAGTGAGACGGAGGGAAAAAAAACTAACTACGGAAATGTCGAGCAGTTGTTTTCAGGACACGGTGGCCCAGATTCACCTTTCAGGTCCAACTGAATCGTCCCCATGTTTTAAAACAACATTTTGCATCCTGTAGTAGTGTTGGATCGATACCAAAATTATGACTTTGGTACCACGGTATCGACACCGGTATCAATACCTTAGGCTGTGTTCATATATAGCGGTCTTTTCCCTCAATAGCCACCCCTATTTTATATGGAATCCTATGGGAAGCGGCCGCTTTTTAAAAAGTACTGCTGCCAGCTGCTTTTTGGCAGAACAGAAATGCTTTTGAAGTTGAAAAAAAATGTTAATTTTTCTGAAAAGCACCGAATGATGTCAACTGCTGTTTTTTATCAAAGATGGACAGAAACAAGATTGCAGGTTGAGAGATTAGTATTGTTGCTTATAAGAAACGAATAGCTATATGACATGTCAAAATAAAGAGGCTAGCTAGCTACCCAGTTTTGTATCAAATGTTGAAGAAATAACCTGAAATCTGAAAACTTGAAAGTAGCTACTATAATCAGATACAAAGAAGAACTGAATGTAGCTTGAGCCGCTTTTTCATATCAGCTCAAAAAGCGATCTTGGCAGTGGGCAACTTTTTCGCTTTTTTGTCAGTTTCCATTTCTCTGGGAACATGTAGCTGTAAGTATTCAAAGATAGGATGCTTTTATATGCATGCAATTTAAAGCATGTTCAGTGCATTTTCATCAAGTTTCATCAAATTAATGAAATTAGCAAAACAGTGGTATTGCACCATTTAAAAAATTATTTTTTAAGTATTGGTATACCGAACAACAATGTCCTGTCATTTAAAAATCATTTTTGAAAGACAAGTCATAAAATTGACATGTCAGTAAAAGCACATATATATTTTGGCTGTAAAAGACAATTTTCTGATGAAAATACATTCCTGCAAGTTTGATATGACATAGTTATTTTTCTAACTAGTCTTTGTGAACTCCTACGTCATCACTCTCTGTGCTTCCATTTTCTTCAAGTAAACTCAGCTAATAAGTTTGGTTAGAGTTTGACTTTAAAAGATGGAGCAAGGTCTTCATTTTGTGCATCAAAGTTTCCCAAAGGCGGTGTCGGTGGGTGGTGCAACTCAGCCTTTGTGCATTAAAGTCTCATTAAGTGTTAAGTATTTGTTTGCCCTTTTCTTTTAGATAGCTCTTCTGACCTACTTTTGTCACAAGCGCTAAAACAAAGTTGCTTTATAAGAATAATGCATATTGTGGCATTCATGAAAGACAAGAAAAAAATAGCCCTCCTGAAGTGACTCTAGTCTGCAGAATGATATTTTGCTCACTCACGTTCTGGGTGAAACATATTCCAGCATCATTAACCTGATTCTTCACTGTTGACACATTGGCTAATGACCTCTGCCTGCCATCCAGACAGCTGGGAAACGAGCTATTGATGGGTGAGTTGCTTGAGAGACAATGGGGGACATTAAAAATGTAAACAGGTATGAAGGAGGGTGTTGACACTTACATTGGTTCAAAAATGGGATATTGATTTCTGCCATCAAACAATTATTTCACTTTCATGTTTGATTAACACTGCACAACCATTTTTTTTTTATTATACGTAAATTATTGCAATGTGTTTCCCGATATCAATATAAGTAATTTCGCAGAGAGGCAAATGGAACTTGAGGAATTGTGTTACATTCCTCTTGGGGGGGGGGGAGAAATACATTTTGAAGTTGCAATAAAAATGGAGTCCTCTTTTGAACTAAAATATCTCACACAATAGAAAAATAATTATTTTGTAATGAATCATACCACACCATGCACTCTATGCATAATTAATAAAAAAGGGGAAGGGGGGTTGAAAAGATACAAGAAATTATAATCCCCCCCACGCTGTCTCTCATAATGTCAAGATATTAATCAAAGTCAGATCAAAGATGGATCTTTGTTAATTGCTATTTTGTTCCAAACAAACTCCAGCTTAATTTCCTGTGGGTTCATTTGGCTATTAACATGTTTCAAACCAATCAGACTCCTGGCTGCCCATCTGCTTGGAGATACAGATGCTAATTACGTCCACCCTGCCGTCTGATGTGTGTGATTACTGAAGGAGACAGAGAAGGACCAGTCTGCGCCAGAAGTGTTGAAGCATTCTTCTAATAATAGTCACCTACAAATCTGTCATCTTAGAGCTTATTCTGTCCTACACCTAATGAGGCAGACAGTGAAACTTTGTGTGGTCCAGATGACAGCGGTACACAGGTAAGTCTGGAGCAGTAGAACTGAGTACGGATAAATGTGTCACAAACTTAAGGTTGAACCTCCATTCCAGTTGATTGTAATGTAGAGAATATGAAGGGTCTTATCTCTTCCGGGATTTCATGCTGACTTTCAATTCTAATTGCTTAGTTTCCCAAACCATTTAAATGATCTGAAATTTTAGCTTTTTCTTCTCTTCACACAGAGGAAGACTCCTCTTGTCTCCATGTACAAAACCTATTAAACTCAACTACAGTGAATGAAACTTTGTACTGCCATCTAATCAACAAGTAAAACAGTGTATAATGCTTTATGTAAAGCTACTTAGAGGAGACGCTAAACTGCACACGCACAAGTCCATCATGAGTGTCAACCTCTGATGACGGTACTCCGACGGTCACAAACCTGATCAGGACACAGAGATGAACATGAAAAATGGAAAGTCTGGAAGCTTCCAGAGTCCAGTTTTTAGATATTTCTTTGAGCGTATGAGGCTGTACATGGCCAGGTGTCCCCTATATATGTATCTATGCTCACCACCAAACACACTTTCTACCAGAATCTTTTAATGGAGTTCTCTGGCTCTGAAGTGGCCACCCACTGCACATTAGGACCAGTGAAAATGTCAATGTGTTTTTAGTGGGAAGTATAAAGCCCTCTTCCACACATGCTTATGAGCCCTTGATTTTGTTATATGTGGTGTCTGAATTAAGAGCAATTAGTGGTTGTAGTAATAATAATAATATTAATAATATTAATATTAACTGATCTTTCATTTCAGTCATATGAATTGCACAGTTTTGGGCAGAGGCCATTTTATATTTTATTCATTTATACATTTTTATATTATTTTCTTTTTTATTTTTGATGTTTAACACAGAGGCACAACGCAAGACACCCCCTGACCCCAGTCACCTCCCCTAAACATCAGTCTCCTACATCAGCCCAGACGTCCACATCACCTAGTCTGGGGAGGGGGAGGGGGGAGGCAGACAAATTGAAAAGAGACCAACCGAAGAGAAAAGAAGAAAAAGGTGAAATGAAAATGACATGTAAGAAAGGGAATTTTTAATCACAGAGCGCTCGGCTGCTCAGATCCGCAAAGTACATCCTGCACAGAGTCATATCGTAAACCTTCGGGGAGTCAGGCGTTACGGTTGAGAACAGTGATTTCTCTTTCCAGCCCATGTCTAATTATACTGAAAAGTCTATTAGGGCCACCAGTCACTGGAATCCCCTCACATAGGAGGGGGTCAGACACTATTCACTGAAAAACTGTACAGAAATACAGCGTGCTGGGGGCTCGGAAATGAGGGGCAGTCACTGGACCTCCTGATGTGGTTAGCCTTGCAATTCCGTCTTAACTGAGAACAAACCATCTGTTTACATTCTTATTGACTGGACTTGACTGGAGTCTATGACAATATGAAATTATGAAAACATATGTATCCATTTTATTCAATCTAAATTTTATCTAAATTTAATCTAAATTTCATGAGTTTACTGGTGGAAAAAATCTGTGTCAACATACATTTATTCTGAAAACAATTTGTTGTTTTTTTTTTTTTATAAAAAAAAAAAATTTTTTACAGAACTATTTATTTGTCATGGTCCCCTGTGATAATTTTGAGACAACATTTGGATTTGGCCCGAATTCTGTCACCTTCCTCTGTAGAGCAATCTACAGCTCAATTACTCAGCTGAAAGAATCCGGCTGCGTTTCATAAACCTCTGAATAGACTGACTGTGTCTGTTTTTATTTCTACATCTGCGTCTGACGTCAATGACACCGAGGCTTAGTTACAACAACCGGGAAAGATTTCCCAAAAGGTCCAATATTGAGAGATTTCTTAGTCTTTATTTTTCTGAATTTGGAATAAAAAAATAGGCTTCTGAGAGTTATGATTGAGCAGAAAATGATCTTAAACTGAATGGAACTCTGGTCTGCTTTCAGCACTGTCAACAGATTAAGATGACTTTCACATATGAACTCCTAAATATTTGAATGTTTGTCATGTAAAACACATGGTGCAACCAAACTTAGCGATGCAGTTGCCAGGCAGCTCGGTGCAACAGAGTTTAAAGGTTGATAATAATCGCTCATATGATGTGGCTAATATGCTTTGGTTCATCAGCTCTAATTAAAGACGTTCCTAAAATGTCTGACTTCATATATAGAAGTGTTTCTGTCCAGGCTAAGCTGTGCAGCTACGTCAGGACTCATCCCGAGAGATTGAGTATACATAAATGACACAAATCTGTTTTTGAACAGGCCAACAGCCTGGACCGAGGAACAGACACAAAAAAAAAAACACAGAAACAGAAAGTTAAACTTTCATGCAGAAAATGACACAGCCCGGGTCAGTGAATATTTAAAAAAAAGTTTTTTCCATTACTGCTGAGGACCTAATGAGGAGATGAGATCAGTAAATCAGCACATAATATCACCCATCTCAATAAAACTCCCATCTCAGCCCAAAACGAGCTCCCATAATGTGCCGTTTGAGTAATGGTTACTGTTATCTGCAGATTTATTTCAGCTGAAATCTCTTCTTCCATCTTGGTGGTACATCATATGGTACCTCTCATTTGAATTTCAGTCTACGTATGTATGATACTCATTACCATGACACTTCCCCATGGTGTGGTATTTAAAGTATAAGTAACTACATATCAGCACACTCAATATTTATCTTTTCTTCGTCCATTTTTGGCTCATATGTTCTCATCTGGGGTCGGAAACAACTGTTGGTCAAAAGAGCATTAATCATGACATTTTTCAGTTGATGTACGACATCCTGTAGCTTGGAAATGGTGCTGTGCGATGGTTCCATTCTGAAAAGTGACATGACAGTAAAAAGTATGAATAATTGGACTGTAGAAGTCAAGTTTCCTCCTTCACTTCCTCCTGAAGTATTTCCTGCCGTGCTGTGATGTCAGTTCGGAAAGACAACAGGGAGGTGAGTTACTTGTGCGCTCAGCCGGTTTAATTGGTAAATTATGTGCTGAGTGACTGCGAAGCCCAGAGCGCTCTGTGGACTTCACAGATCAGGGTGAGGTGTCCTTGTGTTTAAATATGACATTCCATTCCTGGATAAAGTCAAACTGAAGGAAAATGATACACAAGGTTTATGATATTATGTATCTAGGATGGCTGTAAGTATCTAACTGTAGCTTATTGAATTTTTTTCATATAACAAATTATAAATAAGATATTTTTCCCAATGCTCTCCAGGTGTTAACTTCAGAATTCTGTGATGAGGGATTACTTTGAATTTAGCTTGAGGCAAAACGAAATAATATAAACATTTTCCCCATGCTTGACATTTTTCCATAATGTATGTTGTTATTTATTTATTTGTTTGTTTTCAGATCATATTGTTTTTGCCTGAACTAGCTGGAGAGTCCCTGAAGAGAAGTCAAAACCTGTCCTTTTTCATGAACCAAGGAGCAACTTAATTTCCTCTTCTATTGAGAGAGCAGAAAAGCATGAATGATATCAAAGGAAGGGAGGGGATTAGCTCAGAACACCTGCACTTGAAAAGAAATTAATTGCGTACCAGCCTGCAAAGCGAACGGATCAGCACCAGGAATTTTAAAAAGGTGCCATAAGTACTTATACCTTCCCCTAGCCAAACATATCTTCATTAGTTCTGTCCTGTGAACAAAGAAAAGCATACATCAATGAGTAAGAGAGAGGGCGATGGAGAGAGAGAGAGAGAGAGAAAGAGCAAAAGCAAGAGAGGAGCAGAGGAAGGGAAAGCAGGGCAGAATAGCAGAGAGAGAGAAAGTGAGAGAGTAAAAGAGAGAAAGTGGAGGTAGAGATACATCAATGAGAAAGAAGGGAGGGGTTGGAGAGATGGGGAGAGAGAGAGAAAAAAATCAAGAGCAAAAGCAAGAGAGGAGTAGAGGACGGGAAAGCAGGGGAGGATAGCAGAGAGAGAGAAGGTGAGAGAGTGAAAGAGAGAGAGTGGGGTAGAGAAAGAGGGTAAATATAGACAGAATGTGAGACGGAGGGAGGGAGGGAGGGAGTGCTGGTGGATTGAGATTATTAACTGAAGGAGATGGAGAGAGGTAGAGGGGGAAGAGAGAGTTCATTTTTATCTGTCTTTTGGCACTAGGGACACAGAGACTGGGAGACGGTCAATTCTCTTCACACGGCTCAAAGTCCCCTTTCTTAATTAAAAGCCTGTGATCATGGCTGAGCAATTACTCAGGTCGGGATCCTGGCAGATGGGGCCTGCAGAAACGCAGGAGAAGGGATGTGAAAGTGCTTCACTGGGACATCCATGTTTAGGGAGGGAAGTCTGTAAGCCTCAGTTTACTGAGTAGTTTGTGTTATTTGTATTATTAGGTTTGTTTAAAACCTTCATGCTCAGTCAAATCCTTCATACAGTCAGTCTCCTACTTACGACGGGGTTACGTTCTGATAAACCCATCGTAAGTGGAAAATATCGAAAATCGAAAATGCTTTTAATACACCTAACCTACCACACATCATAGCCTCACCTAGCCTACCTTAAATATGCTTAGAACACTTACATTAGCCTACAGTTGGTCAAAATCATTCACACAAAGCCTATTCTATAACAAAGTGCATGTAATTTATTGAACACTGTGCTGAAAGTACCGTTATCACACCATCGTAAAGTCGAAAAATCGTAAGTCGGACAATCGTAACTCAGGGACCATCTGTATATCTCAGATAATATAGTAATGCAGTGTAGGACACTGTAGGTCCTTTCTCCAAAAGGACAGTAAAAATGAAATGGGTTTAAATATGCTTTACATCTCATTGATCTCACTATGTATTTTGTAAGCGGCATAAACAGTCCACTTCAAAATGGAAGTTGAAAACAGTTTAGTGGAGATGCATTATATCACCGTTACTTTAATAAACATTCCCATCATCCATTCTTTCCTTTGCTCTGCTCTGGTGTGCTCCAGGGAAGCAGAGAGGTGCAAAGTCTTGGGGCTCACCCTTTGGGTGAACAGCGGACAGGGGCAATGACAGGGGCGATGAAGCCTCCGTCCTGCAAGCACAATTATACGCCCGGTGGTTTGACATGCTGAAAACTGACATTTTCCATATGGCCGTTTCACTCGCCAGATGTGAGCCCAATTTAGCATTTCTGCAGTGTTCTGGAATTGACTGATTGATTGAGTGGTTGATTGACTGACTTGTTTTATAAGGGAAAACAAATGTGCACAGAGATGACCTGTGGAAAAGCATGTTAAAAGTATATCCTATGTGGTACCTGATTGAGATACATAAAGAGGCAGACAAAAAATACCTAAAGTTATGGACAAGATTCAATCAAACACACCAAGGGAAACATTTAATCAGGCACACTAAAGTCAAGACTTTATCGAACACACTTAGTGCTGGATTCAGCTGACGTTCTCCTTAAATTTTACCTGCAGCTGAATAAGAGTGTTACACATTTTCTCTGCAGGAGAAGTTTGGCGAGTTCTTATTTATCATAGCTGAACTTTCCAAACTTTGTCAGTGAAGATTAAAATGAAAACTTGCCTTTAATTGTGAGTCAAAGTTGAGCACAACTGCCAATTCCATCCTGGTCTTAGTCTCTTAAAGTGCAGATGTAATTCACTCAAAACATTGCAGCAGTTTCCTGTGTCCTAGGGTATGCCCTACGTTATTGGAGACAAGCAAACATATCCTTTGGATACACTGTAAAGGAGTACAGAGTTCTAGCACATGACCTTAATGAGACTACAGTCTGTTTTGGTTGAATTGCATTGTACCCTTAAAGTGACTAATTGCATTTGACTGTATTTCGCCCACAGGCTGTTTTCCACACAGGCCATATAATGGCTTATTCAGAGAGACTGGGGGGAAACCGGGGGGACAATTTGACTTGATTCATTTGACATGATGACTTGTTCAACAACCTGCCTAATGAGACTGTAATCCTGTAGAACCTACAGGACCGTTCCAGGAGCCTCATTTAGGAGAACTGACCTACATTTTACATGCACATTTTACATGCACATTTTACATGCACATTTTACATGCATTTTTATTATGTGACGGTTTCTGTATATTCTGCATTTCAGGTCCTATACAGGCGACAAGTGTAAATTAATATTACTCTGCAGATTCCATTTTATTAGTCTTCACGTAGTCTTTATATTATTATAGTATTTATAATATATAAGTTCTTACCTCATTGCTAAAGTATGCTATCGAATGTCCTCTCTTTGATTTAGCTTGTTATCGCTATCAATTTTATCCTTTGCACAAGCTAACTATCATAACATAGGAAGAGTATTGCTCTTTTCAAAAACAATATTGGCTGTCAGTACTGATAAATAAGAGGAAACAAGAGCATGTAATTCATTCACAAAGTAAAATCGATTCAGGTATATAGTTATACACTGTCATGGTGTCATGTTCAGTCTGTGTCTCGAAATAGCCTCTCTTCTGATAGGATGAGAATCAATAAGCACATCCTACTGAACACCTCAGCAGATAACGTATGTATCTACATCTACCGTGTCCTTTTGCCCTTCCGAAGCTCAGCTCGGATCTGGCGCTCGTGCACAGCGAAACGAAATATGCAATCTATTTCCACAGCACAAAGAATGTTGTTTATGTATGAATTATTCTGGTGCAGAACTTGATATATTTATGGTACTTTCAGTAATAAATCACATCGAGGATGGATCCTTTGTTAAAGTAGCTCTGTTCGAATCTTGTCTCCTGCGAAAGAGAGAGGTGGCGGTTATCTTGGCCTTGCTTCAGACCTGCATTTATCCTGCAGGTTTTTGTTTTTTTTTTGGAGCCACTAAATTGATATTGACCTTCAGGGATTGGCAGCACCCGCCCCTTCCTTTCTGACAGGAATATGAAAAAAAAAATCTGATGGGCAGAGAGGTTTTATACTTGACCTCAAAGCAACCAGATGACTTCCACAGGACCAATTCTCTCCAGCTTTTGTGTTCGGCAGGTTTTTTCATTGTTCCGCCGCACAGCAGGACGGCTCCTTCAATTCCAGCTCGGACATTTCCTGTTCCAAAAGCACAAGATGCAATCTTCCGATAAATGTATGGACAGAACATGTTGAAATGGAAAAAAAAATCCAGTTTCATTTTTCATTGTGGAAAACATTGAATTATAGAGTCTGGTTTAATGTCCTTGTTTTTACCTTGTCAAATGTTTTTTTTTTTGTAATAAAATAAACATTGTTAAAACCTCAGATGTTGTCTGAATTAAATATTTACTTAGCCACTGCTAAGTACTTGCATTATATACCACTTGAAGCCATTATTAAGCGTAAGTTGATTTCTTATGGCAGTGGCTGCGATATTTCCAAAGAGTATTTAACAGGATGGTACGATAACCTTTTCCCAACAGAGACCATACCTGGCCAACAGCATGAGTTGTGTGTGTGTGTGTGTGTGTGTGTGTCTAGTATGTCCATTACATTTTTACATGGGATTTTTAAACCCATGTAAGTCCATGGTGGAAGTTTTTACTGTCTTTATCAATGTCTATTGATGATGGCATTACTGTTTCAAAAGCCTACATAACAAATCTGAAGAAATAAATTATACAGCCCAAAGCATAGATGGATATTCTCCAGTCACAATTGGTTCCTTTCATACAGATTGCTTATTCCTGTGTTTAGACGATTATCATTTCTGGATGTTTACCGAAAATATGTTTATTGAAAACATTTATTGGGAATATTGGTGACACGCAGGTCCACCTAGCTGTTTTGTTCAGTTTACTACATGGGGCAATGTGCAGTACATGACTCACTGTTTTCCTAAGACATTCCCCTGCTGCGATTTCTTAATTAGATTCTGAAAACAAAAACCTCACAAATGGCCAAAAACCTTGTCAACTACATGACAGTCTCTAATAAGGCTCCCCATTTCCATGCAGTGTTGAGTTCATTAATGTCCCCCGTCTCCAAGAGTGACAGCGTCCAGCATCGGGATTCATTTCCGTTAAATTGGTGTCAATTTCCAGAGGCAACGAGCCGTTCCTGGCTCACCGTGCGATTTAACCACACTCGGGAGAACATGGCCCAAACTGGGAGGAATTCATCATCCATGTCAAATAAGCAATCAAAGAGAAAACATCTTTTACACACCCCAGTAACTTTCCGGACAAGAGTGCGGGGGGGAAAAGAAACAAGGGTGGAGGATCAAGCAGCGACAGAAAATTGCACTGACATTCATTAAGAGTGCAAATTAATGGCCCATGAACTTTAAAATATCCAAACGATACCATTATCAGATGCACAAACTCTGTAGATCTGCGGAGCAGTACGCAAAGTCAGACTGACCTTCACTTAGCCATGATACGTTATGACACCATTTGATACACGTTATTTGGAGCCAAGCAGTGAAGCTGCGTAGGCACACATTGGGTTTCTGCTTTTTCTTATCATTAGGGCCAAGCAGCGAAGGGTTTCTACCTTTTCTTCTTCTTCTTCTTATTATTATTATTATTATTATGTCTAATCATCTTCTTCTGCCATTGAAGTCTAGGGCAGCCCTTAGAACCGTAAGGTAAAAAGTTTTGAAATTTGGCACTCTGATTGGGGACAGTCCCTTGATTCTCGAGCACTCCAGCGCCACCAATGGGTCAAAGTTGGATTTTCATAAACCATTGGATTCCTTGGATCAAGCCAAGTTCAACGCATCTCAATTTCCGCCATGTTGGATTTCATGAAAATATTTTTATTTATATTTGAAGGATGAGCAATGACCTGAGAGCAACATTGTGTGAAATATTTCAACAAGATCTAAGGGGTTATGGAAACAGAAAGAACAGACAGAGGAGGACAGAAAGAATGGACAGAGTAGGGAAAGGTGTTTCATTGAATAACGACAGAAAAACAGTTTCAGGCCCAAATTCATTTTTACAGGTATATACTTTATTGGCCTTTATTTATTCTAGAATTGTCCAGTTAAAATGGCTCAGTCAATTCAGTTTAAATTAAAAATAAAAAAAAATAAATAAAATAATAACACAACAGACATGAGATTGTGGGTTTGTAAAAACAGAAATGAAAATATACAGATATACACACTCACAGATGGATTTGTAATCATTACACAGCAGCGAAGCTGTGCAGGGAGTCGTGCATTCAGAACGACTTTTCCCCACTGACGAACCATAACTGCTCTGTCTTAGCTTCACCAGACTCCACTTCAAATTTCCTCTACGCACAATCAAACAAAACACAACGGGTCTACACTTTTCTCACAGACAAAATCTTCTCAGCTTCTTCAGTAGGTGAACCCAAACAACAGGTACACTTTTACATGAGAGTCCCTGCTTATCCCAGCCTGATCCTAAAACATCCACCTTGGGCACCTCTACCTTTCACCTTCATGGCAGATCATTTTGGCTCGTGTACTCTTCGGCTGGAGTTAAGATTGGATGGACAAAGGCGGCACTCTTTGACTGATCTTGACGCTTTATACAAATAAATAGATAGATAGATAAATAAATAAATAAAAACAACATTTGCCCTTTCTAGAGGCTATTCATGAATGACAGTATTAGGACCATATCTGGTTTCCTCTTATCTGTGCAGTCACTAATAAATCACGCTGCCACTGGTTATTCCGCACTCTCAGAATGAATCCGGGCCCAAGCAAAGAAACTCATACTTCACATCAGAAAAGAGAGATTCTTTTCGCAGATAAATGCGAGCCGCTATGCTATTGTTATAACGACAGTGTCAAGAAAAAAAAAAGGATAAACAGGTATCTTGAAGGCAGTGAAATAAAAAAAAAGAAAATCTCAAGAGGTAGTAATTTATTTATAAGCAGGTTATTATGACTTTGTTACATCGTCTTTTCTTGTTTTGAAGTAAAGAAATACAAAGAAAACTGTACATGTGGATGACAGCTCAGCACTTACCTCCAGTCTGCATAATACACAGTGTGTACAGAGGTGCATAATGCTTAGTGTTTGGTTTGCTATGTAAAGTCATCTACAATCACAACATTCAGCTCTCTGCTGTAGATGGTCTTGAATTGTCCATGAATGTATCTTCTCAGTGTGTACAATCAAGGACATTATTATTCATCTAACTGGAAGATTTCAGCGCTTATCTTTGCTGCAGGGTTCCTTTGTTGTGCATTCAGCTGTATAACTTGAGACTTTTGTTATGTGTAACATGAAGGGAAAAATGTAAGCAATATGTTTGACAAAGAGATTTTGGAAACACAAATATACAAACAGGATATTCCTTAAACAGTCAGAAAGAAGTCATAAAGAAAAGATACAATTATATACATGTTCAAAAATATACAACTAAATAACGTAAACACACAAAGTAAAAAAAGAAACTGAAGCTGAAAAGCTACAACATTCAATGTATCATTGCTTGAAAAAAAAACATGTAACCAGGTTCAAAATGCAATCAAACAAAATTAACGGAGTTGGCGGCAAATAAATGTTTTAGCATTACTATCACATAATAATAATTAATAATAATAACAATAATAATAATAATAATTTATATTAATATTGTTTTAAAAAAACAATGTCCGATATCTTTTTCATAACACAGTGAATACATATTCATCCTCACATGGTAACAACAATGTGACCTACATTCACAAAAAAAAACCTGATACCATGAAATTAAATAATAATAGCAGTAATAACAGAATCAACAAAGTCAACAAAATTTTGTCTTGCAGTCTGTATCTGTACACCTTTTGTGAAGTAAGCACACCACCTTAAATACCATTGTAATAACATCTTTATAAACCATTCATTAGAAAATTCAGTGCTTCATTGTGGTTGCAATATCACACGGTCTATGAAGTTATATTTTAAAATGTGACACAGCATAGGATTCTCTGGGCTTCTCTTTGGTCAACAGTCTGAACAAAAATCCATGCTTTATAATACCATGAATGCATATAGACATTCTCTTCTGGTGTTGATTTGCCATGCTTTATGTAAAGTATGAGGAAGAATATAAATGTTTTTAAAAGGGTTAAACACTTTTTTATTGTGATTGGGGGTAATTGTTGAATGGCTGTCTGGTAGGAAACGTTTAACCTCACTGAGGTATCTGTAAATGAGAGTACTGTCTATCACCGTTGCTTACTTACTTCCATTTGAATTTCCACATTCCTGTTTCATGTGTCTGTTGTCTAAATGGTAAACAAACACACATCCTACCACGCATCAACACTAGGAAAACATCTAATGATTTACCATTATTGAGGAAATGGCATCTATATATGATCATTATAATGACAGAATGATGGAAAAGTCTGAAATCAGAGCATGAGAGTGAAGCTCAGAGCCCTTTTAAGTGCTAAAAATCCATTTGCACAAAACCCCAGGGGATGTTTTTATCAGTTTAATCCTGTGATTTTCAAGAAACTCAAGACAAGGTGAGGACACTGCCAGGGAAGCCATTAGAATCATCTGCAGCTGTGCCATACTCGCAGGAACTGCCCGTTTCATGACCGTCACTGTTCTGACTAACAGAAAAAAAAATAATCCACAATTCAAACAACTGCAGACTTGGTCACACTTAGGCAAGGAAGCAAGCAACTAAACTGGCAAGCATAACAAGAAAACACTGTCTAAATTCAGTAACAATCAGTAAAAAGTAGAGATAACATTGGAATGTTTGGTTGCAGTGTGTGTGTGTGTGTGTGTGTGTGTGTGGGGGGGGGTGGTAAAGGTGAACACATACGATGGCAGGTGAATAAGTGGTAAAAACAAATGCAACCAGGCAAAAAAGCAAGAGCAGAAGACAAAAAAGGCAAAGGTTCATTGTCCTTCAGTTTTTCGTACGGAACGCAGTGGGCAGGAGCAGCAGTGACCATGTGACATTTTTAAATCTGGGTACTAACTGTTTGTGTGGTTGGGGGAGGGGGAGGGGAAGGGGGGGGTCAGTCTCCATGACAACAAGCAGCGCATAACTTCATACCAGAGGAGTTTGGTTTTGGTCATGGTCCCACAAAACTGACATGTTCGTTTGGACGGTAATCCGCCACACCTGATAGAAAGGTGGGTGTCTTATCTCTCCTGGTATTCCTCTTGTTGGTTTAACGGTGTACCTTCCTCAGAGATACGCTCGCTCGCTCGCTGCGGTCTTCCACAGGTCGGCCAGGCGGAGCGGGTGGGAAGCGGTGGGTGCTACACATACTGCTCCTTGGGGAAGGTGTATGGGGTCATGGAGCCCGGGGCGGGGTACCTGAAGATGGGGCTGTTTGACGGGGGCTGGGTGTACGGGTTCTGGGGCAGATATGTGAGAGGGGGGTACACTGGGGGTGAATGGGGCTCCAGGTAGTCTTCTTTGTTGCAGGCCAGGCGGTAGCTCACGTAGTCGGCTGTGTTCGGCAGTTCCTCGTAATGTTTCCCTGAACACTGGGAAGCCAAAGAGGAAGAGGAGGGAGAGGAGAGGAGGGCAGAATACAAACAAAATCTTGACATGTTTGTCAGGTAAAACAGAGCATTAACTACGTGATACACCATCACTGCTGTTTCACTGACATTTAAAAATAATTCAATATCACAGCACAGAAATCTCAAGTGGTTTCAACAGTTTGAGCAATATCAATCACATGTTGTTTGTATCCTAAATTAAGAAAATGCAATCAAAATGGATTTCGGTCTGGAGTAATACAAAATCCTCTTAATGACCTTACCTTGATCTCTGAAATATGAGATACATTTTCTTAACAAAAAGGTTTACATAGCAATCACAAGCCATTCTAAAACCTAAAAATGCAATCAAAATGGACTTCAGTCAGATATAATATGAATTTCTTTTAACGACCTTTCCATGATCTTTGAAATATGAGAAAAGTTTTGAGAACAAAAAGGTTTATACTTTACATTTAGTCATTTAGCAGACACCCGTACCGAAGGTGACTGATGAAAGAATGCACGAAACGGTTCGGCGAAGATAGCAGGGGCCCAAGGAGGAAGTCTGAAGATCGGAACAGCCTTCGCATTACAGAATGAGCACGTTAAGCAGTTTCTATTTCACCGAAGGCAGGCAAACATGTCCTTGCAACGTGTTCTTTTCATTCTAATCTATAACAGCACATGCCCTCAAAGAGATTAAAGCCTGTTTTGAATGTACTGAATATGTCCTCATATAGAGTAAACTTGTTGGATCGGGTCGCGGCTACAGTTCTTTAAGTATCCAATAGAGCGAAAGGTGCACGGCAGACATGATGAACTCCGGGCCCTGAAGGTCACAGTGTATGTGGGCCTCAGCTCCAGCCATCAATTACACCACCTGCTGTTACTCTTCAACTCAAAATGTAGACCATGAAGGAGACCCAATCACAGCAAAGATGGAGTATGGCTTCTCTGGAGTCCTTACCTCCAGGCCCTGTGGTCTTCTGCAGAGCAGTTAGATGTACCATCAGCAGCCATGTTTGACCCAGAGGAATTGCTTACAGTTGAGTGACACATCGCATGTGGACAGAGGGGGACAATTCCGGCTTCAGAGAGAAAAAAGTCTGACCATGTATTTGTTCTGCCCATTCACTAAAAGCAGGTGAGTTCACTAATTAGCTCATCTCCCTGGCTGAAGAGCTGTGCTGATTAGAACCAGCTGGTTTTAGCGAATGGGCAGGACAAATATGAGGAACGACTTTTACTTTCTGAAGATGGAGTTGTACACCTCTGCAAAAAAAAGTGAGAGGGTTACAAAAGGATGAATTTAAAGTCCATCATTTGCAGTATTGAGGGTCATCGACACTTCGCAGGGCACACTGATATGCCCACTTATGAAGAAAGGCTGGACTTGGATCCAAAAGCAGGCAGTGGAAACTCGCGGTATCTGCATTAGTCAGAGATCTGCCGGTGCAGTGAAATTAATTACACTCCAGAAGAGTAATGGCGGACCAGCGTATGAGTTCCGCTAAATTGAAACGGTCACAAAAAAATGGGGTCCGCTCTGGAACCAGAATCCAAGGCAGAGCCTGTAGAAAAGGCAATTATCAAGAGATTACGTCTCTGAATCTTTTTTTAATTAAGGCTTTGTTTTGAATTCCCTTAAACTAAATATGCATTTTTTTTTCTTTCTCATCTCTAAGTCTGTATTCAGAACTTGGCATGTGCTGTGTGTGAGCTGACACTGGAAGCAGCTGATGGAGGTGGAGATTGTTCAAGCGTACGGAAAGTTCCGCTGCGAAAATGCTCAGCCAAACTGCAGGAATTAGATCCTTCAGCCTGATTATACCTGTGGTTTTAGCTTTTGGATATTTCAGAGCCTCCCTGAAAGCTTTCCCTTTCCTGTGTGCCCTTCACAGCGTTCCCAAAAAAGAAAGCACCCTGCCGGCTCTTTCTCACAAGTTCTCAGTGCTCAGTTTTTTTTTTTTTTCACCTTCCAGATATGACACATCTCAGAAACCAACGCGCCTATTACCTCATGTTGCATAACGTGTGCCGCCATGAGTGTGATAGAATAAATAATCAAAGCATAAAAACGAAAAGTAATATCAAAATAGACCAAAGCTTAAGAATAAGATTAATGTGGCACTACTGTGGCTCCTGTCAAGCGTGATTCGTGAATTAACATGGTCAGTAACTAGGACTACTTTACCTGTGCAGCGCAGTCCGTCAGGAGATTAATGGCTTTAAACAAAGTTTGACTTTGTTGAAATATTTGAAGTGCTTTTAGGTTCTGGCCCGCTGAAGGCAGTTTTTAAAAAATTAATTCTCTTCAGCTGCGAAGCTGCATTGGATAAATTATTTGTCAAAATACTGGCAAAAACCACGGTGTCGTTAATGGTTCCCAAGGGGAAGTCATGGAGAGGGACACTCAAATACCCTTCCAAAAGAACGTCCCTCTCAAACAAAAGCAAGCTGCCAATGATCCTCACATTTGGCAGTGGACATGGGCCTATTACAGTATCCAGTGGTGGGAAAAAAAATAACGCTCAGGAAAATGCTGAAATGGTATATGTAATGATATCAATCGAAAAAATATGTCAAGAACTGTCAAAATGCTGTATTTGTTTTTGAGTGTTCAGTTGTCTGTGAAGCCAGGCCAATTGGAACATAGAGTACATACACATACACACACACACACACAAACAAACAAACACATGCACGTGCAAGCACACACTCTTACTCTCTCATACTCAAACACACTCCCTCTCTCTCACACACACTCAATCTCTCACACTCGTACCAGCTCACTCTCTTTCTTACACACACACACACACTTACAAACACTCAGTTTGCATAATTTAAATCATTAACAGTGAAGAGTCCACAGAGAAGATGCCAAATGGGTGAAAGCACATGTAAATTATAGAGATACGTTTTATCCTCAGTGTCTATGGAATTATGCTGGTCCTTGAAAATTGACCATTTACAATACTTAAGCAGCAAAGATTACCGCTGCATGCGCTTAAGTACATACAGATGAATCCTCTGAATGAGGCTCCCATCCACTCACTTTCATTTACATTTTAAATCACTCCTGGGTATCTAAAAAATGAATGTGTACACATTTTTAAAATAAAAATCATCAATACATATTTTTAATCATCCATTCCCAGAGCTTTTGTCTCTCCTTGAAATCTGCAGGCAATTTCAGGGGGTGTAATGCACTCTCTCATTAATATTAATGACCCACAGTGCAGCACTGAATGGTTGACACACTCTCTCTTTAATACTAATGAGCCACTGGGCAGCCCTGATTGGCTGACACACCAAAGGGCATAAGCCATTAAATATGCGAATGTGCATGCCAGCTAATGTGAAAATGTGTATGGAATTTATTCTGCAGATGGTTTCAAAACAACTTACTTACAACCAAAATAATTGATTTCTTGGTCATAGTGAGCAATACTCACTTAATATATGAAAATGAATTGCCTTAACATGAACACTGGGCAAAAATAAATCAACTAATTTGAAAGAGAAACCAGTTTATACAAATTTTATGTTAGTTTAATGTTGCATGTAAGGATCCCTTAAACTATTCAAGATCTATCCAGATACTACCATCTTTAAACTGGAAGCATTTGAATTTTCTCTGTTCAGCTGGTAACTGCTCTTTTATTTGAAACTCCTTCATTGCTTTGACTGTGCAACAATCAGAAATTAAACAGGTCGATTTACGTCACAGACAATTTCACCTGCAAGAGAGAAACTGCTGAAACCACATTTTGTCTTAAGCAAAATAAGCTAATGCATCAAAAGAGATTAAAGTTTGCTGATTTGTTCAATTTTGAGTTCACCTCACTAGCCCTCTCATCACATGTTACATAAAAGGCACAGGGTGCATTGGACAGAGCCCTACCTAACAAACTTAGAGTCTTTGAGGTCAAAATGCTCTTTTTCTTTTGTAAGGGCTTGTGCCATTTTATATGAGAGAGAAAATAACAAATTCCAAAATACAGTATGCATGTCTCCAATAAACAGGCAGTACTCAAATAAACCTGTGTTTTAATGTTAAGTCTATTTTGACTGAATTGCATAAACCCTTGAGGAGACTAAAGTCCAGTTTCAGTGACATGGTTCATGGCTGGAACAAAGTAGCACAACCAATCACATGCTCTCTTTGTCTTTTTCCACCAGCAAATCAGCTTTGCATGTATCAAATGCTGTAGTAAATCAGGCTTCTGATTGGCTCCCCGCCTCAGTCTCCTTCGTATCTGTATTCTTGGGACATGGAATGTTGGACAACAGAGAATCTTTCCACTGCTCGTCTTGCGGCCCTTTCCACATTAAGTTCAGGAACCATAAACTACGTTTTAGAGGTTTACATAAACACAGCACCTTCTGCAAGGCCAGGACAGACAAAAATGAAAGAGCGAGCCAGGACATAAGTCAGATTTACTGTGCTGCACACCGTCCGCTGAGCGAGAGCACTTTAGGGCGAGGGAGATGAAAGACAGCTATTCCCATCTGCCCAAACCTAAGAAGACACCAAAACTCTAAAGTACATACATTTTTACTTGTTGCTTTTCTCTTGAGAGCCAAAGTACATTTGCACAATTTGGGGTCACACCTGGAGGTTGGGGGCACACCTGGAGGTTGGTACATCTGAAGCTTTCATGGGGAATACACCCACAATAAGATACCTTCCATATCCTACATTAAACTACAGTGTTTTCTGTATCCCCTGCTATTGCTACTTTGATTTTTATAGCACATCTATATTTACTGCTTTAATTCCATATGAATTGTATATGATTTTGATGTTTTATTGTGATATTTGTATAGTTTTGATATACTGTACTAGTTTCACAGTCCAACTGTGTGTCACAATGATAAAAAAAAAACATTTTATTGAAAAACTGTTGGATTGTTTATTTGAAAAGCCAGATGTGTGTAGTATCTATATTAGGGCAAAGCTAATCTTGCAGACAGTTGTTTTGAATATATCCATTGCAGCCATGAAACTTTCATAGTCTACATGTGTGAAACTGACACTGTATAGTCTTATAATAAACATATCATCAGCAATAAATATTCTCTATTTTGAGTTTTGACCATTAAAACAGACCCCTGTGTTCTTAGTACCTGTGCCTAAGAATAGCACATAATAAAAGGGAGAAGCTTTATGTAATGGAAGAGTGTGAAGCCCCTCTATTGGCTTCTTCCATATTCGAGGGTCTTACAGAGTTTCTTTTTTTTTGTGAAGCAGGGAAGCTAATCCAGAAGCCACCGAGACCAGCCAAACCCAAAGAGCAGGGACATCAGTGGAGCAGTAGTGAAGGGGGAAAAAAAGCACCGTTTAAGCCACTAAAGTGCTTTTCACTTACTGAGAGCTGACCCCCAGATATGCAGAAGGTTAATCTCCCCTCTCTGCTTTGGCTCCACTGACTGAGGCTCCAAAGCTCCTCCGGCCAGGGGAAACGGTTCAAGAAGAAGAAGAAGAAGAAGAAGAAGGAGTGGGGCATAAAAACTGGCCCCAATGCCACACGAAAACCGCACAGCCCTGAGACACAGGCCTGCCCTATTTCTCTGCATTTTATCAGCCGAGTCAATGGAAGCCAGCTGCGCTTGCAACAAGAATTATACTTTCCCTTTTTTAGTTAATAAGGAATGGCCATTAGTAACAAAAGACTGCAACTACACATGTATCAGCTCTACTACTGAATGCTGTTCCATGAAGACTGACATATTTGGAAACCTTACAAATTAAGCACTAACTCTTATATGTCAAGACAAGGGGCAAAAAGGATTCTAAAAAAAGGTAATAGCAGACATATCTTTGAGTGCCATTTGTTCCTTGGCTGGCTACTTTGTATTTCTTTATATTGAATATTCCAGAATGCAGAGTCATAATTGAATTAGTCTGAATCATTCCATTAGAACAGAGCTGCAATCCATGTACTCTCAGAGCTAGGAGTGCCTAATTTTGGCTGGCTGGTTTGCAGGCATGCACTCTTAGTCTCTTTAAGGTAATATGCAATTCAATGAGAACAGACCGCATTACAGCTGATGTTTCTTTGAGTATGTTACATTTTATGCATGGAGACATGCATACATGTCCTTTGGAGAATAATTTATTCCCTCAATAAGAGTAAAATCTATTTTAATTGAACTGAATATGACCTTAAAGAGAATAAGTTTGTTTGACCTGATCTGGGCCTGTGTGTTAAAACAGGTCCGTTCAGGACCAACACTTTTTGTGGCAGCTAAGGCAGCAGTCATCAAATCACTACTTTGAATCATGGGTTCAAATTAACTGTTTGGTTAAAATCACCCGTTTGAATCACTGGTTCAGATGATCATTTTCAGTCTTTGGATTCAATCACTGTTGTGAATCACCCTCACCTGCTGTGATTTCAGGTGATTGGGCACAAGAAACTGGTTGTATACTGTTGGGATACAGTTTTTGGAGAGCGGCACTGTGTTTAAGAATGTGTATTGGAATTACAAAGGAATGTTGCCGCATCCGACCAGGGCCAAATGGCGCCTCCTGTTAACGACCTGGTATCTGCCGTCTGCGGAACTTAGGGTTCCCCATTACCATATCTGAGCCATCACATGCAAATGTATCTACCTTAAACTGTATAAATGTTGTCCACTCATTGTAATCACTGAACATTTTGCTCCATGCTTGTGTTCCCACGGCCGGCTGTGTAAGTAAAGTACCTGTCTTCAACTGTGAGCATGGGATCTGTCTCTTCATTAATAACATCGTTGTTCTACCCATTATAAGAATTTTATTGTTTACTAACAATACCAAACAATTATTGCTCTGAACTGCACCTCTTCTACCCGACTAATGCCTTACACTTTTCAAAAAAGCACTATATTTTACCGAAAGAAGTGCACTAGGGTCAAACCATGAAAGATAAATCAATCAACCTTTTTTCCCTGTGAGGTAAGCACGCAGAACTGTATTATGACAAATCATTACTGTACCTTTGAAGGCACGATCAACTCACAGTGAACGATCAGTGACATAAAATGTGCCTTAACCGTAGCCCCTGTTTCAGGGAACAGAGGTATTAGCCTGGCACGCTAAACGGTACTTTCCATGGAAATGGAGTCTAATGGCCTGGTCCTCACATGCGGGATTAAAGCCTCTCTCAGCCAAATGGTGCGTTTTACGAGGGCTGGCAGAGGGGTTTATTGCTGGTCAGGAGTTCCAGCATTTCTGTTACAGTCGAAGGCATCGCGCAAGAGCCAAGATTTGATTAACCCCGCGGGGTACTGCGAGGGTGGCCAATCTTATCTCTGGAGAGCACTGTGAGACGGATTAGCTGAGTCAGGTGTTTCAGTGCTGGGTTACAGCGATGCCCCATACCCACAGTCCCTCTGGGATAACACAGGGGAAGGGTCTCTGTCCGGGGCCTCGGCTGTGAGGGAGACTCCATGTCCACTGCAACCCAAATGAAAGTCCCACATGGTCAACTAGTTCGGCCTGCTGACTGCCCCCGACACTTACCCCCCCCCCCACCCACCTGAATTACACTGTGTACAGGAGGGAGTAAAATTCACTTAGTGTCTTGAAGCTGATTGATCCACTTTGTGTCAGAAGAGCATGTAATATTCAATAAATCAAAAAAAAAAAAAAAAAAAAACTTTTCATCACAACATAATTGTCTTCCAAGAATTTTATATTTCACTGGAGACAAGTAAATATGTCATAAGCATTGCGTCTTTTTCTATTTTAAAATTGAATTCCAAAGAATTTTAGAGAGGCTAAAGTCTTTTTTGGATTGTATACATGCCCTTAAATTAACTGAGGGCATTTGGTTGCATCTAGCCCTGTGCTGTTCTTGAATGGCCACACTCTTTGAAAGAAAAGGTTCCTAAAGGGTTCTTCGCTTGTTCTGCTGCGGGAACCCTTAAAGGTTCTTCTTTGATATGGGTTTCACTCTCAGGTTCTCTGTAGAACCTTATTCTGAGGATTATATAAAGAACTCCTTAAAGATATCTGTACCTAAGATGAACCTTTAAGGGTTCCCCCAGCAAGACACATGAAGAACCATTAAAGGTGCTAGAAAGCACTTTTTGTTCTATGAGTGTGGCTGAAAATACGAAACTCTTTAAAATGTAAAATATTACTGTTACATCATCACATTTGGAGTTTGTTTAAAATCAGGTCAGACTTACATAATGACACACTCCTTTATGCAGCTCAGCCCTAGGTGAAAAGAACCTGGTGCTCTTCAGAAAGGCACCATGGTCTATCTAATGGAGTACAGGGACTTTTCACTGAGACGCAGCTCCACTACACACATCCGCTGTGATTCATTCATTAGATACAAAACAACAACCCAGATAAAAAACAATGGCGAGTGAAAACAAGTGCATTCAAAGGAACAATTATAGAATGGAAATGTACCTTAACCATGCCTTGTTTTTGGGAGTTTAAGCACTCAGTTAAACTACAAAGTCCACTGATTCTCAGTTTCCCTGTGAATGTTTTTTTTTTTTTTATTATTATTTCAGTTCAGAATGCTGGACAAAGCTTCCTGTGAATTCCCCACAACATCCCGGTTAAATGAACGGAGGTGAGAGAAACAGAGAATGGTGAAGCCCAATGGAATGTACCAACCCCTGAGCTCCTTTGAAATGTTTTACCTTAAACAAATAGAGAGGTCAGCATTCAATTAACATTTGTCCTTGTTGTACAGTTAAAGGCAAACAAAGACAGATTAAATCACTCTCCAGAAGGGTATAAGCTATTTTATTTTAAAATGGAAAAAATGCATACCAAAGGCCATGCTTCCTTGGCTCATAAAATAGTGCCAAGCAAATGATGTAGAATAGAATGTGCCCTTAAAGGGTCCAAATCTCTTTTGACTGAATTGCATATGCCCTCCAACAGAAGAAATGTGTGTTTGGTTGAATCTCGCAAAACTGTTTGATGTGCTCTACCCCGATCACCTAAATCGCACAGTCTAAGTTTGTTAAAAAGCTGAATGTATTGCAGAAGTCAAAGAAGGACAAATGATTGAAAACAGGCTAAAGATTTAGCCCCGGATACACATATGCACTTCATTACATTCAAATTGTTTCACAAGTTCAGTTTGCTAACTTGCCAAAGCATATTTGTGAGGAAAAAAAAATCCTTCATTTGTCAGTTAAAGGCAGTGCAAATATGCGATTGATTGATATCTTACCTTTGTAACATTTCAAGTCTCAGTCACATTTGCAGAAACTTCAGAGAAAAAAAAACTTTCAGGAGTCAGAACCCCAAATGTGAAGAAGAAAATGCTTCAAGAACCATGGCTATTGTGCTCCAGCACAAAGCACAAAATGGCGGCCAAGATAAAGCCTGTCTGTTCATCAGAACGGATTGGCCGAATTAAATCACTGCTCAGTCACCAATTCACTGGTAGATGGACAGGAAAATGATACTCCTGCTCTTTTTATTAAAATTAAGGGTTGTGACACACTCACACACAAACACACTCACACACGCACATGCACAGACACAGGCGCAGACACACACACATGCACGCACATGCACAGACAAACACACACACACACATGACCATGCACAGACAAACACACAAACAGAGCCACACAAACACACACACACACACATGCAAACATACAGTACACAGACATAAACATTTATAGACACACACAAACACAGACACATACACACATAAACACCCAGACACACATCCATGCAAACATACAGAAGCCCACACGTTTATACTCACATACAAACAGACACACAAACGCACAGGCAAACAGACAAACACATACACACAGACAAACACACCTGCAAACATGCACCGCCACCCACATGAACAAAGGTATTCACACACAGATTGGAATACACACACACACACACACACATTGTACATGCCTTGTCATTGGTTAGTCAATAAGCACTAATGGGTGAATCTGCACACAGCGAATCTCTTTCTCTCACACAGAGGAACACGCCCAGCGTACAGCACATATAGTTAGTCAGCAGGCCTTAAAGGGTGAAGATACACACCTGCTGGTATATGCAGGATGTGCACCTTCAGCACTCACACGTGTGAGGAAAAGTCATGGCTGCTTTTACATTTGGCAAAAATAAGTAAAAATCACAAAGTAAGTGGCAGACAGGAAGTCCATTAGGCCTCCTAGACATAAGCTGCCTTCCAAGGCTTACTCCCACATACATATTTATGTAGACAGAAGAAGGCTAAAGCGCAAACCCGAGACACAAGAGCAACGACTGAACCACAGCATCAACTCCTCAAAATACCAATGCCTTGGCAAAATCGGAAAATCAATAGACATAATCAGATAATCACATAAACCACCGACCTTTCGATTTTTATGTGCCAAATCAGTTTTTAGTGGCAGAGGGCATTATTTACACACACTGTTGTCTCTGGATTCTGTGAACTCAATAAGAACAATATTTGCACATGACCAAATTACCGACAGGTAAACTTACATCGCTGTCTTTATTGTCAGTGGCTGTAATTTATTTCTGAATGGGATTTTTCCCAGAGAGCTGGGCCATCTCTAGATGCAGGGCAGGGATCTCAAACTCATTCCTGGAAGGTCACAGTTTTTTTTTTTGTCATTTCCCTTCAATCAACATCCAACCTAGGGCTGAGAAATTAGGCTGTGTACTCTCTGTTTCATTTTTGACTTAAATTAAGAGCTTCATTGTGAACCGAAGTAAATACGCAGACTCTGTGGCCCTTCACGATTTGGGTTTCACATCGCTAGCATAGTCATATCAATCAATCACTCACTGAAGGATCGGAGCCCTGTCGGAAGGAACTAACACAATAAACTCACTAAGACAGAGATCTGCAGCCAGGTTCCAATCAGTGATTTGCAGAAACCAATCAAAACGTTTTCTTTCCACAGCAAAACACAACCATTGGCTCAAATCCAGAGTTACAGATATTGTATGGTAGCTCCAGGAATTTTGATGATGAAACTTCCCTATCATTGCTGTAGGGTAGAGATAAGAATTCACCAAAACAATTAAAACAAAATACATTTTTTTGCCCACATCTATGTTAATTTTTGTAAACAATCTTAATATTGTGATTGAGCTTTGTGATCTGATTGAAAGTGAATTATTCAACTACAAGAAAAGTAGCATAAACAAATAAAATAATGTGCGTGCCATTTAATTACTTTGCTTGTTCATTCGGCTAAAAATGTACCAGTCATTATGCTGACCTAAAGCAATATGCCTTGGTGGTGATTATATTATATTCTATTCTATTATATTATATTATATTATATTATATTATATTATATTATATTATATTAAATTAAATTAAATTAAATTATATTATATTATATTATAGTATATTAGGTGGTATATTAGGGAAGCAGAGTAGTTCAAATGTTCTTGTTTAAACATCTGATCTGATATGTTTGTTTTTCCTCTCACTTTCTGTAATTCTCAGATACAGAAAAACAAACGGCTGAAGGTTTGAGTGAAGGAGAGGATGACTGTTGCGCTGAGCTGAATACTGTGTAGTTGTGTTTGAGCTGAAAGCAACCCTCCATATTTAGGCGTATTACTTATTTTGCCTTGTATTTCCACTCTGAAAAATAGACCATGTTCTGCACCGCAAACCATTTTATTCATTCTCGTTTCAAACAATAAGCATTTATTACCTAAGCATGTAGAACAGCACACACACACACACACACACACACACACACACATGAGTGGATTCAAACATGTCATGGTTTCATTAGCATACAGTGAATATGAAAGGCCTACACACAGGAAATGGTTATTTGTATTTCCATATATTCAAATAGACGTGGAGGTATTCCAAGCTTCCAGTGGAGGTATGTCCATTTTACATTACAGCTTCATTAGCATTTAGCATGCTTTAGTGGTCCTTATCAACTCTTTACCAGGCAATTATAGTGATATATGTAAATGGAATTTGAAATGAATGTGACATTTTCCTGAAAAGTCAATACACATTTGAAAATTAAAGCACAAGAAAACTGTCCCATTGGATGTAGCTATAGCATACCCAGTCAGGGGTGTTTAACAGATTCATACCATAAGCTGCATGTCCGAAGAAACATATTTGCATTTCTTAATGATCATTTTTATATTTACACATGACAGTAATCCCTACATCCATTGAAAGAGTCAGAAAAGAAAAAAAAAAATCAAATCTCCATGCGATAGAAATCAATGGGACTACTTCTGTCTGATTCATGTCAAAAAACATGGTACTTGCTGTTGGGAACAGACAAACCATTTCATCACAATGCCACATCATGCTGTGGTTCCTGTGTTACAGAAGACAACAAGCTGCAGGAAATCCAATTTAAGCGCATGATCAATGCAGGGGTCATGTTAGCTGACAATGTTAGCTGCTATATCACATTTGAAATGATCCAGCCCCTAGAAACCACCACTCTACCATGTTAATGGATTGGTTTGCCATGTGTGTGTCCGTGTGGACACTTTAACTTGACAATGACGGAACGACAACATAAAGCTTAACGTATCCCATATTTTCACAACCTTTTGCTGTGAATTTCAGCAACAAATGAAGCCATAATTTCATGTACTGAAATTAAGACGAAAATATTAATGAAAGCAGCATGGATAATAAATACATTGTTAATGTTTCGTCCCACGTTTATAAATGTTAATACATTTTTTATTAAAGATTAAACCAGGTTTATAAGCCAATTACATCTTAAAGTCTCCTGTTTCTCTGGTACTCAGAAATCTATGACATACAAAAAGAAATGATTGTTGGTCATATTCAGAGCAAATCGGACAATTCTGACAATTCAATTTTCTTCACACATTCATCAATAATGAATACTTGATTAACCATCTATAACATGTTTGCTAATAACCTAAAGTTCGTTTATATATGTGTTATTACATATGTGTTACTAATGAGGCCATATGCTGAAGTGTCATTATAAGGGTAAATGGTGGCATGTCATTCATAGATAGACGACTGGATCCCACTCTGTCTCATACCTCCATGTGTCCTGTCTTGTTTCACCACCCAGTTTTATGCCATCGTTTGATCACAAAAACATAAACGATAACGATAACTGCATATTAAACACAGGGGAAGATCTTCTCTCTGAAATAAGATCCCATGAGTCTGACCCCACCAGGAAACATATCTCCATGCAAGGACTATACTGAAGAGATGGGCTAACCTGAACCCAGAATATATTATCTGTGATAAGTATCTGTGCATCTTCATCACAGTTTGAGCAGTTATTAAGTGACTAGGCCTGGATATTCAGAGTATGAGCACAGGGTCACCTGCATTCATTAAGCCAGACAATTAATAATACTATATGTATTTATATACCTATATGTAAGTGGGTTCAAATGGAACAAAAACCAGAAGAGTCTGCAGTGCTACAGAACCGGGATTGCCTATTCCTGATGTATGGCTTCATATATCGGCTCATGACATGTAGTGTTAGAAGAAAGATAAAGGAATTCCAGTAAGGCCGAACAGCCCTCGTTAATGCTCGTTAATGACACGCTGAGGCACGAGGTCTACGCAGCTGCCCAGTATCGGATTGGCTCTGGTGTTGGTAATTCATCTCTCTCAAGCTGTCTTTCAGTAAACTTTTCAGCTCAAACTACGCGGAGCATAGAGTCGTTCTGCTGAGCTGTGCGCTAGCGCTGGCCAAACATCTGGCTCACCCCGGAGAGCAGGAACGGGAATGAACCTGAGCCATTTCACAAGTTGTTCCCAGATGAGGAGCTATTCCGTATCCTCAAATTGAAATGAAATGTTTCCACTTCACTGCTGGCACCACGGCCTTTCATTTATGCTGATCTGGTTTTTAAAGAAGTCCGATACATGAAGTGACAGTAGTTGCAGGTTTAGGAAAAAAGTTTGAAATTATAAAGTTCAATATTACAGTTAAACCCTGTACTCATTTCACACATTCCTTGTGCTAAACAGGGACTGTCTGCATAATGAAACTTGGATTCTTCAGGCTTTCATAATTCATTTGTCGCATATGTGGTGAGCTGGTTTCATCCATCTGGTATTGTAGTCATGTTTTACTGTCTTTCTGATAACTATCACAGACAACTTTTAGATGGCAACATCTTCAAGCGCTGTAGTCTTGATCCAGCAACAATAACAGAAAGACACGACAATAAAGAAAACCCCAAAAAGCTGACTTCCAGCCAATAGCCATGCAAAGGTGGTCATACATTTCACACATGGGGGTGGCAACGCTGTTTAACAATACAGTATGTAAGCTCTCAAACACAGATACACTAGCATACCTGACTGTACTGAAGGTCTGGTACTGACACCATGAAGAGAGGAAGGGGGGGGTGGGGGAGGCCTGGTTTTTGGTGCATCAGGTAGTGGTGGGTGGGGGTGGCATATTGAATATTGAAGTGTGGGTTATTATGACAAAATTCAAGATTATTTCTTCATTTAGGATGACTGCTAATTTATTGTTGCTGCTGAATTTGCAGCGTATAAATACAACTTTTAAACAGAAAAAGGTGTCTTTTTGCTTTAAATGACTTATTAATTAAATAAAATTTTAATGAGGCAGTAACTGTATGCGCCAATGCGGTTTATAAAATGGAAAGTCCCTCATTAAGAGGAAATAAATGTTAGAAAGTCTTTTTTGTTACTTTGTACAACAATAATAATACTAATTACAATAATAATATACCTTGAAAATAGTATTTCCTGTTCATTTTAAAATAACAGCAGAATACAGAAGAACACCACCTACAAACTAAGGAAACAAAGTTTGGCACTGACATTCCGATTGTTACATTGATAACTGGAGGGCAGTCAAACAAACCATGCTAGAAGAACAGGAATGGACAAGCAACATGAAAAGACAGGAGAGTTGTGAAACATGTAGAACACTGGGGGTGAGGGGCGGGGGGCATGGTGGTAGCAGGAATGTTGGTGAGAGCGTGAGGATGCTAACAGAGAACAAACAGAAGAGAGGCAGAGGGGGATTGTGGGTAGGAGACAGGAGTGCAGCAGTGTGTTTATACCTTGAGGCCTGTGTTTGAGAGAGGGAAGCCTATACTGGCTTTGGCTAGTGTGAGCTAGGCTGGATGGTAGCGTACTCGACAAGGTCTCCTCCAGTGTGAATGGAGCTTCGCGGGCTGGGAGATGAGGCCAGAGCCGATGTGTCCAGCTCTGCATACTGGACATCATAGTCCCTGCGGCCAGAGTTCTGGAGATAAGAGAGGTGAGAGGAGCATGAGGAGAGAGAAAGACATACACGCAGCACCAGAGAGAGAGAGCGAGACATACGCACAGCACCAGAGAGAGAGAGCGAGACATACGCACAGCACCAGAGAGAGAGAGCACACCAAACTAGAGTGAGACAGGTGAGACAGAACGAGGATTAAAGAGAGAAAGACAGAGAGACATACAGAGAATTGGGGGGGATAGAGAAAAACATACTTAGAAAATCAGTGAGGAAAAGATACACAGAGAATCAGAGGAGGGAGGGAAGAGAGTGAGATAGACAGAGGGAGGGGGGAAGGGTGAGACATACACAGAGAATTAAAGAAAGAGAGAGGTAGGAAAATAAAAAGAGAGAGAGAGGGAGGGAGGGTGCAGGAGACAGAAGAGGGAGCAAGACAGAAAATGAGAGAAACATCACCAGAGAGAGAGAAGAGTGAGTGATAGACAGAGAAAGAGACTGACAGAGAAAGAGCCGCCAGCATTCATAGAGAGGACAGACTACAGGTCATTTGAGAGGAGAGGAAAGGAGGATGATAGGCAGAGAGAGAGAAAGAAAGAGAATGAGAGGATGACATGGTGAGCAGGGAGAAGAAAAGCACCTGTGGGAAATGGAAAGAAAAAAAAGCAACAATGATAAAGACGCGTAACAGGATGATACGGAGAACGAGGAGGAGAGGACAGAATGGACGAGGACGAGAGATGGAGAGATTGTGAGGGAAATGGAGAGGTGAAAATGGAGAAGAAGATGAGACAGCAAATGTTGCAGAGAGGTACTGGAGAAACCAAAGGTAACACTATCTTCACAAAATGCCCAGGTAATTTGGTTTCTTCACTCCAGACCCAACAAGCGCCTTAGCAGCGAGGGGTCCCTGAGGATCCCCAATTACTGGACCTCCACTTTCCGAGCGCGGCCGATGGAGAGACACACATAACTGATCCCCCTCTTTCCGTGCACGGCCGATGGAGAGACACACATAAGCTGAGTTTCGGCGGTGCGCACGTTGTTGACTTCGCCCTTGAATTAATCATCCAGCTGTCAAAATGAGCAGGGATGTCAAAACAAGGCTGTTAATTAAGGGATTGGGGGGGGGACGCATTTTCAATGGAGATGAATGAAAGAACAAACCACCTCCCCAACCCCCTCCTCCCCCACAACCTCCTCCAAAGCATGCTCTCTCCTCTATGTCATTATGCACTGTAAGGCCCCACACACCCGGAGACGGAGCACAAACCGCAGGCTATCCAGGGCATGTCAGGTTGTGAAACGGTAGATATGAGGGCATCCTGGTGGGGTGTCCAGTCCACCGGGAGGACCTTCTCTCAAACGCCACTGGACCGGAGTCTCTCTGAGACCAAAGATTCAGCCAATTATGTGCTTCTTGCAGGAGTCACAGTGGGGACTGGGGGCGGGGGGTGGGGGGTGGTATTTTCGCTGCAGCATTTTTTTTCACACAGATCTGATCAGCCTTTGCTAGATTTATGGAAATGAGATACACTGCAATATACTGTGGTCCTTTTAAAAATAGTCCCTGAAAAGTTTTTTTTTTTATTTGTGTGCGTGTATGTGTGCATGTATGTATATGTATATATATATATATATATATATGTATGTGTGTGTGTGTATAGATACTGACCTCCACAATACAAAACAGATTTTATAATATATGAAAATACAAAACATTATTTTATAATATGTTAAAATACATTGGTCTGAAACATATGTATTATTATATTTCGCAAAGTTTCCATATATTTGCAATATACTGCAGGATAAGCTACATCTGCAGGAGGGCTGAGAGGAAGAGGGGAGTAAAGTAGAGGTGTGCAGTAGCAGGTAAACCGTGTGTCTCTGTTAGAGATAGAGAGAGATCCTCCTAACGGGCTGGGATTACCGCAGCCGCGTTTGAAATGGCTTCTCCGCTGCCTCAGTGCTGTGAATGGGTTTATGGTGTGTCACTCAGAAGCATCGTGGGCCTGTTTTAGGTCAGTGCTGCACAGTGGCCCAGAGGTCGGACTCGAGGTGACGGGCAGTAGGTAGGCTGCAGGACGGGGGTGGGGAGAGGGACAAAATCTATCGAGGGCTTGGTGCCGGATCCCCCAGGCAGCTCAGCCTGACAAAGCCGCTTAATTAGCCTGCAGCCGCACGGAGAGCGGCTCGCGCCCGGATCTCAGAGCTGAGGGTGAAGCGCGGCAGACACGCACAAAAGCACTGATGAGCCTGGCAGCTATCGCGCTGGATTTTCAGCATTGCGTTGCCACGGCACCTTGGTGGGGGTGGCTTGGTGTGGGTTGTTGACCACCAGATGAATTAGCAGGTAAGGACAAGCAGCCACTGCGTCTCCATAAATGGGCATGTCCCAGTATCATGGCTGTTCCATCATCACTCCCTATTCTTAACGGGGTTTCACAACACTATGGTCTCTTTTTGATGACATCACTCCGGCCTTACTGCCACACACTTGCATGGTGTGCTTGCTATGTCTGTTCCCTGCATAATACCTACAGAGAGGCAGCATTTGAATGAAACATTTTTTATAATATGTAGCTTGTTACAGAATTGCTGTTTGATAACTATTTATGCTTATTAGTTTCTTGTGTTTGATTCAGTGTAAATAAATGTGGAAATAGATGTAACGTAATGGGTTTGAGGCAAGGTTAAACCACTACACTGACAAAAGAGCAATGAACATTTCTGTCACTAAAAAAAGCAACATGATCTGAGCTGCTACAAGGTTTAACAAGCAGCCTGAAGGTACTGTAAGAAAGGGCTCTGTGAGTGGAATACTGAGTCATGTTCTCGCATTGTCCCTGTGGATGGAGTAGAATACTGAGTCATGGTCTCCCATTGTCCCTGTGGATGGAGTAGAATACTGAGTCATGGTCTCCCATTGTCCCTGTGGATGGAGTAGAATACTGAGTCATGGTCTCCCATTGTCCCTGTTGATGGAGTAGAATACTGAGTCATGTTCTCCCATTGTCCCTGTGGATGGAGTAGAATACTGAGTCATGGTCTCCCATTGTCCCTGTGGATGGAGTAGAATACTGAGTCATGGTCTCCCATTGTCCCTGTGGATGGAGTAGAATACTGAGTCATGTTCTCCCATTGTCCCTGTGGATGGAGTGGAATACTGAGTCATGTTCTCGCATTGTCCCTGTGGATGGAGTGGAATACTGAGTCATGTTCTCCCATTGTCCCTGTGGATGGAGTAGAATACTGAGTCATGTTCTCCCATTGTCCCTGTGGATGGAGTAGAATACTGAGTCATGTTCTCCCATTGTCCCTGTGGATGGAGTAGAATACTGAGTCATGTTCTCCCATTGTCCCTGTGTGGAATACTGAGTCATGTTCTCCCATTGTCCCTGTGGATGGCCTCAGTGAAAAGGCTACAGTGCCCAACCATATGTCACTGTTGGGTCTCTGTGTTTGTGTGTGAGAATGTGTTTGTGTTGTGTGTCAATGAATGTGTATGTTTCACTGTGTGTGTGTGTGTGTGTGTGTGTGTGAGTGGGTGTCTGTGTGTGTGTACATATTTGTAAAAGCAAAGCTCCCCTCCCCAAGTGTATGAATGTACTGCATGTTGTTGTGTGTTCATATGTGTGTATATGCACCCACACTACTTAAGTCATTTACCCAAAGCAGAAACACAGCTCCATGGCCAACACTCTAAATCTCCTGGAAGCAGATAATCCCCCTGAATTAAACATGTTGCACAAGTAACACGTTAGCAGCCTGTTAGCTGTGAACATGTAAATTCGTCACAGACGCTGTGCCCAAGGGCTGGAGGGTGACATTTGGGCGCGTGTGCCACCCATCTGCAGGGGCGAAGCGCAGTAATTACTCACATCATTTTTCAGGATTACAGAGGAATGCGGAGGGATACAGCAGGCAGTGCTCAGCTGGTGTCAGTGGAACCATGAATGATGAGGAATGGGGGAGGGGGGGACATGTTTGGAGGGACGGACACTATAGCCAGTGCCCAGAAATCTCAACACTCTTTTTTTTTCTCTGTGCTTCTTCTTGTCAAAATCTAGTCCAGTTATGGTAACGTGTGAAAATATGAAAATGCTATCCTAGGGGAGCTATCCTTCAAGCTGCACAACGCTGCCTCCACATGTAGCTGTTTGCGGCGGGATCTCCGTCCGTGCTTCAGATCACACTGAAAATCGTCGGAGAGAGAGCGAGTGACTTTTTGGGAAGCTCAGTGGAAAATGGATAGACTGGGGTCACAGCTTCTCTTCCTAGGGACATTCCTGGGGTGGGGGAGCTGGTCAGGCCAGGCACTGAAGCCAGAGACCCTCTGAGACGTTCAAGTCCAGACTTTGCGCAAACCCTTTTGGCAGTCCTGCTCTTCTCATTACAAGTATCTTCATGTTCTTCTGGCAAGTCCATCTGGAGTCCGACAAGATGCCAAAGACTCCCCGACCCCCACCCCCAACCCTAATAAAAACTCAGAAACCCCCCCCCATCCCCCGCCCAACCCGACCCAACCCAACCCAAGAGACGACCCACGCACATGCTGTGGGGGCAGACGAACGGAGAAGACGGAGCATGCTGGTTGCCCGTGGCGACGCTACTCACCAGCTTTTCTGAGTTGGGGGGGGCCGGCGGCTCGGCCGGCGCCATGTCGTAATAAGGGGGCTGTGGAGGAGCCTTCCCCGCTCCATCCTCCTCCACCTTCTCCAGCTCAACCACCTACGGAGACACCAGAGCCCAGGGGTGGGTGAGGCGGGCCGGGAACCCCGCGGCTGCACGGCTGGGCGGCAGCGTAGCGCAACGGTCAGAGAGCAGAGCGTGTAACTCAGAGGGAAGCGTAATACTTAGAGAACTGGATTTGGAACCCGGAGAGTAGTGTAACGGTTGCAGGACTGGGTTTGTAACTCAGAGGATAGTGTAATGGTTAGGAAACTGGGAACTGTAACACTGAGGTTGCAGGTTGCACTGCCATTGCACCCTTTGATTCCAAAATACTCAAATTACTTTTGTGAAAACTATTCAGTTCTACAATGAACTGTATGTAACAATAAATACACTGAGAGTGAAAGGTGTGTTTTTGGCTCTTTTTCATAGCATCTGCTAATTTCAGTGTCCTATCCACCTGTTCTTATAACTGAGAGGTTGCAGGTTTGATTCCAAGGTTGGGGTATTGCGATTGTACCCTCAAGCAATGGCACTTCAGCTGAACTGCTTCAAGTTGTATTACTGGACTGCAAATAAAAATAAACAAATGTTGGTTGATACGGTGTGTTTGTCACTCCGATAAGTGTGTAGGAGCATCTGCAACAACCTCCAATATCAGAATACCTCATTCTGGATTTCCTGCGGTTTAAATTCAGTTCCTGTAGTGACGGATAAATCGCTCTGGTTGCAGAGGCTGTTATGGTGGCATACCATAGCCGGAACCCACTGCATCCTCCCACCGTTGTGTTTTTCGCATGTTTTATGTGTCATGCTGCTCCTTCTGTGACTGTCGTCGCCCAACGAGCCGGAAGGCGCAGTGTACACACAATCACGTGTGAAGTAAACAATACCTTATTCATCGTCACACATCTTAATTAATATGTTTATGTTTGTTGCACTTCGCTCAATTCTGCTATTCCTCACAGGGAATGTAGTTTTTAGAAAAAATAATTCTGTGCTTAAATTATCCAATTCAAATTTTATTTAAATGCAGTTTAATTTAATGATATCTACATCGCAAAATCTGATCAGGAACAAGCAGAGTTGGGTTATCCATGGCATCGGAAAGTAGAAGTCCTGTCATTTATTTGTTCCACCCATTCGCTGACCTAGCTGATTCTAGGCAGCACACTTCTTCAGCCAGGTAGGGGATCTAATTAGTAAAATCAGGGTGTTGAAGGCACAGGTGGAAGGAATACAAGGTAATACTTCTGCGCTCTGTAGCCCAGAGAGGCCACCTCTGTAACTGGAAGGCAGGCCGAAGAGAGGGACCCTCCAGTCCCAGCTCTGTAACTGTGCCTATGAGCACGAAGGCAGGCCGAAGAGAGGGACCCTCCAGTCCCAGCTCTGTAACTGTGCTTATGAGCACGAAGGCAGGCCGAAGAGAGGGACCCTCCAGTCCCAGCTCTGGAACTGTGCCTATGAGCACGAAGGCAGGCCGAAGAGAGGGACCCTCCAGTCCCAGCTCTGGAACTGTGCCTATGAGCACGAAGGCAGGCCGAAGAGAGGGACCCTCCAGTCCCAGCTCTGGAACTGTGCCTATGAGCACGAAGGCAGGCCGAGAGAGGACCCTCCAGTCCCAGCTCTGGAACTGTGCCTATGAGCACGAAGGCAGGCCGGAGAGAGGGACCCTCCAGTCCCAGCTCTGGAACTGTGCCTATGAGCACGAAGGCAGGCCGAAGAGTGTGACCCTCCAGTCCCAGCTCTGGAACTGTGCCTATGAACACGAAGGCAGGCCGAAGAGAGGGACCCTCCAGTCCCAGCTCTGGAACTGTGCCTATGAGCACGAAGGCAGGCCGAAGAGAGGGACCCTCCAGTCCCAGCTCTGGAACTGTGCCTATGAGCACGAAGGCAGGCCGAAGAGAGGGACCCTCCAGTCCCAGCTCTGGAACTGTGCCTATGAGCACGAAGGCAGGCCGAAGAGAGGACCCTCCAGTCCCCAGCTCTGGAACTGTGCCTATGAGCACGAAGGCAGGCCGAAGAGAGGGACCCTCCAGTCCCAGCTCTGGAACTGTGCCTATGAGCACGAAGGCAGGCCGAAGAGAGGGACCCTCCAGTCCCAGCTCTGGAACTGTGCCTATGAGCACGAAGGCAGGCCGAAGAGAGGGACCCCCAGTCCCAGCTCTGGAACTGTGCCTATGAGCACGAAGGCAGGCCGAAGAGAGGGACCCTCCAGTCCCAGCTCTGGACTGTGCCTGAGCACGAAGGCAGGCCGAAGAGAGGACCCTCCAGTCCCAGCTCTGGAACTGTGCCTATGAGCACGAAGGCAGGCTGAAGAGAGGGAACTGTGCCTCCAGTCCCCAGCTCTGGAACTGTGCCTATGAGCACGAAGGCAGGCCGAAGAGAGGGACCCTCCAGTCCTAGCTCTGGAACTGCACACGAAGGCAGGCCGAAGAGAGGGGAACTGTGCCTCCAGTCCCCCAGCTCTGGAACTGTGCCTATGAGCACGAAGGCAGGCCGAAGAGAGGGACCCTCCAGTCCCAGCTCTGAACTGTGCCTATGAGCACGAAGGCAGGCCGAAGAGAGGGACCCTCCAGTCCCAGCTCTGGAACTGTGCCTATGAGCACGAAGGCAGGCAGAAGAGAGGGACCCTCCAGTCCCAGTTCTGGTCATCAGGCCCATAGCAGGACCTGTCACTCAACATTTGCAGATTCTCCACCAAGTTTTCAGAAATGATTTTCCTCATGTACTGAGTATGCCCCAGCGAGGACAAAAAAAAAAAAAAAAAGCAAATAAATTGAATTTGTTTCGGAGCTGCGATCGACCACGCGGGCTTTCACAGATAAACCACTCTGGATGCCTGGGGTAAATAAATGTCTGAAAGTGTTCTAAATCACAATGCCATCAAAAAAGAAGCCTTTTTGCTTTTTTTTTTTTTGATGGGGGAGAGGGAGGGGGGGTGATAACACCATTGAACAATTCTTTTGGATTGTGAAAGAAAAGCCTCCTCTTTGACTTGAGAGCACTGCTATCTCATGAATTTGGCTTGAGGGCGTTTTCAAATGGCTGCGATATGACTCAGCTGAAGAGACTGAATGTGCCATAAATCTTTAGCAAAGACAGCATTTAACAGGCAGCGGGATGTTTGCTGATCCACCGAGCCCGCTTCCCTGTACCCACAATTCTCTGCAGATTTAATGACAATATTCTGTTGCTCAAAAATACCAATCTAATAATAACAATAATAAAAATAATAATTATAATAACCTGGGATCATACGTTGAGGAGGTAGAATGTGTGTAGGACCGTCAGTGGCCGTTGCACATACACAGGCAGCAGATGCACTCAGATTGCAATGCATTCTGCAAGCGCCTTGCAGCAATTTGCTCCTCTTTCCCCGCGCAGCCCAACAACTCTTGATCTCAGGCTATTAAAATTTGTTTATTCTAGGATTACACAGCTTGTAATCCAGGTGATTCTGGCTGTGGGCCATCCGTCGCCGAGCGATTCCCACACGCATCGATAGACCGCGCTATCAGGCTCGGCAAGGGGAAGAAGAAAGAGAGCGCACGAAGTGGCAGAAAGAGAGAATGGCCCAGTAAATAAACGAGACAGCTGTGGAAGAAACCATATGGAGCCATGTGCATAAACATACTGCAGAATATCTAAACTTTTTAAATATATGTCTTGGGATTTAAACTGCACCATAAACTAAGCAGAAAAGAATTCACATATTAAAATATATTGACTTTTTTTTTTTGTTTTTGCATCCTGGCATACATTGGAAAGCAGCTGATCTGGGTATGGAGAACATGGGGGTGAACGGTACACATGCAGGGAGGGGCAGGGCGGGGTTTCTCATGCAGGAGCACACAGTGAGGTGTGCACGGACTGTTGTCGCATATAAGCAGGTGGGAGCCGTGCTGCCGTGATGTGCGGAGCGGTACGTTTGATGAGGGAAGTTTTGCGGCCGTCTGTCGTGATCTGAAAGAATGAGGTGAAGGCAGTGACAGTTAGCGATGCGATGGTCTCTGACGCCTCTCTTGACGTGGTGCCTGCTGAAGTTTCTGGGGCGCTCTGACACTCATCGCTGGAAGCATCTGGTCAGAAAGGCTTAAGCAGACATCCCGTCCATTCTGCGCAGCACTGCCACAACTGCGCAGACAACCTGACATGAGTTCAGGAAGGCAAGCGTTTGTGACGAACAATGACAATGTTCTTTCGTAACGGTTACTAGTGAACGATTTCAAGTTGAACATTTTATTTTGTTGGAATTTGAAGGAGGTAGTCTGGAACGTTTTCAAATTGAAGATTTTATTTCGTCTGACATCCAGGATGGCAGACATTTACGGAGAACTACAAGAAGTAAACAATTTAAGTTTGAGTTGCATGAAGCAAAAGGAACCAGCAGTCACTACATCCCCACCCAAACCCCCTCCCCCACCCACACCTAAAATTATTAGAAAGGGTCCTGTGCTCCTATACATGAAATCATGTACATCAGACCAAAGAGTTCCCCAAAAAGGGGTGGGGACACAGACCCTAGCCTGGTTTAATAGCTCAAAAAAATGTACCCAGCCTCTAATTCCCAAAGGTCAACACCACCCTGACCTCCACATCAGGCTCCCTGTGTCAGACACACCTGTCTCTCCTGCCTGCAGAAGTGCCTGTCTGCTCACAAAAAAACTATTAATCACTTCCTTTCCCAAATTAAAAAAAAAAATGCAAAAAAAAAAAAAAAAAACATGTAAAAAGGAAAAAAGGCTTTGGTCTAAAATAAACATGAAGATGTCTGCCTCTTGCTTGGCTGTGATTGATGCTCTTTATTTAGTTCACAGGAGGAGTTTGGGGAAATCACAGAAGAGCCCTGTGGGGTTGGAAATTACCTGTGTACCGATCCTCACATCTCTGTAATCTTTCTCTGAGGGGGGTTGTCCTTTCTTATCAGACTTAGGCGGAAGGGCTGGGGGAAGGGGGGATTCAAGCAGGGATTTTCATCAACAAATGTTTGGCATGCAAAATACAAACACTGGGAAATTATGATTTTTTTTTCTTTTTTCAACATGCAGTGATGTGCATGCAAAAGATACCATACACAGAAAAAAAATGATATTTGATATCTGACCTCATTCAATTTTTTACATCGGTCTAAAATGAATCTGAGCGATGTCGGCTACCTCAGGAAAGCGGTGCACCTGCTGTCAAATGGACTCCTACCTGCTCATCTTCTGATAATCTAGATAATCCTTTGCTTGCAATATGAATGATAAAATGTGTTTTTAGGCTGTGAAATGTTTTGATTTAATGGAATCTCTCGGAGTAAGTAAATTTAACAGCACATTCACCAAACCATTTCATAAAATGCCTTGCAAAATTCAGCGACCTAAAAGACACGGATATGTCTAGACGAAACAAGCACTGTCCTGTCTAGAAAGGTCAGATTAGAGAATGAAATGACTCTATGGTCATCATGGCAGCTTTTGAAGAAGTTGGGGACGTTGACCTGGGTGTCCTGAAAAAATTCACACAAAAACCGGTTATCTAAACTCGGCCACATCATCACCCTGTATCTCATTGCTCTCACAGTCCGTTGCCTTCCCGACCAACTTTGATTCTCCAACTCATGGCAGCAAAACAGAGTTAAAAGCCAGGTCCTATAAAACTTACTTCCTGATTTTGTAATCTGATAATATAGTTATGGAGCAGAAGGGGTGACCTAGGAGTTTGTGGAACTTTCTGGAAAAGTAATACCTCTTCATTTGTTCAGTACTTTATGTCCAGGATAGATATTGTGTGTCATATTTTTAATATGTAAGGATATACGCCACAGTAGATGGGAATTCAATTCATGATCAATTTATTTTTGGATAAAATACTCATAATTTTTCTTAACAAATTGATTTTCTGGGCTTTGTGCAACACCAGTCTCAAACTACAGGATGTGATGAAGCAGCTGCAGTCCCACTTATATTTCTGGTTAAACCTTTATAATTCCAACTGGATCCAGGGGGTATCTGTAAAATGCAACATCATAGAGATGATCTTTCTTAGTGAAAGGCTGGTGTTTAGGCCTTTAAAATGTTCCCTTACGGTTTCTTTGCTGACATTTTGCCATCTCTACTGAGATATCTTAAATGTATTGCTTGTCCACATTACCTGCCAGGTATTTTATATAATTTTGAACAAGAGAATGACAGTAATGACTTCTACAATGGGCTGAGTTTTTTTTAAAGATTCAGAGATGATATATTTATCATATTAGGTTACAACCAGTCAGTCAACAGCCATGTTTCCATCATTGTGAATATATGCCATATACGTCAACACAAGTTTATGTATTCTGCTAACTGTGTACATATAAAAATGAGTTAGTTGACAGTTCTGGGCAATGCAATACAACAAGTTCAATTATGCAATAAGACTGATGGACATCATTTGAAATTTTCAAAAAAAAAAAAAGCTTAGAATCTTCTCCTATCTATATTTCTTACATGCTGATTAAATGAAATTAAACTAAGTCTTTGCTAACTACAAGATAAGAGGCTAGCTCAGAACAATAAAAAAAAAAAATTCTGCTTTACTCAAGGTATGTTCCGATGCTCAAAAATATCAATAATAAAAAAAAAATTAGGATAGTTGATGCAGTTTTTGATTAGTGCCATTTGTCATCCACAGCTGAAGGGGCCGTGACTTTAGGCATCTTCAGTACTGCTGCTAATATACATACAGCAGATGCAATCACACAGCAAATATTACGATGCACACATCTCAAAGGCGCTCTGCTGTACAAGTGCCTTATGGCAATTCCAGCTTTTCGATTCCCTCTCATTGTCCAATACGCCATAATCATGCATTGTTTTTCTTGATCTCGGGCTATTAAAGTTTGTTTATTCTAGGATTACACAGCTTGTAACCCAGGTGATTCTGGCTGCGGGCCATTCGCTTCGGAACGATTCCCACACGCATCAGTGGAAAGCGGTATTAGGCTCGGCAAGGGGAAGAAGAAAGAACAACAACAAAGTGCAAAAAAAGGGAAATAGTCCAGGAAATAAATGAGACAGCTGTGGGAGAACCTATATACAAAATATATCTATTTTATATATTGTGAAATATTTTGTCCTGTTTCTGCATGATTCTATGCATCCCAGAAAAAACAGCTATTTTGGAAACACCATTCCCGGAGGGAATTTCGATCCCCCCCGACCCCCTCAATCTTTTTGCTTTCAAAAGTCAGCGATGGAAACCGAGCTACTGACTAACCTGGTACAGCTCTATCCGTGTTGTGGGCTGGAGCCTAACTTTCCTATTGCTAGAAAAAAACCGTGAAACAAAGTGTCAAGAATTGAAAGTTATTGGCACTGCCCTTGTCTTGTTTGTCAAGCAGCCGACTGCAAGCCCGACATGGGTCTTCACACCTGTCAGCGCTCATCTCCAGCCCAGAATGTAAACAAGCAGAAAAAGCAAAAGAAAAACCAAGGAGAGAAAAGGAGGTGACAGAAGTAGCAGGGGGAGGGATGGGACGCATCCCGTGCAGGGGTGGGGTGGGGAGGGGGCGAGGGGAAGGTTTGGGGGGGCGGGTGTGGGTGGTAGATGTCCCTACCTGTATCTCCTCCGAAGTCATGTGACTCTTTGTGTCGTTGTTCTTCTTTTTTGGTGGGGGAGGGGCCGGTTTGTGGGCTGGAGGGAGGTCGGTCCTGTTGAGAAATGAAACACGTGATGCACGCTCTTATTGGTCACCAAAGACCTTCACACATCCTGATTGGCTGTCAATGATCTGGCCTCTACGTTTAATACAGAGGCACTTCCTGTTTTGTGTCTTTTCATACACTTGCATTAAGATTGGGCTGTCACTCACTGTTTGAGTAAACAGCAACATGGCTCAGGACATGAAATCTTTCATATAACCCTTGCTGGCATAGGTTGACTGTAAGCTTATTGGTGTCCTAAGATTCCTGAGGGCTCATTTGGGATAACCTGTAGCCTAGTGGCTAAGGTACATAACTGGAACCCTGAGGTTGGTGACTCAAGCTCCAGTCCAGCCACAGCAAGAACACCATTACTGTTGGGCCCTTGAGCAAGGCCCTTAACCCCACACTGCTCCCAGGGGGAGACTGGCCCTTGCTTAGCCTAATCAACTAATTAATTTTTCCTGGCATGAAATATAAAAGCTACGGCAAAAGACTCAAGTTACTTAACCTATTTAGACTGAGCAAGAGGAGACTAAGGGGTGATTTAATAGAGGTTTTTAAATTTATTTTAAATTTAAGGACATAAACAGAAACTAGTTAAGAGTAAGTTCCGCACTGATATAAGGAAGTATTATTTTACACAAAGAGTTATCAATACATGGAACAGGTTGCCAGGTCATGTAGTTGAGGTAGAGACCCTTGCTGTGTTCAAGTCCAGACTTGATGCAGTTTTGGATACTTTTAATTGTAATGGTGAGCTTAGTTTGGCTCAATCGCCTGATCTCATCATAATATTCTTGTGTTCTAACTGTAAGTTACTTTGGATAAAAGCTTTTGCCAAATGACTGTAATGTAATGTCATTTGGTTGGCCTAGAAAGCCCTGCCTACACATAAATCAATCATGAGAAATATTTATGGGTTGTTATAACCACTTAAGTAAGGACTCCCAGCCACACAACATGACTGGTCAGAAGCAGAAGCCTTCCAGTAGTCCATTCGACTGGACTGCCTCAGTAAGTCTCCAACGGTGTAAATCTGTAGTATATAAATTGTAAACTGTTGACACGGGTTTTTCTCACCTCCTATAAGCCTTTTTGAATGGTATGTATCTATTAAATGTGTAAATGTGTATACGGTAAAAAACCCATAAAGCCTCAAGTTGTTGTAGCAAGGAGTGCTGAGTCATTCACGCTTCCTACAGGAGACCTTATCCAGGTTACCCATGGTATTTCTCCACCGTTAAACTGTTCCCTTCCTTCTTCCTTCTGTCTCAGCATGTCCTTTTCTCTCAAGCTGATTTATGCAAAGGGGCTGCGAGAACCTGAAAAACCTTCAAACATTCTCTCACCAATCTGGGTTCTCACTAAATTGGATTTGCAGAAGAAATTAATTCCTCCCTCTAATAATTTTATGGTGATCAAACTTTAGTGCGAAGGGGTAAAACTTCATACAGGGTAATAATTATACGCTACAATTCATTCATAACACTATCATAAGCATGACATAACAGCATTATAACAGCGTTATAACAGCGGTAAGTGTTTTACAGATCATGACATCTGACATTACGCTTCTAAATTGACATGCATTAATAAAAGTCACGACCCATTATAACATAAGAGCTTGTGTGACACGTTTAAATGTGGTGAATCAAAGTCACCTGTCATGCATGCCAGCTTAAAAGGAATGTGAACGATCAGAGGAAGTCAGCTCCCCATAGAAAAGAAACACAGAGAGGTGTGCTTGGATGCGTTCCTACATGCTGATAAGTGCGTCTCTCCTGGCACGCTGAGGCAGGCTCCACGGTCTGCAGCTATCACGAGGCTGTGTCAACGCTAACGGACTCATTGTATGCATATTATATCATCTGCTTATCAGCGTGCGGCCGACGCCTCCCCAGTGCCCTGTCTTTATATGAAAACACGACCTTTCTCCAAGGCCAATTTGGCTCCTCGGTGACGGCTTCCCACATGAGCGCACACGCTTAACTCCTTCTTCCACGCCGATTATTTCCGCTCCGCGTCCCGTAGCAGTGTGGCGGTGCGGCGTGGTGCGGCGTGAGAATGAGAGGCCCGCGACTAAGCGCCTTCCGACCAACTCCGCTCAGTAAGTCTCTCCCATGGCAGCACAGCATGGAGAGCAAGCGAGCGTGCGTGCGTGCGATGATAAGCCAATCAGAAGAAAGGATGCATGCGCTCATGAAACAATCAGAAAGAGAAGACGGGGAAATGTTTCAAACCCTGCTCCTTTTAAGATGAAAATAAAAAAACAGCTCTGGATCTCTTTGTCCTTACAGAGATTGAATGCACTGCAATGTATTATAAATATGGGCAGTTTACTATTTTTGTTCAATGAAATATATTCTGGAACATGCACCTTTTTAAAAAAGCACTATCTGTATTCAGTTATTTGTACATGTTCCCAGATATTGTTGCAATATCCACTCTTATCTTGATAATACATACATTTTGTAATTTTTCAATGGATTTCACTACATTTAATTTCTGTAATAGTTACATCCGATAACCTGTCCCATAATGAAACTCATATGGATTTTACATGTTAAAGGACCCAAAACACATGTAAATATGTGATCAAATTATATATACTGATGGCAGAATGTATAATATTATATGTGGAAATGTATGGTCTCCGTACCAATCACATCTCAACTGTAAAAAAACACACATGATTTGCATTTGAATAATTCATATGATTTGTCTGCATAGATACAGTTGGAATATAAATAAGCACACACATAAATAATAATAACAATGCAGACTAGGAATCCATGAAACCCCAGATGTGTAAGACTAACGCAATGTGATGAAGACAACAATGATTTTCTCTTTTTTCTGTATTTTTTTTTTGGGGTTTTTCAGTGCTTGCCTTTTTTTTCTTTCTTTTTGCATTTCTGTTGGTAAAGAGAGAGGCTTTGACATGGAAATAAGGCACTAGTGCGTGCAGCAGAAATGTTGGTACAATGCGTATGAAAATAAGGTCAATTATATATGACGTAAACCTGTGGGGGGGGAACAAATACAGGTGCCCTGGCTTTGGTCACGGCATCTTTTTTCCCTGGGGATGAACACCTTTGAGAAGCCCTCACACTCACATGCTGCTGAGCCCAAATAATTAGCCACGGTGGATATGCTAACCCCTTTCGCCCCAGCTCACCATAGCAACGATAAGCAAGCTGCTGATTTGCTACCAAGACACTTTGAAGGCCACTGAACCCCCCCACCCCCACCTCCACCCCCCACTCAAGAACAGCTACAGCCTACTGCCACACCACGATAGGTCACTTCACATCACGCACCATTCATGAATTATTGTAATTTCAGATTATCGCTCTGGTGGAAGTGCGTTCCCCTCGGTGATAACCCAGCGCAAGCGTGTCTTTAGCGCCGCTGTGTTAAATATCATGCCGGGCGAGTGCGGAGGGACACGGTGAGTGACATGGCCCTGTCAAACCTGCGCCGCGCCACAGCGGGAAGGAGAGCAGGAAATATGCACAAACCACGGTGAGTCACTAACGTATAGAGCATATTCTACTGTACGATAACACACGCACTCACACATGCAAACCAAACCACTGTGAGTCACTTACTATTAGTTAGAGTAACAAAAGTAAAGAGAATACTCTCTCTCATGCTCACACACTCACGCACACACTTGGAAATACACACACCAAAGTTTTATAAAGTAGCATGTACCAAGTAGCAAAGGTATAGAGTATATACTCTCTTCTCCACCCACACACATATACACTCAGACACACACACACACACACGCACACATCAAACCGCTGTGAGTCACTTACATACAGAGGAAACCCCTCCTTATACACACACACACAAAACCATGATGAGTGACTCATATATGACACACTACTCTTACATATGCACACACCAAACCTCTCTGAGTCACATGTATGGTACATACATTCCATTACGCGCACACACACACACACACACACACACACACACACACACACACACACCCACAAACCACTATGAGTCATGCTTCCACACATATGTTCTCATTTGTACACAGACTCCCAGTCCAAGTATTGTATGAACCTGTGTCTCTAATGCAGTATTCAACATGGCTGAAAAAAAATGAATCCTGATTGGATATTTGCCATGTGGAAAATGATCCTACTGAAATTAAAGAAAGGGAGAGAAACACAGCTATAACGGCCACAGGTGCGCTCCATTGTCTGTCATGTGTTCAGTGTCAGGCCTGTTCATTTGCTCCTGGTTAAGACTCACTTCAGCACTCTTCTCCATCTGAATATGTATGTTCAATAACGCCCAGTTATGTAATGTCTTTGTGTAACTGTAGACTCCTCATTTCTCTCCAGGTATAAATTTATCTCCAGGGGACACCCCAGGTAGAGCTCAGTCCAGTGCTGGAATCGGACTTTCTGGTTTTCAGGAGCTGTAATGGAAAACTAGCATAGGACCTTATGCCATAATCCAATCAAATTATCCATATGAGGCTTGACCCATCAGGTCCGTTTTAGAGCTTATTTTCTGCTTGTTGTTCAAGCAGACATTGTGTTCTGATGCATGGGGTTCCAGCGATACATGCATGCGCACACCGAGACACAGCAGGGCTGTCCAGCTAATTAATTAATTCAAGTGTTTTCAGTGAACGGCTTTGAAGAGTTCGGCCGAGAGAAAGCGGAAGTTCTAAGCGAACTGCACCGCAGGCCAGAACGTTTTCCTTTGAATAAAAACAAAATCAGAAAACGATGAATGTGGAAAAAGAGGGAGTCAGACCTCCCACCGTTTCCACAGATTCTTTTGTGTGGATTTTCAAAACCATGCGTTTTTCAGTTCATGAATTATGGATTATTTTTGCGTTTCAGGTTATTGTTGATCGGGGGTTAATGGCACAGGGCGAAAGACTTGGGGAGTGACCATGTATGGTATCCAAGGGTAGCACAGGCTTGAAATTTAAGTCTGGATTAAATCTTTGTTTATTTTGCAAATGCCTCATGCTTCCTGGTTTAGGCCTCGCTCAACACGGCCTCAGGCCCAGACTTTTCGCAAAGCTGCTTGCTGACAGTGGTACTGTATAACACACTACGGTATTAAAATTTAATTGAGAATAAAATTTATAAAACTAAAAATGTGCTCCCAGAATGGGCTGCATATTTCAGAATGTCAGAAACATGGAAGGGCGAGATGTGGAGCGCTTTCACCCGGTGTAAGACGAGGCAGGGAGTGTGCCCGAACAAAAACAGGAGCCTGATGGCAGCCAGGTCACATTCTGAAGCTGCCAAAGACAGACCGTTAGAGGTCGTGTTAAGGTTAAACAGCTCCCTGCAAAGACATTCGCCTTCCAAGACCTCAGTTTGCCTTCAGAGCCCATCATACAGAGGAGGGCTCGACAGAGCCAAACGAGGAATATTTCAGGACATTGCAAATGAAAACAGAGAGAGAGAGAGAGCGAGAGAAACAGAGAGAGAGAAAACTATTTTCTGAAATGAAAAGAGCAAGTTAAGACATGGCTCAGGGACCTGTGACCTGACTAATGCCAGCCCATTTGAAGTTTGGTGCTGCCCTCGGTACACTTCCAGTTTGTTATTTTTCAAAATGTCAAACTTGCAGCTAAGTGGGGGAAAAGTGCAGAGGCAACACTAACATTGCTACTTCTGCACCTTCACAACACCCTCAAAGACACAATCAGATCAATACTGTAAGGCAATGAAGAAATATTATTCCATTAGACCTTCACATTTCATTATGTGTACATAATTGCATCCTACATACTGACATCTTTAATATCTTTCCTCGTATACAGCTCTATTATAGTCTATTATGCCAGTCTATTATTTATATATACTATGCAGTGCAACATGTGGCATAAAAACATCATGCATAAATATGTGACCAAAACTTTGCTTTTAACTGCAATTATACTGCCGCCGCTGCTTCTCCACAATCAAACAAACACACATCCAAAAGTTGGTGCCCTACTTACGAGGTAAACCCTACTATCAAGTGACTTGTCAAATTTATTATGCTCATAATCTGTGTGTTTGCTGGTCCCCATATGAGCATGCCAATTAAAAATTCCATTACAGATGAAAAACAAAACAAAGGAAGCAGAGAGAGCAAATAAGGGGCAGGTGGGTCCCTTTCTCTGCTTACGAGCTGTTCCAGTATATCAAGGGGTACCAAATCTGGGCCGGGTCAGTATGACTGCAGCCTGTATCCTTATTGGGCCATGCAAAAGTGATCTAAGCATGAGGGAGGGACAGAGAGATTTGATTGGTCAGGATGTCCGTCTCTGGATACCCCAGTCCAGTTGGTCAGTGGACTCCCACAAGTGGCCTGAGGTGTTCCTCCTGCAGCTCATGTCTGTGCAAGCTCCACCTGGGCAGTGTGGTCTGACTGCGGTCTGACAGGCGGTGGCTGCACAGTTCATTTCCGTTGTTATGCTAGAACTTTCTGCACACGGTAAAGCCAAAACCTCTATTCTGACTGAAGACCTCTATATAAATGACCTGACATAGTCCTGAACTTCTGGTAACCAATCCGATTTCATGTTTGACATTGTATGAATATTACAGGGATATATTGTCATAATTTTAAAATGATATTTTGTGTCACGTTATTGTATGTTTATTCTCTGCTTAGAATTAATCACAAAAAAAAATAAGTTTCAGTCAACATTGCATGTTTCGGAGAGAGCGCCTATCAGTGTTTTGCCAAACCGGAGGAATGACCATTGCCTGAAATCATAATCACATGCTTTTGGGGAGAAAATTGTCAAAATTCTAAGAAATAAAATGTACTCAGATTTATGGTAAAGGGTACACTGGCAGGAAAAATGAACTGAAAGAAATATAAATGAGCTGGCAGTCCAGTAATACTGTAGCATCTGATTAATCATTTGCTGGCAACCGGTTTCCAGTGGATAGCTAATTGATTTATACTGCATTGCAAATTGTTTGTGGAGCTTTTCCAATGGAAAGCTAATTGATTTAGAATGCACCGTCTAATGACTTTACTGCGTATTTTCAATTGGTTGAAAATGCATCAGTAATTATTTTCAGCTGTGCACCTTTTGTTATATTATTAGAATGGAGAGAGAAATGCATGTTCCGTCTTCCTGAGGAATACGCGGGTGTAAATGAAACAACAGATCTGTCCCTTTTTTATGATGCTAAAGCTGAAAGGCTAGTTCATCGGTTGCAGTGAGTGCAGTGCGGACACAGACACAGACAAAGGTCAGTGGTCCTTGAGGAGCCTTTCGTTAACAGTGACTTTCAGCTGATCACGATTTTATTTGCCAATTTAAATGGTAATGATCAAATTAATTGCATGGTGAGGTTAATTTCACGTGTGTGATCGTGAGGGGTGAGCTAAACTTCCAGGCCCATTTTAAACTAACAGGCTTTGTTTTATTTCATCTATCAACCTCTACTGCACAGGAAACAGAACTGCTGTCAACCACTATACCCAAGTAACAACAATACATTGATTTGTGTATTGACAGAGATGCCAAAGTGTTTTCATGAAGACGCAAAATACTGAGAGCTGCACAGTAGCTCCATCAAATCAAAACATTGTCAGTGAATGGAATTGGGGTTTAGGGTTTAAGAACCTCATCCTGTAAAAAGTATATTGTGGAGAAGGATTTTCAAAACTCATTTGGAAAATTGGGTGTTTGCTTATTTCTACATGTTAGAACCCCGTCTGACATGTCCGCTCAATGACCTTTGGAATACTGATGACCAGATCGACTGACCTTGCATTTAATGGCACAATGGGAGTTTGAGTCAAAGAGGGAGGGGCTATGGCTAGGGCAATGATGATTGGCCAGGCTGTTGGCTAGGGCAATGATGATTGGCCAGGCTGTTGGCTAGGTACTGATGATTGGCCAGGCTGTTGGCTAGGGCAATGATGATTGGCCAGGCTGTTCCCTATCCTTCTGCGAAGATGACTTAACTGGCAATTTCTTTTTTGGAAAAAGGGATCCCAGGGCAACAGTTTTACCCTCTTGGTCCTATTCCAAAAAGTGTTGTGACACTCTTTAGGGAAGAACTGCTCTTAAAAAAAATACTCAATACTTAACATTTTCAATCATCTGGACAGGAAATCCTCCCAATTTAGAAGAGTAGATTAGCTAAACAAGATTCTAAAGAGCAAAGAGTATGATGAGAGTTATATTACTATTTATGTATTTTTAACTACTATACTGCAACACATTTACAATTAAATAAAATACAATCGGAAGCTATCAGGTGAGATAGTAATGTCACTGGGCGAGAAAGAATGTTTAACCGTTTAAGGTTAGCAAAGATATGCTCACTACTTCCCTTATATTCAGTCAACACTATTGTGTGTTAAAATGGTGTGTATGTTTCCTGAAATGGCAGGCTTGCTGAGGCCTGGAGCATGCACATGCAATCTCAGCTAGAATCCACAAACCTCCTCCCTCACAAAAATCTATTCCTCCTCATAACGCACAAACCTGAAAAATGAATCACAATAAAAATCACTTCCCACAAGGTTTGTACTTTTTCTTCCATTTCTGGCTTCTGAAACAACAGGCATTAAAGCAAAATGGGCCTTTCATATATTATAATACCACTGTAACACAGTAAAATGTTCATTTTATTTCACATCTGACAGAAGTTATGTAAGTCCAAGGGGGATAATGTGTACTCTGCTGGAATGAAATGTACGATCAGATAGGAGCTTGCTGACTTGTCATAAATTACAGATATTGTAATGACTTTGGACAATGTCCCAGCTACCTCCATCATACAACTATTTTTAGAGGCAGTCGGAAAATTTTCAGAGACAATGGGAAACTGTTTTATCCAGCAAGATCTTTGCAATTCTATTTTAATTAGACAGTAGCACTCTCAATCAATACGTGAAAGCTGATTGAAATGTGTCTCTGAGCTCAAAGGGGAAGAACGTCGTGGGAATTCTCGAGATCTGGCCCACTGAGTTTCAAGACCAATTCCCACCTGAGCCTCAATTAATTTTTTTTTTCACGCTTTATATCAGAAGGGCGGTATGTGACGTAGGTGCCAGCTAATTTAAAAGGCTCTGCTCTGATCCTCTGTTCAGTATTTCTCACAGGGAAATCTGGAGACAAATGTAACTGAAGATCTCACACAAAAGGCTAATATACAAGCTAATAAACAAATCATATTTCTCTCAGGGCTTTTGACACCAGTGAAGAGAGGAGGAAATATTCCAAGAGATCTTTGTGACATAACAGAATCCCTAATGATGTCATAATTGGGCATAATTCCAGCATCATTTCCATGTTCCTTTTCCTGGGAGCCAAAAGAAGGATTCTTCAAAAGGCTAGCAATCAATCAGTATTCATCCCAGGCTTCCACTCTCAATTAAATACAAATGTTAGTTTATCTTCACAAACACAATCTGGGAGGACTTCAACAATAACAGAAATTAAGGGGGAAAAATGAGCATGACAGCAGTAGATGTAGATTTATTGATTGAGTGAGGGCCAAAGCTGGAGAATGAGCAGTTGAACAAATATACTGTTCATGGCAGTCGTCTCAAGATATTTTGAAAACTTCAACAAAAAGCAAAGTTTGCTGTGCTTCCTCTGTAACTCAATTGTAAAGTGCATCTGAGCGTGCTCTGATTGGGCGGGGTGGCCTCTCTTAAGGTCGATGGGCAGTGACGGACAGCACAGATATCGCAGTCAGATTAGTGTTTGTTTGGTCTGAGGAGTGATGTCGGTTTTCCAGTCGGACAGGTCTCTCGCTCTCTCTCTCTCTCTCTCCCATATTCAGAGCTGCTTTACTTGGCGTTTTTCCCGTCGAGCCCCGGCCCACGCCAAAGGGCTCAGCATTGAGCACATCGAATAAACTGTGACTGAACGCACTTTGGGACCGGCTCAATACGCTATTATTAGAACCAGGCAAGCGCATCGATCTTCCCTTTGGGGGTTTTTGGGGGGGGGGGTCAGGGGTCGGGGTCTCTTCTCGGGGATAAACTGATTGCAGAACGTTGACAGAGCCAGAGCTCACTACAGCAGAGCAAAGCAGCCGCCAAACGGGGGTCTCGATCTCCAATCGGACACCGCCTGCCGCCATGCTCTCCGTTACTATGGTTTGTGAGCTGTCTTATGGTCCTCAGTGGCACCCTGCATCTCCGTGGTTACGGGGTGACAGAGCCATGAATACCAGTGCATACAGAGCCACGCATACGAGCGCATACAGAGCATACACGCATACGAGCGCATACAGAGCATACACGCATACGAGCGCATACACAGCCACGCATACGAGCACATACAGAGCATACACACATACGAGCGCATACAGAGCCACGCATACGAGCGCATACAGAGCATACACGCATACGAGCGCATACACAGCCACGCATACGAGCACATACAGAGCATACACGCATGCGCAGAGCATACACGCATACGAGCGCATACACAGCCACGCATACGAGCACATACAGAGCATACACGCATACGAGCACATACAGAGCCACGCATACGAGCGCATACAGAGCCATATACACATACAGAGCATACACGCATACGAGCGCATACACAGCCACGCATACGAGCACATACAGAGCATACACGCATACGAGCGCATACAGAGTCACGCATTCGAGCACATACAGAGCATACACGCATACGAGCGCATGCAGAGTCACGCATATGAGCGCATACAGAGCATACACGCATACGAGCGCATACACAGCCACGCATACGAGCACATACACAACCACGCATACGAGCACATACAGAGCATACACGCATACAAGCGCATACACAGCCACGCATACGAGCACATACACAACCACGCATACGAGCACATACAGAGCATACACGCATACGAGCGCATACAGAGCATACACGCATACGAGCGCATACACAGCCACGCATACGAGCACATACAGAGCATACACGCATACGAGCACATACACAACCACGCATACGAGCACATACAGAGCATACACGCATACGAGCGCATACACAGCCACGCATACGAGCGCATACAGAGCATACACGGAGCATACACGCATACAGCGCATACACAGCCACGCATACGAGCACATACACAACCACGCATACGAGCACATACAGAGCATACACGCATACGAGCGCATACACAGCCACGCATACGAGCGCATACAGAGCATACACGCATACGAGCGCATACACAGCCACGCATACGAGCACATACAGAGCATACACGCATATGAGCACATACAGAGCCACGCATACGAGCGCATACAGAGCCATGCATACGAGCGCATACAGAGTCACGCATACAAGCGCATACAGAGTCACGCATACGGTAATTAAGTTGCACTTCTAGCTGAAAAGAAGGACCCTCAGGTTGATTTGTCAAAATTACAAATCGATTGATTTACAGCTCACGGTCAAAAAAACCATGCGGCTCTATACTCTATACCAAAAGAAAACTTCCTGATTCTGATCGACAGCTCAGCTTGTGTGTCTTTCTTAAAGAGCATTGCACTGAATTATCAAGCCACAGAAACACATATCTCAATAATAAACTGGCTCATATAGACACTGTGTCTCAGATACCTGCCAGGTAGTGATGGTTGAAATGAACCCAATTGTTAAGGAGCTATCGCCTACATATTTGAACCAATCAAAGATGTTTTGTTTCTCTCCACAGCCAATGTGGTGAAAGGATCTTACAGTCATCAGCCAGCGCAGTCATTGGTCCAAATCATTGAGTCACTGGCATTATATGGTTGCTCCTCCCACTTTTGATTCAAGGAAACCTCAATCCTCGATCACCAAGATAAACAAATAAACCTACCGACCCTTATGAGAGGGAGAGCAGTTACGAGATATTCACCTGCAGCTACATTACTTACTTATTTATCCACCTGAAGGGTAACTACATGGTAAATTACCTCCTTTTAACACTGCTTTTGCTCTACATGGCACTAGTGTGTTTGGCATTCACTCATTATAACAGAACTGTACAATTTAAAGAGGACCACTTGAAATATTGTATATGTCAGTAATCATACAAATCTGAGTTTTATCAAATAAATGATAGACCGCCTACTATTATGCCATGAGTTTGGACCTGCAGTCCCAAGTTTTCATAAAAGATTCATAACAAAGTTTCAGTCAATGATCTGAATGTGGTGAACACCAAAATAATGATTTGTTAGTCAAACACTTCCTTGTTAGTATTCCATACTTGTCTAACACTCTGGTCTGTTCCAGTTTAACCCCTACACATCTTGACAACATCATACCTTACGAACCAAAGACAATGCTCAGTGTTTATAGTTTTCCAGTTTAATTAATCCATTATGTAAACATTAAAGACAAGTGCTTTGATTTTGAAATGCATTTGAAACGGGCGAGTAAATTGTATTCCCTCACATATATTACTGTAGCCTGTGGAACTTCGCTAATGTAAGTCATTGCCCTCCAGTATAATTTATGAATTACAGTACAGTCGGGACATACGCATATTAGTCTTTCATCTTTTTGTTTCTGGCTGACAAAATTTAATCATATTTTGAAATTCTCTTTTTTTTAATCCAGCAAGATTCTAGCAACTTCATGAATGTATTTATAATGCAAAACATTTGCTTTGCTTGGTGTGAAAATGAGATGCATTTTTTTTTTTTTTTTTTTCAGAAAGACCGTTGTTTAGAGGAAGCATTTGCTCCTGGTTTTATATGAATATAACAGCATTCTTGCATTATGGCAATTCTTGGCTATTTCTTTTTGCAAACAAGAGTCGTTTTGCTGTACAAGTTGCAGCCCACTCCATTACGCACTGAAGCACACTGGTGTTCCCCTGACGCGCCTGAACACTAAACGCTTACCCAAGGGACTTCAGCTCTTTTATTTATTTTTTAATTATTTTTGCCTGAAGCTTTTAGATATTTTAGTGACTCCATTTTAATTTTTACATTTATTGTTTCTAGTCATGTTGCTGTCTGACAGTGTTCTGAGTACAGGCAGGCAGCTCAAAACATTGGGCTGAAATGACAAACACATGTATTCAACAACTTTTTAATTATATATATATATATATATATATATATATATATATATATATATATATATATATATAGGAGGGAGGAGTAGAAGGAAAGGAGAAAAAGTGGGAAAGGGGGGAGGGAACAGAGGGAAACAGTAAAGAAGGGAGCAGGAAAGAGAAAGAAAGAGGGAAGAAGAGTAAAGAGGGAGAGAGAGATGACTGTCTGTGGAAGAGGTGAAAATTAAAATGTGTGAAAATTCATTAAATAAGCCATGCATTTTTTCCCTCAAAAGAGCAGTCATTCGTCAGTATTAAACTGTACTTGCACTCTGGGATTAAGGTAAAAAAATCTCTGTAAATAGAAGTGATTATTAATAGTGAATTCTATTAAAAATGCAGAGAGATGAGCCACACTTACATGTACACACACACACCTACACATACCCCTACACACACACATGCATATGCACACACACACGCACACACCCATTCACACACACACGCACATGCACACACACACACACACGCACACACACATACACACACACATATACTTGCACTCTGGGATTAAGGTAAAAAAAAATCTCTGTAAATAGAAGTGATTATTAATTGTGAATTCTATTAAAAATGCAGAGAGATGAGCCATACTTACATGTACACACACACACCTACACATACCCCTACACACACACACACACATGCACACACACACACACACACACACACATACACACCCACCCATGCACACACACATGCATATGCACACACACACGCACACCCATTCACACACACACCTACACATACCCCTACACACACACATACGCACACATACACACACACGTACATAAATATGTATGTAAAAGGTGCACCAAATGCTGTACTTCTGCCTAGCTGCAGCACAACTGGCTGTTTTAGAAAGTGAAAAGGGAAATTGTCTGGGGAAATAAAATCTAAAAATAAAGACATACAATAAGGACCATTCAGTTGAATACATTTTTTTTTCATCATAACATTTACTTTCCCACATCATTGGGAGCAGACCACAGACTGGGTTATTACAAAAAAAAACACACACACACAATTTGCTGAAGCCTCGGATTTTGTGATTGTGTACAAAGTCTCCCCGCTGGAGGAAAAGAGTCTCTCGAACAGTGCTTGTTCACCATATGCTCAAATAAAAAATACCCCTCACCGTCAAGACTTAGGATCTGAAACCAGCGAGCGCAACCCTTACGAAACGACCCAATTCTTTAGTTCATCAGCAGGTGAGCTTGAGGTCTGAATCATAAAACTAGCACACTAATTTGGTCACTTATAAAGTGCTCAGGCGCAAAGCCTGGCACTGTAAAGCATTGGTTTTCTGTAAAAGACAAGGTAATCTCAGTGCGATGCAGTGTGCAGCCATGTTATTATTGTCCAGGCCAGCTGGACGACCTTGGTAAGAATTATGCTTCAGTGTGTTAAAATGATGGACATCTAAATAATTAAAAATAATTATTTAAAAAAAAAATAATCCACCCTTCTGTCCCTTCCCCACACCTTTTTCACCCCAGGACGCTGTCCAAACAGGTGTGCATTCTTGGACAGGTAGAAGGAACAGACACACCTCTTTAAATGCTTTCAGTCTCTTCAGGCGTTTTGCTTTTGTGACATCAGCCCTGAGTGACTGTAGAAACGCTCAGCGGGCTCTCGGCAGGGTCTCAGACCACTCATCATTGCTTTTTGATGGTTGAGATATTTTCTCAGCACAAACACAGTCACACACTTGCATGCACACACACATGCATTCACACATGTGCGCATACCCATACACAAAAACGCATAAACACACACACTATTGAGCACGATTCAAAAAAGGCTTCATTCCCTACAAAGTGCCCTTATTATCTAATTCTCACCGCTCCACACTGAAGAAAATACAATGTAACCTCATGAGTAATACATATACACACACATACACACACACATACATATAAGGAAAACATTGATTGTTTCTGATGGTTTCCATGTAAACACTTCATGAGGATCTGCTACAATGTGTCATCTAGGAGCCACATAAAGACCAATCAGACATTAGTAAGGATCTGGCTCGTGTTTAATTCTCTTCTTCATTTTGCTCATCATTTTGCTGCTATTTTATGGCTCTTTGTTTCTTAATGGCCCTGTGTCATAAACAGAGATCTCTTCCCAAATTTCACATAATAGCTCATTTATAACCGGCTCAATATACTGTCATCCAAAGTGACACAGTGATTACGGTTCAGTGCTTGCCTTGAGAATGGACAGTAAACATTTCCAGACACTAATCATCTGTTACAGATGAAATATACCTATTTTATGAGGCCTTAGGCTGGATGTAAGCTGGACATGATTTAATTACACACTGTAATATTTGTAAAGAGACTCATTCATTTCTCAAGATCTCTCTCTCTCTCTGATTTTGATTACATTAAACAGAGGCTAGAATCACCAAGATTCAGTGCTATGTGACTAATCCTGCCCCTAGTAATTGAATACCATAATTGCAGAGAAAAAAAAAAATTCTTCAGCTCAGATTTTAATGTTTCAAAGTAAATATAAATATAACTCAGAAATTAAATATGTGTAATGATTTTCAGAAAATAACCGTTCACTTATAAAGTAATATAGATTATTTTTGAAGCCATTTTTATTTCTTCTACTATCTATGCTAGTCAGAAATAAAAATATTTATTTTTTTTAAAACATGAGTAGTGCCCGCTAAGATGCCTAGAAGGAATGAAGTATGTGATCTGCTATAGTTGAACATCAGCTACTTTTATGGCTTAAAAGTGTAAGATCCAACATGTGAAGCACTCATGTAAGGTAACTAGGCCAACCAGTCACTAACGCTAACACTTGGCTAACACAGTCATTAAAGCTAACCATGTAAATCAACTATGTAAACCCAGTCAGCTGGGCTAACTATGAAAATCTACTATGCAATCTTTCTCACTAAAGCCAACTATGGCACCCTAGTCACTGGTAATGATGGTTGCATTGTTATCCAGTATATGGCAATAAAGATCTGTAGCTAACCTTGTAAGCTAACTATCCCAACCTTTTTACTAAAGCTATCCATGTACACTAACTAGGCTGAACCAATCAACAATGTCAACCTATTCACTAAAGCTCCACAACTTGGTATTAAGCCCCTACAATACTAGCGCCAGTAGTCCTAAAAGGTGATGCATAACTAGCCTTAGCATTGCTCTGGGATGGGAATTAGTCAGTCAGCAGGGTTTTCCATGTCTCCTGTCTTTTGCTACATATAAAGAGCTGTCTTTGGTGAGACCTGTGGACCCCAGTGAGAAAATGAGAAAGCAGCTGACGTCACTTTGGTTAAAGAGGAGAGAGAGCGTGAATGCAGGCATTCCCGTGCTCTCCCAAATTGACGGTGAAGATTCTTTTTTTTTTTTTTTTCACAAAAAGGACACCCCAGGACGCTGTCCAAACAGGTGTGCATTCTGGGACAGGTAGAAGGAACAGACACACCTCTTTAAACGGTTTCAACCTCTAACAGTGAGTGCAGATGGTCATCACTTTCGGGTATTCCGAACTGGGAGAAGACAGGGCAAAAAAACATTGAAAAAAATGACATCTGGAGAGCATCCAAACATAAAGAGGCCATGTTTCAAAGCAAACACCTCCCAACGCCATTTCTGACTCACCGCTCTCCAAATCTACTGTTGCAAGATACAACAGTGGAGGACTGAAACATTCTCTTGTTACGACTTTTAATGTTGAAAACTGCAGTCCAGATAGATTTTTGTGGCAGACACTCAAATAATTTTGGTCCTAAAATCTCAGCTTTTAGTGGAAGCGTGATGTGTTTCTTGATGAACACAAAAGCTCAAGGTCAGTTTCTCTGAAAATAATTTGTCTTGCAGAAGCGTCATCAGACGTTGAAAAGGGTAGTGAGAGTGCCTGGAGATACTAGCTCCAACTATGGCAAGGCCACATCCTGCAACACGACCGAGAGACGGGCGCGATGTGTCACCTTTTCAACACTAGCTGGGTCACTATCATATGCCCTTACACTATTTAATGGAATATGCAGTTCCAATAAAACATATGTCATCTTTTGAAGATTATATTTTAGAATAAATATAACACATTCTTAAAGATATGTTTGCTTGGTTATGATGAAATAGAAAAGCTTAATGAAACGTACATTGTGCTGTAAAGTGTATTTCGATTTATTTGCTTATGCCTTAAAAATTCAAAAACATGTCTGATTCGGTCCGCTGCCTTCCCTGCTATTCCCTATCATCCACATTTTCAAACATATTTCTGGCAGCAGTAATGAAAAAAAAATCTTATAAGCACATTTATTTGTAGTTTATAATCATTTGTAATCCGTTTATTAATCATGACATATAAATTGTTTGAAAACAGTGAATGACGCTGTCTGCGGATGAGACAGGTTGATCTTGGTATCCGCTATAGCCTGACTTCCTGGTGCCTGTGCCAGGTCAAAGGTCACCTGGAGGGCCGACCTGAGCACTGGATCAGTGACCAATTGCGGTCACAACGTCAAACTTACCTCAAGCCACAGGTTAATTTAGTAATGTTCACTTACACATCTACAAATTATATATAGTCATTAATAAACAGATTACTAATGATTATAAACTATTTATTATTGTGTTTATAAATGGGTTTTTACATTACCCTATCTATAAAATGTTACCATTTTTCTTTTAGTGAGAGAAAATTGTTAAAAAGAGAGGAATAGCCTCCCACCAAAACACACTTTTGCTCCTCCGACACGTTGACTATTCATGATATGACCACATAACCACCGCTCCTCCCATTCCGAAAATTGGATCGCAACAGCGCTTGCCAGAGGCGCAGAGAGGAACACAGGCACTGGAGTGGCCCTCTAAAAGGGTGCATGGAGTGTGCATGTAGTGCACATTTATATTCCAAAACCTGCATGAGGCACTCAGGGCTGTGCTATTCACAGCCAATCATGGATTCATGTATGCCTCTTGAGGGCTTATATTGAGGGCATCCTTCATGTAAAATGCCATCTTAAAACTTTTACATGAAAAGTCTTATTGTTTTTTTTGTTTTTTTTTTAACAAACTTCAGCTGCTCAGCCTTTGTTTTTTTTCTCTCTCTATTGTTTCTCTACAATTTCTTGCAGCTGCTTTTATCTGCATGTTTTAATTTGAAGGGAGATCACGTGGAGGGGCTGGAGCTCGTGCCGTGATGATTTCTCCTTTCTGATCAGCGTTGTCACATCTATGGCAGACTGCGCGAGCCTGAAATGTCTATCCAGCTTGGAGCAGGGCAGAGAGGGAATGACAGCGACAGCGACCGCGACAGCGACAGCACAGTGGAGTAATAAGCAGCGCTCTGTCTATGTTTTTATCATTTGATTCTCACCAGGTATGACTCAACACTGAGGGCTGACATGACCGGCCTTGATGTCGAACCCCATGTCATAATGAGGTGAAATATCACTTTTCCTTGAATCAACCCTAAATAACCATGCAACATCTTTACTAATGATTGTTTGGAGGTCTCTGTGAACACATTTAGCTGCCCACTCCCAACTCTTCAAACCTGCATTCGTCAGTCTAAGATGTTTTGGACGGTTCTGGATGTCTACCTTTTGCCGTGAGCAAGGCTTTTGTGGAAGCAAGTGAATGAATAAATAAACGAATACTAGGACTCTTCACAAGGACTCCCGATGGCAGGCAGGTGAGAGTCACTTAAATCCCACCTCACAGCAGAAAGACAGGTTTGAATTATGTATGCCAGGGAATGGAGGTGGAGAGGGGACGTAATTCCCCTTGTTCATAGAGGGGGAAAAAGCGGTACAGTGTACCTTGTCTAATGAATGTATCATAGTTATGAACAATCCAATAAATAATTATATCAAAAAGATTCCAAAACGTTTGATCAGTATCCAAAAACAGTATGCTTTTTTTTTCCAAAATACAAAGATACACATCAATAAAAAAAAATAGGATGCTATGTTTTTTTTCTTCTCCATTTTGATGGTAAGTGTACAATTAAGTAACGCAAAAATGGAATGTGACACAAGGAAGCCGCCGGCCCTCATCTATTTTGGAAATTGCCCAGTCACACGTAGGATGCTAATGCCGAGCGTGAGCGTGAGCGTAATGCGGCGAGAGCAATCAGCAGGCGCCGGAGCGTCTCCTCTCCACGCGAATCAGAAAAATCAGGCCCCAATCGCAATCAAGAACCCCCGATAGGGAACCGAGCTTTTCGTCCCTGTGCTTCGGTAATCAAGCCCACCGAATAATCAACTCAGAGCATTGGGCGAGACGCGCTGAGAAATTCTTCTCCTTGTTTGCCGTCATTAGCTTAAAAAGCCCCTGTCTGACCTGCATCTTGCCGGCAATTGCAGATCTCTGCGCGATAATGCCACCGTCTCGGCGAGATTACGCATTACGCTGCCTCCTCGCTTTCTGCGGGGCTCTGTATTAACACAGCGCATGCTTATGTGCTTTTAAGTGCTGGACCTGGCTGGACGTCAGGATGAGCAAAAACGTTCACGTAAAGCGTGTTATGACCTAGAGGATTGCAGAGCTCTTTTGTAATGGGGTCTGAGAGGGTGTTTTTGTATTGTCTGGCACTAAGTGTCACTAAAAAAAAATGGGAAAACACAAAACAGGGGGTTTTCCTGGACAAGCAGCAGAACTTCCAAAAATCATATACAGCTTAGGTGACTGTAGGAAAGATGCTGCTCTAGCGTTTTATGAGGCAGCCTGTAGGTAAATGATAAGCCAAATCGGGCTAGGTGGTCCACTCTGTTTGTTCTTCCATACATATCTCAGTTGCGTGCAGTACTTGCTATGTACGGACAGGTGGCGCTACAGTACTCACAGGTCGTTGTCCGTCTCTCTGTGAGGCTTCTGCTGGCGGCGGTAGACCACGCACACGGTGAAGACCACACCCATGAAGAGCCCAATGGCTAAGATGCCCCCCAGAACCCCAATGAGTCCGGTCTGGGGGAGGGGCTTGTCTGTGGAGAGGAGCATAAACACACACAAGATATGTAAATTTACTTCCCCTTACAGCTGGACCAGCGCCACTACAATGTGATGTCATAATGTAATGTGATGTCATAAATTACTCATTTTAATCCTTCTTGCAACAAATAGCTAGTTTAATGAGGTAAAGTCATTTTTTAAATGAAAAACTGGACAGTTACAGCTTTGAGAAAAGTCCAGGAAGTGGTGGCAACGATCTTCAATTTTCAATCCAGTTTAGCACCGTTGCTCTTTAATTTTTCACATCATGAAATGCAAACATATATTTACATATCTGTGTATGGAATATGCATGGATATGTACACCCCGTGGCATTTGTGGATAGCTGTTATGGATAATCACTTATCCAAAACGTATAAAAACACAGCGAGGCTAAAAGGGTTTGGTTTTAAATGTGATATATGTCTGTGTAATTAACTCCATTTAGCGAATATAAATTTAAGTTTAAACGGCTCTGCAGTGCCCTCCCTTTTCTCTCCTGCTCCCCGTCTCCCACACATATAGAGAGGTCAGTGTCTCACAGAGTAGGGAGACCTACGCACCCCACACTTGAGACTCAAAGAGAGGGGGAATAAAGGCAATCAAAACAGCACTGCGATCAATAAAGCATTACTTTACTCAGACAACTCGTCTAAGGGGCGCGAGACTAGCTGCCTGCAAAATCTGGACCGTTCAAAAGTAATCACATGTAAAATATTTAATAAAAAAATATTTAATAAAAGAATGGGGTCAACTTCCCATCTCCACCTTTTAACGCTAAAAGACTCTCAACTCTTGAAGAAGAAACATTTCAATGCCAGTCTGCAGGTTCACCCCGATCTTGAATTCAATATTTTATGTTCAGTTACTTCTGAGAGCTCAAGTCTTTTGATTTGATGCTTTAAGCATATTTTTGTGGTTCATATTTGTGACATTTATCTGTTAAGTGATTGAATGATGTATTTTATTTGTCTGCGGATGTGTTTGATAAGTCTGCCGTGTGTTTGATCGTTTGATTTGGGTATTGAGTGATTGATTGAGTGATTCTGTGCAATTCAGTTATCGACTCACTGATTGAGAGGTTGTTTAATTCCTGTATTTATTTCTTAGTCAAATAAAAATTACAGACAAAGACTAGGGTGAAGTAAAACATGTAATTCTCCCCAGAATGAATACTAAGCAAGCATCGAGAATGGGATTTTATGAATTTTTAGGTAGGGTGGTAATGAGGTGGCCTTTTTAGCTCATTATTCAAAGTTCTGTCAGTTATGAATTCAATTCCAGCCTCGGTCAAACTGTCATCACGTTTTTTCGCTGTACCAGTGATGTGTCCTCCGATTCCGTCACACAGGAAGTGACAAAATAAAGGGGAGATGAAGGCATCTCTTCAAGATGTCAGAATGATGGAAGAATTAACATGTTACTGGTATAGCTACTTGCACATTGTATTTTGTTATGTATTTTACATCAGCCTTACTTTGTAGGCTACTATGTGGATGTTTCCATGGTAAAATATTAAAATTAAGGTCAAAATCACAAAGGTGGTGGGAGCAGACAGAGGCTGGCTGGCAATGCTATTCCCTTAGACAAAAAAAAAAAACTGTCCTCTGCTTCCCAGGGCATTTAAATGTGAAAACATCATCAATCTGCGATACCCATCTCCAAGGGCATCAGGCTAGAGTTCTGTTACATCCCTCTTTAGAAGCTTCCGGAACACCGTTTGCACAGTATCATGTCACCCGGAGAGCACAAAGACTCCAGGCTCAGTTTAGTCAAGCGAAATGAATGACTTCCCGGGGGATGACCTCGCAAAAGGGCACTGCACAGAGACAGGTATGCGCTGCTTACACCCAACATCTCCCCAGCTTGTGTGTGCCGTTCGCAAGTCGCTTGCGTCCTCAGGATTAAGACGACTCTCACTCTTCCTGGACTCTTTTAACTGTTTGCCACCAGGTGCTTTGTTTATAATGTGTGTACAGTTCATTCAGACTTTGTACTGCTAATGGCGGCATTACTCCTTCATACCAAAACTGCTCCCTGGATCAGACCCTATAGACATGCAGTGCAAAGACATGCATCTTAACTCAGGAATATGCCAGTAAAATAAAATAACTCAGAGATATATGGCTCTACAATGGCAGAATCTTTTGTGGCTTGATGTACATTATAATAATGGTAGAGATATAAAGTCATCTCCAGGTTTTGGGTATTGGGTGAAAGTGCAGAAGCATATACACTGTTCTTATTGGGTGAAAGTGCAGAAGCACACACACTGTTCCTATTGGGTGAAATTGCAGAAGCACACACACTGGCGCACAACCTGCAGCTCCACTGAATCTACTCCCCGGGGAGAGCTGGTCTGCCTCCATGCTTTAAGCAGATAAGAGCAAAACTGAATATCTCCTGTGGGATTCATGAAATTATAGGCACTACAAACAAGGACTGTTTTCTTCTTTTGGGCTTGCTTCAAGGAATTCCTACTCATACTGCTACTGCAACAGCTACTAATAATACTTCTGCTGCTGCTATGAGGACTATTACTACGACTACAACTACTACTACTACTATTATTATTATTATTAGTAGTAGTAGTAGTAGTAGTATACATGCTGCTATCATTCTATTCTGTTCTGTTCTGCTATATTATATTATATTATGCATTTATGAAAAGTAAATTTACAAATGTAAAGAATGTGCTGTGACTTTGAATCTTCTCTAAGTATTAAAACAGCATGGGGCGGCTGTGAATGTGTCACATGATTAAATCTTCCCTTGTCCTGTGACAGTATCCCACGTCCCAGAGCCATGAGAAAATCATCATCATATACTGACATTCCTTGGTCGTTTTATTTATGGATTGGGAATGTTTTAAGGACGTGCTCTGTCATTAACGTCTGGGATGAAGAAATCTCTGTGCTCTGGCCTGCGTCACAGAGGAACAGCCAGACACAGGAAATTGCCATGTATGGTTTTGTGAGGAATCCAAGGATAATATATTTATGAAGGTTTGTCCAGGTTACATTTTGTCAGAATATGCTGCTTTATGTGCAAAACTACTGCTAATACACCTGCTTCTGAAATGGCCAAAAAGATTTTACCAATGGCATTTCTGTTATGAAGAGTTGCGCCATTCATTACATAATGCATGAGCCATAGATAGGCAGTGCCACAGACAGGCAGTACCACAGAAAGGCAGTGCCACAGACAGGCAGTACCACAGAAAGGCAGTGCCACAGACAGGAAGTACTGAAGACAGGAAGTGCCACAGAAAGGCAGTGTCACAGACAGGAAATACCACAGAAAGGCAGTTCCACAGACAGGCAGTGCCACAGACAGGCAGTGCCACAGAAAGGCAGTGCCACAGACAGGCAGTACCACAGACAGGAAGTACTGAAGACAGGAAGTGCCACAGAAAGGCAGTGTCACAGACAGGAAATACCACAGAAGGCAGTGCCACAGACAGGCAGTGCCACAGACAGGCAGTGCCACAGAAAGGCAGTGCCACAGACAGGCAGTGCCACAGAAAGGCAGTGCCAGGGACAGGCAGTGTCACAGACAGGCAGTACCACAGAAAGGCAGTGCCATGGAAAGGCAGTGCCACAGACAGGCAGTACCACAGAAAGGCAGTGCCATGGAAAGGCAGTGCCACAGACAGGCAGTGTCACAGACAGGCAGTACCACAGAAAGGCAGTGCCACAGACAGGAAGTACTGAAGACAGGAAGTGCCACAGAAAGGCAGTGTCACAGACAGGCAGTACCACAGAAAGGCAGTGCCAGGGACAGGCAGTGCCACAGACAGGCAGTGCCAGGGACAGGCAGTGCCACAGACAGGCAGTACCACAGAAAGGCAGTGCCTCAGACAGGCTCATAAGATGATTCTCTTGTAGCTTCTCTTCCTTGGCACAAGATGGAAACCTGTGCCTAGCAACCAGTAATGTTTCAGCAACTTTACAGATTATTCTGGTTAGCTTTTAATTTGATTTTTGCGATAAGGTTATGGTGAAAATGTTCTTCAGACTCAGAAAATGTATTTATTGTTCCAAAAAAATCTGTCAAAGTCATAGCTACACATTCCAGAAATGCTCCTCACAAAAGTGCTAGCAGCGTCAGCTGATGGTTATCATTTAGTCATGGGCAAACATCACAGAGGGTAAAGAAATATATTTAAGAACTATATTTGAGAATGTTTCACATTTCTCTGAAATTAGTGATAAAAATGAATATCAACATTCTAGGTCTTTTTTAGCTGGAATTACAAAAGCAAGCTGATGTCCTTAGACTGTTTCTTATGATTTAAGAAAAATAAGGAAATTGGATGTTTGCACAGTTTAGGAATGTTCATCCCAACTTTTACAACATTCAGCTTGTTTTCTGAGCTCCAGATACGGTTAGCTGTGACCAGCCTTGTATTATTCCACGATATACAGCAACACATGGAAACAATGAGGAGGCCAACTGTAGAAAGAGACAAATTACCTACCGTCCACATGTTCTGCAGAATACACCCCATTAAAACGGGAACAAATAAAGTATAAACTCGGTGCTGACACAACATTACTGTTTCCCGAAATCTCACTGGCTTGATCAGAAACAAATGAAGAGACCGTTAAGGAATTAGGGGGGTGACTTGAGGTCAGTTTGTTCTGGCCTGAACTTTATTTCATTGTTTCTGCACTCATGCAACTTTTACTGTTTGTTTCAGTTCAAATGAAAACGTTGGGTTATCTCAGTCAAGTGCTAAAACGAGGAACGCTTCATGCGCACATAGTTCATGAACTTGCGTAAATTTCAGCTGCTAACTTTTGGAGAAGCATGTAATTAATTTAGCACAGTGAATTGCAGAGCGTCCACGTTGCCCATTATCCATTTATGCAGCTGGATGTTCGCTAGAGCAAATCTGCGTTTCAGCTCTGTTTAGCCGAGCCGCAAAACAACAGGTTGGCAGCATTAGTATAATGGAGTACATTATATTCCACTGCATGCTTACCAGGGCTGTCTCCAGGGCGAAACTGCGATGAACTGTCACCCAGTCCATCCTAACTACGCATGAAGAGCACGTCGTTCCTGCAATGTTTCTATTTTACTATTTGACGTTCGCCGAATGAGCTGGGAATTGATGCGGGGGTTATCTGACACTCACGGGCTCTACCATCTGCAGCCAACACCCCAACCCCTTGTTCCCTGTTGGCATCAGGAGTGCACATTTGATGAGACTCCATTTGCCTTACCTTTCAGCCTAATTAAACCGAACAGGCTTTCAGCGTGCGCGCATGCATGCGACCGTAATCCGACGCGCACGTGAGGAAGACGCCCATAAACGCCACTAGTGAACCAGGAGTAAAACCGAGCAACCGCTGCTGGTAACGGGGAAGGGGGAAAAAGCAATTCGGGGTCGGTGTAATGCCACCACTCACTTATCAAAAAAAAACGCAGCCTTGGATGAAGCCATGGCAGTACGTCTGTGGGAGAAGGAGACGCTGAAATCTATGATCCAGGAAAAAAAAAAAATCAATACAGTCCTTAGAACATATGGGTATGGATTGAGGTGCCAGAGAATTCAATTAGTTCTAGACTTGGTATAACTGTAGTTGGGGGTGGGGATCCATGTGCCGGCAGATTAAATTAAATCTAGAGAATGTATTGCCGGGGAATTGAAAGCCGGGAAATTCTATTAATTCCTGAGAAAGCACTGCACCGCTCTCACGGCTAACACAGTCTGCTAAATAAAACTCGGTAAAGGCAATAAGCTCCCATCAGACATCTTCATTAAACCACAGACTTCAGAATGAACCTGGGGCTCCTGCTAACACTGCAGGTGTGCGGACCCCCAGAAGGGACAGGTGCGACCGCCATTAAATCGAGCTGACACCGCGGACAGAGGGACGGCATTGTGAGGTGCCAGCCCGGCCCCCTGTTCCCTTTCAAACCAGAGAGCCTTCCAACCGTCCTTCAAGGGACATGAGGAAATGGTTCTGATTTTTTAGCTGCGACAAGCAGCTTTGTCGGTCGAACTGTCAGTTGGTCAGTCGGTTGGTCCACAAAAAGTTCCCCACCCTTCAGCAGCCGCAGTTTTCACCCTATGAGGCTGAAATTTGGCGTGGAGGTCAAGTGTGTGTGTGTGTGTGTTTCTGTTCATGCAAATAGGCTATAAGGGATGTGGCGGTGGGAGTGGCCTGGTCGCAGCTAATGCGAATTCGCACTTGTGTTTTTGGATTAGTGAAAACTTTGAGGATGACTTCCTCTGGTGTTCGGGGGAAAGGGGATCAGATCCTCCACAGTTCCTCCCACAGCCCTCCCTGCGCTGTAACGCCACACAGCCCTTATCCGTTAATAAATCCTCCAGCTAATGACCCAAACAGCAGCCTGTCAGGGATAAGAGGAGCGGCAAGAGGGCGACTTCTTCCCATTATATAACCCCAGAGTTCTCAGTCAGCGCAGGCCCGGCCCTGCCTGCCAGACAAGTGTAAATATGGCCCCACCCTGCCACAGCAGCTATCAATGTTACATTACCAGCATCCCTGGCAGGGTAATCTACTGCCTCCCCTTCCCTCACATACACATGCGCACACACACACATGCAAGCACAGACACATGCACACACACACATGCGCACACACACACACACACACCCACATGCACACACACACATGCGCACGCACACACACACACACACACACACGCACACACACACATGCGCACACACACCCACACACATGCACACCCACACACACACACACACACACATGCAAGCACAGACACATGCACATACACACACATGCAAACACACGCGCACAAACACACGCATGCGCACACACACACAAATGCACACACGCACACACACATGCACAGACACACACATGCACACACATGCGTGAACACACACACGCACAATCATACACGCACACCTACACACACACTCCTGACTCTGGCCCCCCCTACCCCAGTTCACATGGTAGGCACGGCCACCCCCCAACCCAAAGCGCAGCACTCTCGCCTGGCGTGTGCCGATCGATACCGCCATAATGGACCCACGAAGAGCGTGGACCTCCCTGGGGGGACGATGGGGCGGGGGGCAGGGGGCTGGGTCATCCTCCCAAACAGAGATCTTCCTCCCCCTCAGCCAGCAGCACCACCACACCCCACGCCCGACGGGGCTCCGCCTCTCAATTACGCAACCCACCAATGGCGTAGGCCCCTCAGAATAGAGCCATGCCATTAGCCAATAGCAGCCTGCTGGAGAAAGAGACCCCCATTCTCTGACGGTTGTAGTCCAGGTACAGTCTGCCCTTAAAACTGCTCTCTCGTTTTGGCACTCAGTTAAATCATTGACTTATTTATGCACTCTTTTTATCTCACACAGGCACGCACAAACACACAGAAAAACCACCTGTCTCCTCAGTGTCATCGATGTTTATGCTAATTCAATATAATTACAGGTGACCCTCCCACATCGTGAGGGTTAGGGGCTCGGCCCCCCTGCGATGTTGAATAACCGTGTAAAATTTTTAGCCCCCCAGGCAAGCAAAGCAAGCATGTGAGCGTAGCAAGCACCTCCGGCTGTGGAGTTCGCGGGTGCATTGTGAGTATTTTAAACCAGACTGGAGTTCTGCACTATGTAGTACTCAAGCGGTTAGTCAGTTTCAAGGGACAATTACATTTTAAAAGGAAGTTATCCTATAACTTCATTGTTTGTTGCCGACCCACAAATCTAAGCCGTGATGTGGAAAGCCCGATGTTGGAGGGTCACCTGTAATTTAAATATTTTGAGATATTTGAAATGATTTAATGTTAAACTGAGATGTGTGGGAGTGTGTGTGTGTGTGTGTGTGTGTGTGTGTGTGTGTGTATGTGTATGTATGGGAGTGTGTGTGTGTGTGTGTGTGTGTGTGTATGGGAGTGTGTGTGTGTGTGTGTGTGTGTGTATGGGAGTGTGTGTGTGTTACTGAGATGTGTGTGTGTAGTCTGAGGGTGCTCCATGCATTTGCAAAATTCAAATTTCACAGATTATGGTGATTTTCAGGTTTTTTTTTTCCAAACTAACTTATTTTTTTTGCAAAAGCAACAGATCGTCTCTACTACAGTCCTTGTCTACATGACAGTCTGGAATGTAAAAGAAAAACACAAAAAAAAACAGCACAATCAATACAGAGTCAGGAGGGGAAAAAACAAACCCGTCGGCATCTGAAACGATCGGTAAAATGACTAAAGTCAACAGCGGAGTCAGAGCTGTGATTCGGCCTGCTCTGTGCAGCGGAGGAGGTCTCTGAGCTCTTCTGGGGGTTGGGGGGAGAGCGGGGCTCCAGGAACAGTGAGATTGCGATTGATTTTCAATCAGGCACAGAGCGAGCGGTCTCCCAGGACCCCCCCGGCTCAGCGGGGCACCTGACGCGTCCTGTCATGGCTGTCAGCCGGAGGAGCCTGAGCCTTTTAAAATCCATCCGTGTCAGGACCTGGGGTCGCGGCCTGCATGACCCGCACCCCCAACCCCCAGAGGTGTCTGACATGCCGTCCCCCTGTGGTCGTGGCCGTTATGGCGGTCTTCAAAGAGAGGGCAGGGTTCGTTTGATAGCCCCAGCGTGACGTCTGGCTGCAGGAGGCCCCATTCAGTCCTCATATAACCCCCCGACGCAGGCAGCCCATCCAGAGGCCGACAGCACAGCCAGGTGCCCTCAGGTAATACTGTGTTCACGGTGCCTTCAGGTGATACTGCATTATAGAAGCCTGACAGGTGATACTGGGTTCTAGATGTCTAACAGGTTATTCTATGTTCTAAGTACCTTCAGGTGATACTAGGTTCTAGATGTCTAATAGGTTATTCTGTGTTCTAAGTACCTTTAGGTGATACTGGGTTCTAGATGTCTAATAGGTTATTCTGTGTTCTAAGTACCTTCAGGTGATACTGGGTTCTAGATGTCTAATAGGTTATTCTGTGTTCTAAGTACCTTCAGGTGATACTGGGTTCTAGGAGACTATGTTGGAGGTAATACTGAATACTCTTTATTTTGCATTGGTATATGTATTTTTCCTTGTACTTGTTTGTGCACTTTTTTAATGTTTTTTTTGGTTTCTTATTGTAATGTTTTTAACTTGACTAAAGGTTGGTTTTGATTGATTGACTGCAGTCTCTGTGTCTGTAAGTGTCAACGTGTCATGCCTCCCCTGCCTCCAGCAGGCTTTTACCATGCAGACAAAACACAACAATTCACTTTATAACAATTCATTATACAACATTATGTGATTGGCAGCCACTGAAAAGAAATCAAAGAAATCTTGGAGGAAAGGAAGAAAAAGAGCAAAAGAGCTGGTTAAGTCTCTTGCTCACTGTGAAAAAAAAATAGAAATAAAAAAGTAAATATCATGACAGCGTTGCTGCAAAATGTGCTTCCCCTGGCGTGAATCTGTGCAGCTTGTGCACTTCGATGCAGTGTTTCGACTTGCCTAATCACACCTAGACATCAAACATGGGCCTGTGAACACCTGGTGACAAGACGAGCCGTGTTACTGAGTTGAACAACGCTTAGGATCATGTGACATCAATGGTAAGAATGTGCATCAAGGAATATGAAAACAATCAATTAGCAACATGCTGCCCATATGTGTGTGTGTGTGTGTGTGTATACATTAATAATGTGGTTAACACTATACATTCTCTAAGGTGAATGATTAATTAAAGTTTCACAGACACTGTGAGTGGGACTTTGTGAAATCCAGTGATACTACTTTACCGAAAGCCTTACTTGTGCAATTATCTATCACGGACAGTATTCCACCCGCAAGCAAAAACAATATTTAAAGTGAGGGAAATGCTCTGTGCCATAGCCATGGATGCACCGGTAACTGCGGCCTGTTTATCGTCCCTTCATCGGCCCCCTACCATGTGATGCCAGGGTCTGAAGCCCGGTGGTGGGTGTGAGCTTTGAAATGCCACCTGTGGTGTCCTGCCTGGGTCTCTCAGAGCTTCCTGGCTCAGTATTCCTGTCATTATTTTCCAGCTCTGGGCTGATAGGGAAGGTGGCCAGCGGTGTCACGCTGTCCTTCCCGCTGTTCTCCCGTCGCGGAGACAGGAGGACAGGCGCTAAAGCAACACGTGGCGCAGAGGGGGCGGATCACAGACGCGCAGCATACTCCAATCACAGTGTCCAATATATTGAATGGCAGTGTTATTATCCAACTGAAACAGAATCTCAAACGACTCTCTGGATAGAGCAGTTTGCCAACGTCTTTGAAATTCATAGATAATTTCTTCCAGCCACAGATATCTCTAAATACTGTCCAGTGACGGTCCTGATCGGGCATTTTCCAAAGTCATTAAGATATCCACATTTTACAACCAGTTGGCACCCCCCTAGTGTTTGCGGTATTGTAGGGTTGAGTCGTAAATAACAAACTGTGATTGATAAATATACAGGCGGCAGCTCTCGGAGGATAAACTATCTGCCTGCTCTGTCTTTGCGTGTAAAGCGGGTCATTTTTTTTTCGCTGGGTGTTAAATGTAAAATGAAAAATACTTTTCCCCCAGCTTCTCCCCAAATGGTCTGGGTGGAAGAGCTGTAATTAAGAGCAGATAAGCAATTCCAGTGTCCCGTTTCCGGGACAGGAGAGCACAAGCCCTCTGCGTGTCGTGACTCTGCCTTTATCCGGGGGGTTGGCGTGTTTATTGGCGGGGTCAGAAGAACCTTCTCTTGGGAAGAATGGGTTTCCGCGCACAGCACCGATCAAATTAACCTTCAATGATTGATAGAAAGGCAAATGAGTCCGACCAATTTGGAAGAAGAATTAACTTTTTTCTCTTTCTCTTTTGGCATTGCAATACTGAAAATGAATCCCTGGAGATTAAGAGTAAATCGGTGAATTAGCTCTCATAAGTGGGAGAGCTCGGAGCCTGTTTTTCACATTATCTTATGCACACACTCTTTCATGACTCTCGTTTGTATGAAGACAGCATCTAGCTATTCAAAATGACAGGTCAGATAAAATGACTTGTGCAATGCTGGATAATGTATCTGGTGATTAGGTAATACTCTTATGCAGATACATTTTACATATTTACATATTAAGCATGTTTTATATTCAGACTGATATTTCCTGTAGAAAATCGGGAAAGACCAGCATCTTTAGCTCTGAGAAACCAAATTCCCAGATTATTTCACCATATGAGGGTGCACGTTACACCGCCATGTTTTTATGTAATTGCTGGGCATCAAGTCACTGACAGGCTTCTGTGTTTGATTTTAATGTGTCTGTAGGGCACATTATGGGATGTATGGGATGTATGTATGTGTATTTCATAGTGGGTCTGTGTGCGTTTGTGTGCCTGTGTGTAAATCGCAGTGCATATGTGCATTAATGTGTGTATGCCTATATGTGTGTGTGTGTGCTCATGTGTGTGTGTGTGTCTGAGTGTGTGCCGGTGTGTGTGTGTGTGTGTATGTGTGCATGTTTGCACACACGTGTGTGTGTATGTGTGAGTGTGTGTGTGTGTGTGTGTGTGTGCGCGCATATGTGTTTGTGTGTATGTGTATGTGTGTGTGTGTGTGTGTGTGTGCATATGTGTGTGTGTGTGTGTGTGTGTGTGTGTGTGTGTGCGCGCATATGTGTGTGTGTGTGTACATGTGTGTGTCCTTTTATGGAAGATGCAGAAACCACTTCTGTGTCACAATCCAGCAATCAGTCACACATCAAAGCTGTGCAGTGCTTAATCAGTGGAAACGGGCTCACTCGCTCTGCCTTCATACAGTCGTGACGAGACGCCGTTCATCAAATGCTTCCAAGATAGAAACGATTCCGTTATTACCTCAAATAAGTGCATCTTTCCCTGCCAATGGGGCCCTGAAAGCACAAAAGCTCAGAAAATAAATGAAAGCTGCATGTATAATGTGCACTATGCTCCCATACACCACTTGTTTTGAAGGCCACAGAGACAAAGAACAGCAGCCTAACAAAACCACGGACTGGGGACAAAACGTAAAGCATTAAAAAAAAGGAAAAAAGAAAGAAAGAAGCTCAGGGTTTGGTAGATCTGTTTGCAATTAACTCTGATGAGATTTTTCTTTTTTTTTATGTGCCTTCTATTTTTCTTAATATGAGCCAAATACCGCAGACCCCAATAAACAGAGATGTGGTTTAATGAAGTTCATAAATCCTTGTTATACGGTGCCAGCATGGAGCACCAGTTGGCTGCTTTCCCCTACCGGGTCAGGAATCTTATTAAGATGGAGGGTCCTGAGGCGGTCTCCATGGGGGACGAGGGTGTCTCTTCTGTTTTTCGTACAGTAGCTTACTGGGGATTAGATGCAGCCCTGAAGGCCTTGTGCCCGCCCGTTTCGGAGAGTCCGCCTGCTGCCCGAGCTCTGTGGGTTCCTTAAAAACAGGGCCTAGCCGTTAGCGTCAGGGCCCCGTGGGGTGTGGGGCGGGGGGGTAGGGATGGGGGGTAGGGGGGAGCATGTCGTGATCGGACATGACTGTTGTTTTACAGCGCTCCACGCAGAGCGGCACTTCATTACGGACAAATTGCCAACACCTGGATGGCGCGTATTAAGACATAAACGAGCCGTAATGGCTTCTAATGCTCCGGTAACAGCGGGGAGGTCATGAGAACCACCTGCGTCCGTGGTTGCTTCTCCTTTCTCTTCTGAGAGACAAAGAGAACAAAAAAAAACTCACAGTGTAAATGGGTGATAATACCTTCCATCGTTCATTTGGACGTGGGAGCTCGGGGGCTGAATTTTCCCACACTTATTTTTATAAGCACAGAAACGCTGAAAGGCATGAGTCTGTTCCCCAAGCTGTAGCATCTAAAACAAGACCACCAGATTAACTGCAACTTATTGATTTCCTTTTTATGAAAGTCCAGTATTTCTTGTCAGGCAGGTGTTGTTTTCCTTCAGGGATGCCTTTTTTTATGATCAGCTTTACTATGTTTCCCAGCATGCATTATGTTGAACTATGAAGACATCCACAAGGTCAACTGAGTATTCCATGACTGACTGTGAAGTTTTAATATCCCATGTGACCTTTTATTATCAGCTCAGACAATCTAATCATTGCATAAAATGCACATAGAATAAACATATTTATCATATTAAGCATGAAATAGTCCCAGGGAATATGGAAAGATGGCAGTAATCCAAGCAGTGCTGAGGCTAATGTCACAGAGATATGCATCCGCGCCCCTTGCCAGACGTACTTGTGCTTATCGAATGTATCTGGACCAGTGTGAGAGAACTGTCGGGTCACTGTGGACAGCTGAGGTTGAACACCACAGCTCTCAGTCAGCAGATCTGGCACTTGAGTCTCAAGATTGATGCTGTCGCCATGATATGCTCGCGTTGACAGCTCTGTGAATAATGTGGATGGGCGAAAGTGACACACTTTGACATAATAATAAATAAAAAATAAACATGGGAACTGTGTAAATGTAAAAAGCTTGTTAGTATCAACACCAGCTGTGCTGAAAAAAAGTCTTTGCATTATAAGTTTCTCTGAGCATATTCTTTTTTATTGGAGACAAGCAATGTGTTTTTTTCCCAGTGTAAAATAGAATAGGTCATGCCCTTAAAAAGAGTAACAATCATTTTGAATGAATTGTGTCTACCCTTGCAGAGACTAAGTGCTAAAAGCATTCATGAAGCACATTCACAGTTCTGTCAATATGCACCATAACCTGAGAAATATTAGATCCAGATTTAGCTTTCAGACTCAGAGTATCTTCAAATTGTTCTGGATATCTGGACACACGGTCATTTCCTATGTCTGGATGTCTCTGTGACTCATGGGTTAGCACAGAAAGTTCTGGAGGTTCGGATGTGACACATAGAGAGATGTTTCCTGTCCAGATTAAAAAATGCTTTGCATACACATTTAGAAGAAGTTCTTTCCTGCACCCTTAATGGTTCTTCATGTGTCCTGCTGGGGGAACCCTTAAAGGTTCCTCTTAGATACTGATATCTTTAAGGGGTTCCTTATGTAACCCTCAGAATGGGGCTCCTCAGAAGACCATATAAAAATTCTTTAAGGGTTCCCCCAGAGGGACAAGCGAGGAACCCTTAAGGAACCGGTCTTTCTGAGAGTGTATCAGATTAATGGCAGACTTGTCCAGAGCATACAGAGTCTTGGTATTTCCTAAAACGTTTCCAGTACAGAAGTATAAATGGCAGCAGATGTCTCTGTCTGCTGGGCCTTTTTGCTAATGCCACCCTAACAGGTTCCCTGAGCCCAGCCCAGCCCTGCCAACCTGCCCATCAAGCCCTCACGATTTATTCCAGTATCTCAGGCCATCACTCAGCACTTACAGAGAGAGAGTACAGAAAAACAAACCCAGGCTGAGCCAATGAAAAACAGCTGAGCTCCAGGAAAATGACGAGAAACAAAAAAAATACGTCAATAAATAGAAACATCCTCGAAAAAAAAACATTATTGTGTTACTCCAATGTAATTCACTAGGGACAGCATGCATACTAAGGAACAGGTAGTGTTGCTTCCATTTTTCCCTTCTTTCATTGTCTGCAAAAGAGATGGAAGAATAAAGGCAAGCCTCCATATTCAGTCAACAATTGTCCTCCAGCTTATCTTACTATTAAATGCAAGAATGTTTTCTTCATAAACATAGATTTGTGAGTGCAGCAGTCATAAAAATTAGCTTGCCAAATTGTTTTGCGTCTTGAAGAAAAAAAAAAAGTCACAAACTCAGACGTCATAAATTTATGAGCCACTGCTAAATGACAATATTGCCTCAATCCACAATATTCATAAAGTAAAGAAATGTGGTTCTCTTGCCAGCCTTCCATAACAAGTGTGCTCCACAGCTCAGTGCTTTCAAGTCACAGGCTATACTTTTTTTCCGAGTTATAATGATAATCTGAGAAAAGGCCGGCTGGATTCACACCTGTCTGGCTCCTACCCCCCTCTTCCTCACACTTTGGAAGCAAAACAACTACTCAGAAGCCGAACATGTCCTCGGTGAGCAGAAAGAGGTCAGCGCTAATCTCAATTTCCGGTTAACTGCTCTCCGAGTTGAGGCCCAGTCAGCCCGACCGTGCCTTAGAACTCGCAATCAATTTCTTAACAGTCGGGTCGGTCTGCTGGGGCCTGCCTCAACAGCAGCTAAACATTTTAATTCTCGCCTGTGCTAAAGGCCTTGTCCGTTTCAAACACAATCTGCTGGGGCAAACACACCCACAGGCTTCAGCCTGGATTTGGGTTTTGACACAGCCTGTATACAAATCAATCAACGTACGGAAGCCAGATATCTGCATAGACCAGAAACCAAATGAAACCAACGCACTCGTTCAGGGCACATGCTTTGTAATCAAAACAGACTTCAGTGTTTTTAATGGTACGTTCCATTACATTTAAAAATCAAATCAAATCAAACCAAATCAAAGCTTTATTTGTCACATGCCAGATGAAATAATCACATTGAAAAAAGACATGCAGGTTTCTCTCAAATAAAATACAACATAACAATAGAACCCTAATTCTGAACTGTAAAGTGTGTCTTTATTGTGTCCCATATGCCCTTTGAGTGGGTCTTACACATAGTTATTTTATGATTTAATATAGGCCTATATACAGATCTTACATACAGATCTTAACCTTATGCACATCTCATATTGTATGCAGTTCATGAAAATACAACGTTCTAAATACACAGGGGAAAATAAAGATAAGAATTCTGCATAGTTCGCTTTTTTTTTATGAATCAGAAAAAGACTACGCAGTTTCTCTTGATTGGTACCTTGATTGATTAGTTCCTGTTAAAGTGAATCTACAAACCTAATTTGTTTATATAGCCTGTACAAAATTAAACAACTTGTAGACTCCTTTATTTTGCTGCATTATTGAAGATTAATTGTGCTGATTTGTTTAGTTTTTCTTTGATTTACTCATTTCTGAATATTTGTTTACTGACACAATTGCTGAAATCCAATTAGCTGGTGCTAATGTATCCCTGGTTAGGCGGCTTTGATGGGGTATGAATGAGCACACATGACTGATTTCAGCAGAGAATGAAAGGCATATTACAGTGTAGCCGTTGTCTTTGAAGTTCAGACTTTCAAGGGTATAGAGTCATTTAAAAATAGTTTTCCTGCAACTTTCAGAGTTAAAAATAATGACACTGGCTGCACATTTTTCCATAAGTTTCTGACTTATTTGACAGATAACATATTTTTAACTTGTGTGGATTTTAGTAATATCACAGTGATATTAATGTTAACGAATAAGAGTAAATTATTAAATGAAAATAAATTGCTTTGACTTAATCCAATTTTTATATTGTCAGTTTCATTTTATCAAGGACCTTCTTACCAGACATAAATGTCAGAAATAAAACAGTTTAGTTGCATTTTGTGGTGATTACATGTTATTAGGTTAAATATACAAATCTCAAATTTAAAGGCTAATCAGTCAACCAAAGTGGATCTGAAACTAACTGCTGGTAATTGTGTCTTGAAGTTACCTCTAAAATTATGAATATTTCAGAGATATGAAAGGCCTCCCTCCCTGATATGTTCATATCTTAGATGTTTTAATGTACACTTTAGACAAAGAGAGTCCACACTTCCAATATCAATAGTATCAATATCAATGAACCAAACTGATAAAGGCTGATCAATGAGTATGTGTCTACAGCAATCGATCATTATCATTTATTCCCGCTGCGCATATGCAGTATGTCATCACCCCCGCCCCAGCGCCCGCCCCCCCCCACCCCCCCCCACGCAGCCCCCCCCCGCCCGCCCCCGCCCCCCCCCACCCCCTCCCCACGCAGCCCACCCCCAGCCTGTCTCCTTACTGCGTTAGGAGGACGACAAAATATTCATTTCCAATTCCGTGCTTTTGCTTATAAGTTCAATAAATTCAGACTCTGATTACAGTGAGGCTGAATGGAGCCATTCATTGGTGTATTTTGTAGAATTTAAACATCTTTAACTTTCTTTTTCTCGTTTTTGTACACCGTAAAGGAAAATGGGGAGATGCTCATTATACGCTATGCATTGTTATTCAGCAAAAATGATAACTTGTCACTTACAGTTTTTTTTCCAATTGCTAACACACTAAAATGACACATAAAGAACCATTATTGAGACTGACACTCAGAGAGCAAAACCTCAGCTCAAGTTTCCAAAATTTTAAACACATTTTCTGCTCTGCACCCAATTTGCAACTCAACATGACAATTTTTGCAACACACTGCACACGGTTCTCTACATAAGACACAGTTATCTGACATAAAGTCACTTGTTTGCCATTTCAAAACACTGCCATTCAAAATGGACCAACTGGCCAATAAATGTGCCACCTGGCCAAACACCAATTATCAATCAGGATGTAAGCACTATAAAACGACCACAGGTGAGTAACTTTTTACAACAACAATGGAAGCCAACATAGCAGGAAGAGGAAGAGATAAAGGGAGAGTGAGAGTGAGAGGTAGAGGGGGAGGGGGAGGGGGGGGGAGGACAAGCACAAGGAAGAAGACGACTTTCTGATGAAATCCAGGCAACATTAGTTGACCATGTTATCAACCATGGGTTGACAATGAGAGAGGCTGGACAGAGAGTCCAGCCCGGCTTGAGCCGATTTACTGTTGCCTCTGTGTCATCCAGACATTTAGACTTGGGCACAGGTATGTAACCAAGTTTCCATTCACTCTACATAAGCCAGGACTTCTCAAATCATACTGTATTCATCAGTTCTGCCCTACAAAGGCAGAGTACCTTAACTCAGTTTGAGCATTCCGGAGTGCAGCGCAACAAAGACAAAGACCCGTAACTAATGTTATGGGATTCTCTAGGGCTTTTGAAAGTTATGGCAAAGAGAACCCATTATTTCCTCCAAAAAATGACTCATTTTCCACCAAAACTGAAGTTAAGGCCTTTTGCCTTTGCATGGCAGAATTGTTGTGTGACACCTATTTACCTCATGAACGGCTGCCGTGTCACTCTATAACTGTACAAGACTCCTGCACAATTTACTGTGGGGAAAAAAAAAAAAAAAAAAAAACTTTACGCTACACTGATCAATCACTATATTTTTGTTTTTTCTAAAGGACTGAGAGACAGATAATGAAAGACATAATGGTGGAAGGGTTTGAATGTTCAGTGAGGCACAGGAAGCAGAAATAATCAGCTTGGTTTTGGCAAATAATGCAATTAGACTCTGAGAGATTCAAAACCACATCATAAGGGACAACACAATTTTCAGCAACATCTGGCAAGTCGGCCTGTCCACATTGGCCCGTATTCTCCATCGAAACCAAGTGCACAGGAAGCAGCTACACAGGGTGCTTTTTAGAGAAATTCTGAAAGAATCAAAGATCTGAAACATGAATATGTGGTTCTAAGTAAGAGTTTGACTGCTGTGAACTCCACACAGTACAGCATGTTTCCCAGTGTACTGGACCAGACCATATTGACTGATTTCTTTGATATTTTTGTTTCAGAGGGTACTGGAAATGGATGCTTATGTGATTCCACATTAATGTATTTTCATCGATGAGGCTGGCTTCAACCTCACATCAACTGCGCATCATGTGGGTGACGCAGAGCAGCACAGGTATGTTGTAGTACGGGACAATGTCAGCTTCCATCGTGCAGCCCTGGTCCAAAACTGGTTTGTTGACCACCCACAACTTCTTCTTCAATACCTTCCACCCTTGTAAAACCATGATTGCAACAAGGTTTTACTCGAATATGAATAAATATAAACCTGTTTCAGTCGTGTATAAAACAAAGGATTATGTACCATGCCCTCAACTCAACTTAAACTCAGGGGCAGACCCTTGACCCCTGACCCCTGAATGCCAGCCTGGCTCCCCCTGGGGAGAGGCACACAGTATCCCCCTCAGACTCTCAGGACTCTCCTTCAATCCTGTTCTCCATTTCTCAGTCCACCTGAGGAGTTCTTTTCAGCATGGCGGCGGGGGAAGGTGTATCACCGTCAGGCCTATGTGAGAACGCCTCCTCTGCAGGCAATGGAAGAGGTATGTCATGATATTGATGTGGGTGCTCTCCAGGGCTGGACACAATGCTCAAGGTGCTTCTTCCCTCAATGTCTACCCAGAGACAATATTGCCCGTGATGTTGATGTGGTGCTGTGGCCAGACCCAGCAAAGCGGCTAGATGCAGTCTATTTTTCTTTCCTTTTTTTTTTGGAAATTTTTTTTCTGTATATTTTTTTTTTTCCTCAAAGTTTTCTTTTCTGTTTACTGTATTCGATGGAGAGCATAGTTCTTGTTCACACAGCTGTAATGTATTCTGCATGTGCTGTGCCTGTGTTGCACCAATTTGTTGTGGAGGAAAATAAAAAGGTTTTGCTTCAACAGTATATTTGTGTTTCTGCACATATTTCTGTAGACTTGAGCAATCTGTCTCCGCAGAATTCTCTACATACAGAACTATTATTATGACAAAGCCCACCAAAGATGGACGTGCGTTTGACTGAGCACAACAGTGTGTAGTTGATTGGACGAAAATCTGGTACTAAGAAGAATGTGCCATTTGGTGCAAAAGTTTGATTTTGATAAGTGTTGATGTAGTTTTGAATGTCGTGCCTCACTTTGCAGGATATGTTTTGTTCTTTGGGTGTGTGGTTTTGTGAATTGTGCTAAGTGTTTTGAGAAAATGAGCCCTATTTTGAAAAAAAAAAATGTGTTTTGGCAATTGCAAAAAACTGTAATAATCATTAATGACAATTCATATCTGTGAATTGCAGTTGTTTAACAAGTATACTCTCAGACACAGAGCTTCTACAGGAGGTCTTTGCACATTGTCACAGAACCTTTTTATGTACTGTATAGATCCAATTGTTTTGTACTACTGAAGTACCAAAATGTTTGCTAATGGTTCTACATAGTATTGAATTGAGTTTCTCCTCATTTGCAAGCACAGGATCATCTTTTGTTGTTGATTTGTTTTGGTTTTGCAATGTAAACCTTCCCCCTTTGAGTGTCCTGGTTTGTATTTTTCCACATATGAGAGTGATTTCTACACTTCTTAATAAATGCACAAACACAGCTTGGTTTATACTGTAAATACCCTAACGACTTCCACCACAAGGTTTCCACACTAAGGCAGGGCCCTTGACAACTTAATGTGAACCATAACCTCAGGGCTCGGAAACAACAAAGGAGGAACCCCTCAGGTGATATCATTAATAATTATAATAATAAGGTAAGTATACAGTGCATTTTGTTTTTGTAAATAGCTGCAGACAGTTTATTGCTACCAAAGCAGGCTTTGAGTCCCATAAACAAAGTAGATTTTTAAACATATTTTATTAGATCTACCCCACCGAAACGATGCGATTCATGAAGGAGGTCCAAATTAATAATGCTCATTATTACTTTGGACCTCCTTTACCCCACCCCCCACCCCCGTACCACCCCCAACCCCCAACCCCCGGCTCCCTCCCCAGCCAAAAAGAGCTCTGTTGGAATGTTAATTCATTTGACTGCCAATAAAATGCAGTTGATTACAGTTAATGGAAGGGAAAGCCATTACAAGGTACTCCACAGTCTGTCCGTTTTAGTACGCACCCAGCCAAAGAGGGCGGGCATACCATGGCTGGGTGTTGCCATTGTTGCTCGGTTATGGTGGCAGTAGCCCTGATGTGTGTGTGTGCGTGTGTGTCTGTATGTGTGTGTGTGTGAGTGTGTGTGTGTGTGTCCTGTATGTGTGTGTGTGTGTGCGTGTGTGTGTCTGTATGTGTGTGTGTGTGTGTGTGTGTGTGTGTGGGGATTGGGGGAAGACCCACCATAATTTTCCATGTATTTCCTTAAGACTGTAGTAGGGCCCACATGCAGAGGTAACATAAAGATCTATTTCACAATTTGATGGTTGTGCTTATAGAAGCCACAATGTGTGTGTGTGTGTGTGTGTGTGTGTGTGTGTGTGTGTGTGTGTGTGTGTGTGTGTGTGTGTGTGCATGCGTGTGTGTGTGTGTGTGTGTGTGTGCGTGCGTGTGTGTGTGCGTATGCATGTGTGTGTATGTAAGTGGAAGGATGGATGGGGGTGCACTTTTGTGTGTATTCTCTGTTTCCCTTTAAGACTTCAACATGGCCCACCTACAAAGCAAACAGCCCATAACTGCTGTTTTCGGTATCCGTGGTGATTCAGTGCCCCCTAACCAAATTTAAACCACTCCTCTCAGCCATGGGAACTCAGGGGAAAAAGCACAAACAAACAAACAAACACAGAGTTATACACGGGTGTAAGACAATGAAAGAACATTTTAAAAAATCCAAAACAAAAACCTTTTCATGGCTGTTTTGGTCAGATTGAGCAACATAACCTTCATAAGAAATGAGACAGTAGTAATTTAAGCATAAAAAATAGACGGTAGTAAATTTTACTTTATAAGTCGTATAGCACATAAGGGTGATGAATGAGTTTGAACCTGGGATAAACAGTCACACATGGCAGTGAGAGAGGCGTCTTATTTCTCTGGCCTGCTGCATTTTGACACCCTGTTCCAGCATGTGTGGATCTTCTGTGACTCAGGCGCTCACATCGTAGCCCTGAGGCCACGCAAAGCTGCTTGCTGTTTAGCAGAGTCGAAAAAAAAAAAAAAAAAAAAACCTTGAAAATTGGAAATGAAATTGGGGATGAAAACTCGGAAAATAAGTTCTCTGAGATTGAGTTCAGCTACCGTGCGCTGAGCTTTGAAAAGTGGAGCAATGAGAGATTCATTTGATACAACACTGAGGGGGTAATTGGCAGGGTAATTTGAGAACAAGTAATACATGGCAGCTCAGACACCTTTGATCAATCTGGAGCCTGCATATTGGGAAAGTTCATTCAGCAATAAAAGGCAGGAAAACGCGCTGCTAATTGAACAGACGCTATCTTCTGGCACAAAGTAGCAAGCACTTTCCAGACTCAATATATAATAACCAAAAAAAAAAAAAAAACTAAAATGTTCATTAAAGCTAAATTGGTAGCATATTCTTTTTTTAAGATTACAGTTGGAAAACTGAAAAAAAAATACAGCTGTTTAAAATTGCATCATGCAAGACTAAGATTGTCTTCACTGTTGAGAATTTATAGGTGCGTTATTGTGCCAAATGAACAGAGTTGGTATGTTATAGAAGGGTTTAATGAGCTATTTGTCTTGTGTTAAACTTGGAGGATTTGAGAAAAAAAATGCAACAGCTGTTCAATCAGTTAAATTCATTACCACAGCAAGAAAAGCAAAAGACTTCTGTGGGGTTTGGACTCAAGCTGGCGGGGAGCTTGATGGCTGCTGGAGTGGTTGTGATTGCTAAGACAGACACCCCAGCCATGGGTTATTGCTCAGGCCAGAAAACCCCAGGTCTCACTGCTGTGTGACCCATGTGCAGTAATGGATCAATCAAAGAAGGTTTAGAAAATGAAGGCTCTTGATGCATGAAGATACCTGCAGTTAGCACACACTTCTGCGCTTTTCTGGCTGCTGTGGTGACTTCTAACACCTCTTCTGCCACGTACTGAAGTAACTCAGTGAGGAATTGTTTTCACGGACAAACACAGTGTGACTGCAGGTGTTAAAAATCTCTTAAAACGAGAGGGGGAGGGGGGAGAAGGAGAGAGCTAGACAAAAAAGAATCCAGTCTCTTGGCCTAGTCTCTTGAGGGCTTGGAGAAAGCATAATGGCAGTGTCTTGGTTGGAATACTGGCATTCCAACGGTTTTACGGTCGGAGGAAAAAAGGAGTTAAGAGCAGGGCAGGGGCTGCGGGGTGAGAAAGGGGGTACACATCAAGAGTATCAGTCACCCCTGAACCCCTTCAGCCCCCGACCTGCATGTGAACCGGCTTTAACGCTGGGTGTTGGTTTAAAGACTGGCTGGGAAATCTTTAGCTGTCATAGACTGGATCCATCCCTTAGATGCGTTAAGCACCGGGCAGCCAGGGTAGAAATCGTAATTCCATGCACATACCTTCAGTCCTCTCCCCTCCACCGGCTTGCCCGGTGCAAACTAAGCACAGCAACAAAAAAAAAAGACTTGTAGTTTAGACAGCAAGCTGCAACATCAAAGACATTCCTGGCTGAAGCCTATTGATTATTTCCCCTAGCCCCTTCCCCCAAAAAAAAAACGCCCACGAAGCTGAAGTTAGAGCAGATCGTTCCAGGTGCTGTAGGTTTGAACATGCCCATATCAAAAGAGGAGAGATACTGTAAGCTGACTCCAGCTGTAAGCTGTAAGCTGCGAGCTTCCATACCAAACAGGACAACAGTATTTGAAAATGTATGACATAAAAATATGAGAGAGGGCCTAAATGGGGCATATATGAGAAAGTATATGTAATACTCTATATTTAGAGAAGACTTTACAACACATATGTGTATTTTGACTGAATTACATTTGCCCTTAATGAGGCTAAAGTTAATTTTTTGGGTGCCAGCCACAAAAAATGAAAAAAATAAAGTTTAAAACTGGTCTGTTTTAATGACACTAAAAAGGTTTGGAAAATATATGAGAAATGAATGAACCATGAACAGTAACTGCATTCTACTCCAAGCTGTGTGCATTCTATACGTAACAAGGACTGCACTTACGCTGTGTTCATAAAGCTGAATTCTTTGTGAAGTAATTCAGGTTACATTCCTCACTGTGCCTCATGTGAAAGTCAAACCTGCAGCCTCTCAAATCCCTCTTCCCTAACCATTATGCTACTGCAGCCAAACATGTAAATTTCAGCTACTATAAAAACCAATGTGGTTTTCAGAACTAATTCAAAAACTTTGAAGCTTTGTCTTGGAAACTGTACTGTAACTTTTTTTTATAATTCTGTTTTTTTTTTTTTTTTTTTTTGCCTTCAACAAAGTGAACAAAACTGCCTAGCCAAATAAAAACATTTTATGAAGATGGAAATACGAGCCGGAGGGGGGAAAAACAGGACAGAGTAAGCAGACAGAGTACCCAGACGGGCTGATAGTGACACTGAATATGCAGGGATAAATGAGGACATTTCACAGGCCGCTGTTTACACGTGTTGAAAAACCAAAGATCGGGACATATCAGATGTGTATTCGTTGGAGTGGGACCAATGAGCTAAGTGCAAATATATGTAAATGATGGCATTTGTAGAGGATGGAGAGGGAGTGGGGGGGGGGGGTAGTGTTGAAATGTTTCTGAGGGACATCTGCGCAGTACAAATACACACACACACCCACACACACACACACACACACATACACACACCAGCCCCCTTTCAGCACAAACACACCGTGCCTGTGCTGCCGATGAGCCGACGGGAGCTCGGCTGCCAGAACCTTCCGGAGCCAAAGAAAGCACAGCCTTTTCATGCCTCCAGAGAGAAAAAACACCACAGCCCCCCCCCCCTCCCGGTTTTGTGTGGCATTCGCTGTAACCCACGTTTCCGTGGAGTAAAAAAACAAATAAAAAAAAATATATATATATATATATATATATATATATATATATATCAATACAACACACCGCAGCACTGATTTTCATGCCAAAACTGCAGACCACCACCACCCCCTGCCCCCCCCATTTTCAGTTCAGATATGTTGTATTCATTTGTTTTCATTGCATGATAAAAATGCCACTACAGCGTTATACCACCAGGGACTGCACTCAGTCTCTTGGCGAGTCATTATATACAATCAGTCACAGAGAAAAAACCAACACATAAAAATTAGATGGGATTATTTTGGCGTTTCATTCTTTATATCAAGTTTTCTTTTACCAGGAATGGGGCACAGATGTAGACATTCAAGGTTACATGAATAACTTTTGGAAAGAATTGCAACACTTCCCATCGTGTGAAATTCAGTCAAGTCAAGGCTTGCTTAGAGAAGTCAAAACTCACTGATAATTGGAACAAAAACATGCAAAATCCTCTGAAATAATAATAAAAAAGATAAACAGTGAGGAGACCAAGGTACATGGTTGTTTTGTTTTTTAACTGATCCTGGTCAAACTGTCTGTCAGAGGAATCTGAGAGCCATTTGTGCATTAAATACATCCCAAACGTACCTGAGATCACGCATCGTGTTGTCTCCACCTGTGAGGTGAATGATTATGCGAGCCAGTACTCCACAGCACTGTAGGTTTCTGGTTAAAATGCACAAAAAGTGCTCTAAGAGAACCTTCAGGCTGCCTGCAGATGAATATGACTTGTGCCTGTCATTCTCACAATTCGATTTTTTTTTTTCTTGAACTTACAATCTTTTACAAGAGAGTTGCTTCTTCTCCTGTCAGCCTATCTCAGCTGCCTGTTTCGATTCTATTTCGAGGCGAGGATCTTCCTTTTTTATGAGAAGAAGTGCATTGTGGGTACCAACATCAGCAGCAACAACAACAATCTTAATGCGCTTTCTTAATGCCCCCGAGATGTCCTTTGATATGCACACTCCAGACTCAACACTGCAGCCATTGTAATAATCATTAAGATAACATATTTGGATTCAAACGTATGACCGAATCACTTTGCATTATGTGACTTGGGGAGGCCTCCTTCAACTCATAGATCCTGTAGACAAAACAACTGTCTCAATGAGTGCTGTATTTATAATTGTTAAAGCGATAAATCAAAGGCCTGCGTTTCCGAAAGTCTTGCACTTTTCAAAACAGGCATCGAGAGACGTGTGCCGTGCCTCTGCTCTCCGTGTATTTCAGAAAGCAATTACCCTCACGCGCAGTCATTAACGCTGGGCGTGAGACGCCAGCATGATCCCACAACGCTCACAGATGTGAAAACAATGATGAATCCATCACAGCAAATAATAAACAGGACAATAATTTGTCTGAGTTTGTGTTGGACCACCAAGTATTTTTCCCAGAAAGTTTCAGATAGATTGAAAAAGTCCATTTTTTTTACTGATATGGCCAACCACAGGAGCATCTTTGGTTTTAATTTCTCTCTCTAAAACAGTTTCTTATCTTTCCTTTGTTCCGGGACCGCTCAGGTTATCTTATCCAAATTACTAGCAGAACTCATTTATTCTCTAATCCAATCAAATGGTTTCCAAGACGGCTTTTGCCCACGCTCTTTATCTCTGTACGACAACAAGCTTTTCTTCAAAAACGGCTGAGCGATGAACACCGGCCTGCTTTGGTGGACCTCCCATAAAGCCTGAACACACTCTTGGGGGGAACAGCGCGTGTAAATTTTAAGAGCACATGCATACCACCAGGTTTAGGAACAGGGTGAAGCGTCAACATATATCATGATAGTGACACACGGTGCAAGGCAAGAGGAATGCTAATGTCAAATGGCTGTCCAGCTGTGCGTGTGTGCTTTTAATGTATGTGCCGGCTGCTCTTTGAACCCACTGTAGATTCAGACAGAAGGAGCAATGCTCATAGCACAATAGCACAATAGCAAAACGCCTATAAATCTCCAATCTGAGTCTTCTAAGGATGCGTGCCATAATCAACTGCTGCTGATTCTGAATACACCAATGGAGATGAAGGTCTCTTATTATGCTCCATCCTTGCAGCCTGTCACACAATACAATGGGCTTTTTGAAGCCAAAAAAAAAAAAAAAAAAAAATCACAGCAAATGGAATCAAATCAATGAATGCATCTTTAAGAGCGGGGTGTGTTTTTTTGTGCTTTGTGCGGGCTTAGCTCAGTGGGTCAGGAGAGAAATATGAGACCCTGGCAGCTGAGAGAAACTGTATGAAGGGAAGAAAATGTCTGCCGTTTTGTGGTCCCCCTTTAATTCCTCCTCACTCCCCCCCATCTGTTTTCAATTTTCTCAGTGTGTGTGACAAAAGGGAAAAGAAATTCCATACCAGCCCCCCAACCCCCCCACCACTCCTCACACACACTCTCCCAAACCTCTACCATCCCCCCCTTTGGCTGTCCTGGCAGGAGGGGTTGGTGTGTGCCGAGTATTCACCGGGCTGGCTTGGCCCACATAACGTACCCATCATGCACGGCGGCACAGCAGAGGCTTCTGGGAGCCAAGCCACATTATCGGTTTTACACTGCCAGCTTTAAACTGGCAGCGGTGCTTCTCGATAGCATGTCGCTAGCTTTAGCCTCTCCACCAGTCAGCCCCGGGGTTCCAAACAAGAGACAATGGGCATGAAAAGCAGACAAATCCATGCCATCCATTTTGGCAAATACATCAGACAGATGGATGTAGATACAGCTCTTTCCCCCTCTCTTTCGATTCCTACAGAGCTATATGTTACGTCCCGATAATCCAGGAGTCTGCACATTCCATAAGTATGTTAAATCGCATCATTTATTGTCCATGAATTCTGAGTGTGTACACACTTAGGCCAAGACTTAATTAAATGAACTTGGTCTCTTTAAAGGACACATGACATTCAATCAATCTTTTTAAGGACATCTGCTATAATTTTTTTTTTAATTTATTTTTCACAAAGTTCAGTTTTGACTGAATTGCATATCCCCTTAAAGACATTATTTTATTCTTTGTTTAATCCATAGTATTGACCTGCTCCCCCTGACTTGGTGTCATGTGACTCATATGATTTCTATGACAACCAGCCCTTGCTTCTTTTTCATACTGCAGATGCACCACCAATTACATTTTGTAAGTGATATTGCAGGAGAAGACATCTGCGATAGCAGGCATGATAGGATCTACGATAGCAGCTCATGCATCAACGGGAGCCCTTGCTGACCAGGAGCGGCTGCGAGAGAGTGATTAGATTGATGAACTTGCTTGCTGTGAACTGGCTTACCCCCGATCATTTCCTGTCAAGGCTAAGCCAAATGTTGCCTCACCAATGTGGACCGCCAACCACAGTCAGTAATGGCACAGCTGGGACGTCTGATTCCCAAGTGATCATGTGTGCCACCAGAGACCCCAGAAAACTTACATTTGATTAGATCTCAGCCATAGTTTTATTTTCCCTTTTCTCCTCGTCCATTTATCGTCATCATGGGGTTTTATATCACAGACATTTGGAAGAGAGAACAATATGAAATTGTTGGCATTCTCCACATAGGATTTAGTGCTATCTCTTACTACACTCCAGGAGATGAACGGCTATCTAACTACTTCAGTTCGGTTGAAGCTTCAAAGAGAATGCTTTGAGGGAAAGTTATCACACACTGTTCAGCTAGTCGTTTTCGCTCAGCTTCTGGAGATCGTACAAATTTGTTTCTTTCTCTTTGCTTTTTCTTCCTTCATTTGCCAAAGCTCAGACGTGAATATCAAACAAATCTTTTCTTTTGTTCTTGGAAGAAGTGAATGCTTTTTCCCAGTGGGGAAAAAAAACAGGAATTCTGAAGACATGGCAGACCTAGGAATGTGACTGCTCTGACATCATCGTTGAGTAAATTACTGAAACAATCTCACTAACTACATGCTTTGCAGCTCCCAGACTGTAATTGTAAAAGTGTCTGTGCAAAGCCCCGGTAACACCAGCCATGTTTGATGTAGCTGACAGTGGCAATGGGGAGCACTTTGCTTCACTGATATACTTACTGTAAGCTGTAAAAAATACTCACAAAATGGAAGCAGAGAGAAGTGAGGCATAACATAACTCAAAGGAAAGCCCCTTCATTTCCTTAGCAACTTAACCAGACAGCTACGTCACATTCATAATCATGCTAATGCGTATGGCATGTCACGTGGAAAAAATAATTTTAGGAAACGATCAGAAAATTGACTTTTATGGAAAATAACTCTAAAATAATTCTTTCAGTGACATGCCAGTTTTTGGACTGGCGACACAATTTTCATGTGCATTGAGATAATGCACTGTGCAGCCCTAATGAGTCGAGGGGGCCAATAAGGTTGCTGAATGCCACCCATTCAAATCCCCACATTAGCCATGACGGCCATCATTGCCAACATTTAGCACAGGAGCTAGAAATGCCTCTATTTTTAATACTCCCAATTCCTTTTTTCTGCAAATTTGCAAAAAAAAAAAAAAAAAAACCCTGACATAATCTTCCGATCTATTCATTAGTGAATTGGAATATTTAGATTTAAATTCCCAGCAAGCTGCATGAGACATTTATTCACAGATCCATTCATGCATTAATATCCAAATAATCCTCCTTCCCCTGCTTTAGCAATACAGTGATTGAATGCCCTTATTCACTCCCTTGTCCTCTGTCTCTCTCTCTCTCATCTCTCATCTCTTTATGAGGATGTGTGTGCCTGTATATATAATAGTTTACATATAATATATTATAAATATGTATATCATATACATATAATTACTATGCATTGAATCTGAGTGGAAGTGGCTATGAAAATGTAATTAGTGGAAGTGCACTGATACATTAAAAGCCTAGCATTTCTACAGTGGAATAGAGGTTGAGGCCAAAGGATTGTGCATTCAAATCCTGACCCACAAACGTGCCATTGATAGATGAAGGCCACTGATCAATAGAGGACCTGTATCTTACTATCTGGTAAGGTACAGGTGTCAAAGATAATTCACTAAAAGCAAATACATTTTAATAGGGAAATCAGTGGCATGGACAAGTGTTTGACATATGAGAGTCTCGAGCCAGGTTGTAAGACTCCACCCAAAAGCCCACTCGCTTCAGTCAACCAAGCCCGATTGCAAGTCTGAGACAAAAGTATCAAAGTTTGTTAAAAGTTTCAGTTAACCAAGTATCTTGAGCCAAGATCAGACTCATGCACGTACAAGCATAAGCTGCGCCACAATGCTGGCCGTGACATGGGAGTTTGTGTGAGATGGGGCCCAGTTTTGTTTGGCATTAAAATCAGACAGAACATGCACACAGTCTCCCCCTGCAACTGGCTAATCTCATACATCTCTCTGCACATATGAGAAATCACAGTGCAAATGTGACCAGGTCTCCATCAAAACACACAGTAAGCTTTCTCCAAGCATCCAAACACACACACACACACACACACACACACACACACACACACACACACACACACACACACACACACACACACACACACACACTCGATCAATCATGCAAACACACACACATAAACTCAAGGTTTCAATTTTGTATGTAATTTAATATAACATTCATGCACAGACATAGGCACATGGATACTAACACACACACACACACACACACACACACACACACAATGCACACACACACACACACACACACGCACAATGTGCACACACACACACACACACACACACAATGTGCACACACACACACACAGACACACAATGTGCACACACACAAACACACACAAACAGTCTGTTTGAAGTTTTTCCTTTTAAAAAACATAATTTGCACATTTTTCCCATAAACACACTGGCACACACCCACAGACACACTCTATTACTCATTTAACCATGCAAACACTCATGCACACACACACACTCACACACACACACACACACACACGCACACACACACGCACACACACACGCACACACACTCTCACACACACACACAAACACACACACACACACACACGCACACACACACACTCTCACACACACACAAACACAATGTGCACACACACACACACACACACGCACACACACTCACACACACACACACACACACACACACACACACACACTCTCTCACACACACACACACACACACACACAATGTGCACACACACTCTCACACACAGTCTGTTTGAAATAGTTTTTCCTTTTAAAAAAAATAATTTGCACATTTTTCCCGTAAACACACTGGCACACACCCATAGACACACTCTATTACTCATTTAACCATGCAAACACTCATGCACACACACACACACACACACACACACACACACACACACACACACACACACACACTCAGTCAGTCATACAAAATGACTATTGCACACACATACACACGCAGCCTGTCTGAGATTGATTTAGTCATTTTAAACAGGAATTTTCCTTTTTTATTTATAGTCTTTTTTTCCGAGTGTGTTTGCGGTAGGAACGTGGATTGCTTTAATAGCTGCACTGAAGCCATTTGGTGGCCATAAATGCAAACAGAATTAAAGTTTCCTAATTCCCTCTGCATTGTAATCGATACCTTCGTTGTTTATCCTCTGTCCAGAGCGTTCTTGCTTTCAAAAAACTGCAGTGCACTGACTGACAATAGCAGTGGATTAAGCCTTACAAGGTGCTCCTTCTCAAATTTCCACGCCTACAAGCCAAATGAGAGCTGTCACATGCACCAGCACAAGCACAGAGCTGAGAGCTGGGCCCTTCTCCGCTGTACCGCAGTTCCACTCCGAACCCGTGGCACTCTACCAAAGCATGATTCAGACTGTGCAACAGGAGCCAACATGCTCAAGCTTTTAAAATGTTTTAAAATCCTCTAAAACACATGCGTGCGCACTCACACACACACACACATGCACATATACACACACCGACACACAAACACAAGCACACTCACAAGCACACACATGAACATATACACACACAGAAATACACACTCACACTAACACACACACACACGCACACACTAAAGCCCCCCACACACACACAAAAAAAACGCACATACACATATGTATATGTTGAATGAATAAACAACTTGCAAATGCAGAAATTTATTCATTGGCCATACGATCGACTGCAACAAAACTTTTTTCCATTTCAGCTTTGCCTGTCATCAAAGGCTGGGGTTGGGACCCAATCAAATAAGTGCAGTCTTTAAGGACACATACAATCCAATAAAAACCAGACTTCAATCTCTTTAAAGCCATGTGGTATTCTCTTTTAAAATGGAAAGAACACAGTGAAAGGGACATGTTTGCTTGTCACCAATTAAATAGAAAAAAAAAATCAAAGAAACGTACATTGTGATGTAGACTGTTTTGATTGAATTGCACATGACCGTGCAGAGACTTCTGATTGGCTCTCAGCCTGTACCCGCCCCTGCATGATGGGGAAGTGGGAGGAGATGAAAGGGCTTATGGGTAATTGTGGCTTTTGATGTTGACAATAATGACTCCATTTTGTCAGAACTAATCGCATTGCCCTTTGTTTGCTTTATCAAATGCAGAAGCCCACATTTCAATTACTGGCAACCTTTCTGAGGCACAGAGAGAGACTGGGAAGGGAAACTGCTCTGTAGCAGAGTCAGGGTGGTATTTTGATATTTGGGGTACAGGAGATATGCAGTGGATTTATTACTTATAGCGTGTGCCAATAACACTGCGGTGAAGGCGTGATTGAAGTCTCAGCTCCCAAAAACCGAATCCGGAGCTCCGCTCTCAAAAAATAAAATGTGACTGGCGGTCACTGGACCTTAATACTTATTTCCCAAATTATGACAGTCAATTAATATCCATAGGAGCCCTCAGATGTGTTTAATTTCAACCTTCACTCACTGCCTCTCTCCCATACGTCTCCCCGCCTGTCAGAACTTAGAAGTCATCTCTGCACAAGGGCGGTAACAGGGAGAGCCTCGTAAATTACGCCCACAAATTCGGGTTGTGTGATCTGAAAACTATGCAGCCCTGCATCTTTTTTTGTTTTCACGTGGATGATGGCTGAAGTTCCACAGCCTTAACCCTTCGCAGACCACAAGACCATGGCCAGGACCCACTGCACCATTTTATTTTCAATGAGGCCATTCAAAGACTCTTTGGACAGGCATTACAACAGCATTCAGTATGTGCAAAACTGTTATGCTAGAGCAAAAAAGAGTAAGAGAACATGTCATTGGTTAAGGTTGGTTTTTTACACCAATCACAAATCATGTAACGGAAATTGCACATTCAAAAAATGTAACACATGCTAAAAGCATGATAAATCCAACTCGTATTCCCTTTTCATTGCATATGCATTTCAGTCAAAGCAGACCGATGTCTTTTTAAGGATGAAAGAACATTCCAAAGGACACGTTTGTTTGTCTCCAATAAAATAGGGGGTACTCCAAAAGAAAGGTTTGATGTGATGTCCATTTTGATGTTCCATATGCCCTCAGACAGACTGAGTGCATTTTACTGGATCTCAGCCCATGTTTGTTTTTCAAAGGAAAAATTACATATGTGTGCCATACATGGATCAAATGTATGCAAAAGTGGCCAATTTGGAAGTACAAACAGGATACACAGTTCTTTGTAGTGCAAAATCCCGGAGGATCTTTCAGAAGTCACATGTTAAAGGGATCGTTCTGATTTATTGTAACGTATCCCATAATTCAGTTGTTTAGCAGTCTGATCATGCTCTCGGTTTTCAGTGTAGGGTCTCGTTTTCCACACCGTAGAAAAAAAGACAGTCTTTCTCTCTGCATGCTATCCCTCGCGTTCTCTTTCTCTCTCCCTCTCTTTTTCTTGGACACATGCTTTAAGAAGGAACTGCCAAACAAAACAGAGGCTTAAATGTCCTTTTCTATGGGGGTGAACACATTCCGTTGGACATGGAGTGGGGGAAGGGGGGGGGCTAAACTGTTCACTGTTCCTGTCAGTAATGGAAGAACACCTACCACTTTATGGGAAAATGGCCTTTATTCACTTCACTGTTTCCTTCACGTCACACTCTGTGCCATGGATGGTCATGTTTTTGCTGATTTTCACTCCAGCCTCCTCTGCTGCACCTAATTACTTTTGTTAATTGCTTAAGATGGCCCATACAATCATGGCATCGTGGAGCCAAAGTCTGCGCTCATGGAGGTCTATATTATTCAGCTCCTCTCCATCTTAGCATTCGATAGCTTTCCATGCTAATTGTCTTTACTCTGTTCAATCTTTGGGCACCCCTGAAATATGGGAATTCAAGCTCATCTTTTGAAAGAAGTACAGAAATAATGAGCCTGAACAGAATGATTGAAGAATTTTAATTCATCTTGGCCGAGGTCCAATCGGTCAAGTACACCGCAGATAATTCTGTGCCGTCGAGGTTTATGAGCCATTGTGGAAACCCCATCGCTGAGAAAACAGCAGGTGAGAATTCACAGAAGAAAGGGATCCGCAGGTGAGACGCTTTATGTGTGAGCAGGGTTAATCACCTGGTGGGCAGGAGTCTTATTAAGAATCGGGCGTAATGATCATGAAAGCTGACACTGAGAACAGGGCATGTAGAGGAGCAAAAAGGCCTGCTGGTGTCATGTAGGTGTAATGGGGAAATATTTATTTCTCTTGATGTTCCTTTCGCAATGGGAAGGAGCTTTTGTAAAGACAACTGCTGAGAGCGAAGAGAGAGAAAAAATGCTGCATTAATGAAGTTATGGGCTTCCAACGCGCGCTTGTTTCTCTCACATAACCCCCAGAAAATGGCTGACATTGGGCCTCCACATAACATTCCGGAAAAAAAAAAAAAAAAAAAAAGCAAAGCGACTTAAAAGCAACAGTTCATTTGGGTGATCTCTGTTTTCTCCAGAGACTGCATGTTTTCAGATTAAAAAGCAGAGCGCTGAACAGTGGGGGGCAAATGTCATTTAAATCCAACACAGGGTTGGACAAAGAGGGCCAATATCCGATTCTCAATTTCATCATAACTTCTGCTTTTACGTCCTTACATTTATGTAAGATTGTTTTTGCCTAATTTACTGTCATGCTTGTGAAAGGCAAGACAAAGGCTGTAGTCATGTCCCCATATTGCTCCCCGTTTTTGCCATGGCCTAATCCATGAGTTAATATGCATGGGAGTATGTAGCTAATTAGCGAAATGAGCCGGGGTTACCAGTAGCAACTTGATGCTGAATGCACATCTCTGATCCAGGGCAGCTCAAGCACTTACAATACAAAATAAGTAAACAGACACTGCCATTCATCATTTTGAAATGTATCAGGGTAGATTTTTCTCTGTATCTCAGTAAAACTTTAAAAACTCTATCCTGCTCCCGTCCTGTCAGACTGGCATCCTGCCGGCTCCTTCCACAGCAGCCGAGGCAGGGGAAACTGCACAGGGAACGTTTTCAGAGTCTTTATCATGCTGTCAATGGAATCCAGCCACTTTTGGACGTCATGTGAATGGAGCAGTCAACAGCACATATTCACAAGGCCAGGGAGGAAAATGTATATTTATTGGTGATTACTACAACTGAAATAAAAACAATAAAGCATGAAAGAGACACAGAAACAGACAGCATTTCACCCCCTCGGGACCTTCATCAGGGCTAACTTCAAATGGTGCCTGGAAACCTCCAAATGCTGCTGCTAAACGTACTGAATTTTTGCATTTGTCAATCAATAGTTCTTCCTGGTGCCTGGGGAGTAGAAAGGGGGATTGTTGAGGCTCCTTTTATGCCAAAAGCTTTGATATAACACAATGTTATTATTTGTTGTCTCCTGTTGACTGTAAAATAATAATGTGATCATGAAATAAACGCTCGTTACTGCAGAGGGGCCATTTTAACTCTTCCGCGGTGGTATTTTAACTCTTCCTGGGTGGTATTTTAACTCATCCGCGGTGGTATTTTAACTCTTCCGCGGTGGTATTTTAACTCTTCCGCGGTGGTATTTTAACTCTTCCGCGGTGGTATTTTAACTCTTCCGCGGTGGTATTTTAACTCTTCCGCGGTGGTATTTTAACTCTTCCGCGGTGGTATTTTAACTCTTCCGCGGTGGTAGTGCTAAACATGAATGCAGCAGGCCCTGTAGCTCAAAAAGATATGACAGCAATAGTTTAAAAAAAAAATCACTTTAATCCTTAAACAAACTGCTGACTTCAAACGCACAATGCCCGTGGCCAGGGTGTGTCCATTCCGTGTTAGAAAGAGAGAGCCAGCAAACCGTAACGAGTCCATACATGAGCTACGGTAGGTTAGTACCCACACATTAGTAACATATTTCAGCCCTCCAGGTGAAGCACTTAAATGGGAATGCATTTAGACTGGCTTACTGTCAAAACGAACATTATGTATGTGTCCACAACAAAGCAATCTCAGAAATTTAATTTTAAAGGGCAGCCGGAGCTAAGGTTAAATAAACACGCGACTCATCATGTTATTTCAAGGCCCTCTTGACTCATCCTGGTGTTTTTATTTTTTTTTTCAGCCAAATGCACGAATACTGTACACTTTCAACTCAATGATTCACAAAGGTCTAAATCATTCACTGGGAACTGAACTATCAGTGAAAGTGTGAATATGTCCTCCATAGAAGTGGCTGCATGTAGTGTAGGGGCTAAGGTGCATGACTGGGACCCTTCAGGTTGGTGGGCCCTTGAGCAATGCCCTTAACCCCATATTGCTCCTGGGGTGGGTGGGGGGATATCGGCCCCTGATCAGTCTAATCAACTGTAGGTTCCATTGGGCAGAAAGAGTCGCTAAATGACTGCAATATGATGATTTCCCATGTGCCATGATTTGAATGCTCACGTGTATTACTGATGTGGCGTAGTGTACCTGTTGCTACAGTTGCTGATTAAATTTGCCAACATTTTTTTTCAAGGTAGTTCCTTGTTCTGCTGCTTCCTGTGTTGCCGCTCCCGGCTTTGGTTTTACGAGTATGTATTCAGGTAACATCAGGAAGGTGGGTTGGCTGGACTGGGCCTTTCGTAAACAGCCTGAAAATGTTTTTGTCATAGAACTGACATTTTTCAAAAAGACAATGATTACTGTCTCTTCATTCACTCCACAGGCTGCCTCGAGTGTGTTTTTCGGGTGTCACATGACAGCGCAGTGAGTGGCGACATGTGTGGCTTAAATGAACTCAAAACACAGCATGTTTCAGGTGTGAATGAGAGTGCAAAAACAGGAAGCTCAAGAGACACAGAGAGAGAGACAGACAGAGAGAGAGAGAAAAGATCTAGGATGTGACCCTTATTTTGTCTCCCTGCCATTTCCTGCCAAATTCTATGAGTGGAATGGCGCTCTGCATTCTTTAGCCCGGATCTCCATTGTCCAGTGTTGCTTTTAGGCTGAGATAATGGCATGAGCCGTTCGCGGCCCATCTGAGCGATGTCCATTAGCTTTGTGCTAAGTCACCCCTGAAAGTGGGCCCACTGCACTCAGCAGCTGAGCATGCTTTCAGTGAGGTCATCCCATGTGTGTTAAGGAGAAAAAAAGAAAGGACCCAGATTGCTGCTCCAGCCAATGACATCCCACCGCTCAGTCAATGCGATGGGGGAGGTTTGTGTGAGGCCACGGGACAAGTGTTGTGACAAATTGGCAGCTCGGAGAGTGCAGCCAGACTAGAATCAACAGGCAGCCACCCTCCCCCGCCCCCCCCCTCTCTCCCACACCCCTCACAGAGACGTGCTCCGCACAACAGCTTTGACATCTTTCATTTAGGCCTCCGCTCACTGGGAAATTACTTCATGAGTGCAACACGTATTAGAAAATAGCAATCACAGCATAAGCTCTGACAGGCTCTTTCAGCATCGCCCTGACCGACTCGGTGAAATGGCTGCAGGCTTGTAAAATCAAACAGCTTTAAGGAACACCGGGGGCGTTGGTGGTGGGGCGGACCTCCCCCAAACCCTCTGGGGTATGGAATCGCAATCAAAACATAATCTCGCCTCATTCCCCTCACACAACCAACAAATGGGCCCGTCTGTTCACGTGCTGGCAAGTTACAGGGAGTAGAGACCTAAACAACACTCCGGCAGTATGATGTATAGTATATGATGCCCATCTTTATCACTTGCTGATAAAGAAATCCATATTTCTTTGTTTGCGGGAGTCTCCTGGATGCCTGTCACAGTCCATCAGGCAGTGTTCTTTTCCCATACACTTTCAGCCATTCTGTCATGTCATCCTCCAGCCAGTTTGCCATCTTGTTTTCTTAGCCATTCTGGATGGTAGGCGGTGATGTCTGTGTGGTGCAGGTCCTGTGTGGTGCCAGCCAGTGAGTGGCCTGCCATCTTGTTTTGTTATGCCATCGCTGTGGCGCTGCGCGGTGCTGCCATCGCTGTGGCGCTGTGTGGTGCTAAACATGATTGTCTGTTCCCATAAACTGATGGTGGTGCTGTGCGGTGCTAGGTGCTGAGTGGTGCTACCATCGCTGTGGCTCTGAGTGGTGCTACCATCGCTGTGGTGCTGTGCTACCATCGCTGCGGCGCTGTGTGGCGCTACCATCGCTGCGGCGCTGTGTGGTGCTACCATCGCTGTGGCTCTGAGTGGTGCTACCATCGCTGTGGTGCTGTGCGGTGCTACCATCGCTGTGGTGCTGTGTGGTGCTACCATCGCTGCGGTGCTGTGTGGTGCTACCATCGCTGCGGTGCTGTGTGGTGCTACCATCGCTGCTCCGCTGTGTGGTGCTACCATCGCTGCGGTGTGTGGTGCTACCATCGCAGCGGTGCTGTGTGCTACATATGGAAGTGGCTCATAATTAACTGTTCTTCCATCGTCTGTTGCATTCAGGTGTGTGAGTGTGTTTTAATAGTATGAAATGTGTTTAAAATATGGGCTGCATCACATTATTGGTGAGGACCAGTCCACTTTACAGAGAAAAAAAAGTATGAAGTAAATGTTTCAGGCCTCTACAGTAATATGGCCCTTGTTACTTCATCCTTTGCTGCTTGTTGATTGAACAGATGCTTTCAATTTGTGTCATGATAAAAACTCATTACAAGAAGAAGCATGTGTTCCCTACTGTGCTGTCCCAGCAAACCAGAAAAGCAGGAAGTGACTGCTTCTGTAGAGTATGCAAGCATACTGTGATTCACTGAGCGACTCACTATCAATCCAGAGTGGTGGAGAAAACCTAAAATTGAGCTAAATCAGACCGTGAAGCAGCAGCATTTTGCACATTTAAATTTAAAGTGCTTCAGTCGTTGGGTTAACTTCTCTCCTGTCTTGGTCTGGGTTTGGATCTTGACCCTGTGGATCTTGGTCTGGATATGTATCTCGAGAGGCTGACTCTAGACTACAGCCCAGATGAGAATGGTGAATTAGGGGGTTTTGTTGTTTTGTTGACTGCCTTGATGTCGCTCTCCCTTTTTGTGCACATTGGTTAATAACAGACACATTCATTAGGACCTGCTGCTCTTGCTGTCTCATGTTTGGAGCCTCCTGGCTGAACAGATCACTGCATTACCACAGTTGGCACAATCCTAAAACCTGTATTTAATGAAATCGTCCTTGACTGTGAATAAGACATTTTAAGCAAGGACTCACATTTTTCACTATTCTCCATGGCATTGCTAATACCATTAACCTTTAAACATAATGCTTTGTAAATAGAGTGATAAAAGTGTATTTTGACTGGCTGGCTTTGCTAATCCCTTTTCTTTCTGCCTTCCACTGTGGAAGGCAAACTTCACTGAATGACTATTTCCAACTTAGCTTTGCCAAGCAAACTAAACAAAATGACCGTTTAAAACTGTCTTTTGACATCTACATAAGCTGTATTCTTATCTGAACACACACACGCACACGCACAAACACAAACACACGCACATGCGTGTTCACACTCAAAAACAAACTTGAGCCCTCCAGCCCTATACCCTGCCTAAATTAATTAGGTGTGCAGGTTTGAGTCCAAAATGGGACACTGCCAATTGTATTCTTGAGCAAAGTATAAATTGAATGGTAAAAAAACGCTTGAGCCGTAAATTCATAGACTGTATACAATAAAATAAGCAGTCCACATCACTCTGGATAAGAGCATAAACTAAGTGCCTAAATACATAATTTCATATAAAGAGAATAGCATACGTGCTAAAGTTGATTATTGCTGGTGCAGGGGGGCAGCATTACCGGGCCTGTAATTGAATCAGGGAGGACAGAAGTCAGGTTTGCCAAGCCCTGATCCAGTGCTGCTCTCAGCTAAACTGTGTGGCTAACAGAGGAGTCACAGGGGAGGATAGACTGCACTCAGCACAAGCCCGATGGCTCAGCCCTTTAAAGAGGAAGCATAAATTCCCCCCACAGCCTCCGAGGGTATTACACATCTACTCTGCCCAAGCCGCACCGTGGGCTACACAGTCTGAAGCAGCTAAGACTGTGTCTATGTCTATGAGCCTGACTGAAAACACAATGGCCATATTCTGGGATGATTTTTGTTGACTATTTGGTTTAAAAAAAGTCAAACTAGTCAGTCACTGAGTCAGGCTATTCCCAGTCATGTGCAGGATTGTAATAAGGCAGGGTCCAGTCAGGAAGCGATGTGCAGTAAACTGCCTGAGCTGGCCCAATCCAGCCACTGACACCTGACATTCTGATGTGCGCCCTGTGCTAAAAGAAAGTCCATACTCACTGCCCAGCACCTCCATTAGTGATCAAGAGTCTGAGTTTGGGAGTTCTGAACAAGCTGCATTAAACAAAAGATTTGCTCGGGTCAAAATCACATTGCCCAGTATTTGGTATGGCATGGGTATCAAATAAACACAGCTGCGGTTGGATAGTCACCAGTACTGTCAGCCAATCAGAGCTGTGGTTCATTAATATGAATGTGAAACACCCAATCAAAGACCCTGGACATTTCAAATGGCAAAACAGCTTCAGGGAAATAAATGATTAAAATAGCTATTGACTTTATTCATTCAAAAAAGAAAACTCACGAACACATCAATGTTGTAGGGTTGTCTGAAACTGAAATGACCATATGGGGATTTACGAATCTCTAAAAAAAACGGATTGGATGCTTTAAGCATGTGAAACGCTGAGTGTATATGTAATGCCCTTATAGTGCCCCTATTTAGAACCAAAGACATTAGAATGCAGCCATCAAGATTGTTAAGGGACAGGTCATTTCCATGGTAACACTTGCAAAAAAAAAAAGAAAAGAACTGCTTTGTTTCACGGCATTGTTTGGCAAGATCAAAGAGAGAGTGAGAGAGAGGTTAAGAGGGAGAGAGAGAAAGACAGAGGAGACAGAGAGAGAGAGAGAGAGGAGACAGAGAGAGAGAGAGAGAGAGGACCTTATTATTTTGAGTCCGTTTTTCAAAAGCACAGATAATAGTCATTTTGACAAAATGGAAGGGGGGCCGGCAGCAGGTAGATTTTCATCACCCTGTAATTTTATCACCTCGAGCAATCTTTCCATGCATCAGCGTACGACTGAAGGATCTGATATTAAAAAAGGACGAAAGCGCACAACTTGAGTGGACTCAGGAAAAAAAAAAAAAGCCAAGGTCGATTCTACTTCCTCGACACGGACAGAGTCATAGATTATACAGAGCTGGGTGAACCGAGTGACAGGACTGAAGCTGCACCCTCTACAGAAACGCGCAGGAAAATAGCTGCTTTTAAACCTTTATTGCTGGGAATGGTCACAGACTGCAACTGTTTTTGGTGACCATTTATGGCCGTACTTGTGAAATGCTATTTTACAACGTATTTCTATAAAAGATACAGTCCCAATATGGGGTCCTTCCACTAGATTTTACAAACTCTGTAATAATTCCATATTATGTATTTTCCTGGAACTGAGTGACCTGTTGAAAATTGTGAAAACACTTCCTTATATGCACCTGGGGTTTGGGGTCAATTCCATTTCAGTTCAGTCAATTCATGAACATTAAATCAGTTCATGTTCAATTAATTAGAACATTATTAATCAGGACTGGCATGTTACATTATTTAAAGAGTATCCAAAACTTCAAGTCTGGACTTGAACACAGAGCTCTTCCTCATATGACCTGGCAACCCATTCCATGTATTGATAATCAAGAGTTCAATTAATCAATTAATCAAGAGCTCTCCATTTCACAGGGATAGAAAAAGACAGTTGTATTTGTTTTTGGGTGTCATGCCAACTTCTTTCCTTCATTATTTAATTAAATAGAAAGTAAAACTTCACTGTCATTAAACGGACTGTGATTAAAGTATACAGTGATCTTATTTCTATGGACTGGCTAACTGGAGCAGGGTAATGGGTAGGACCAAAACCATGCATACTCACCGGACTCTCCAGGGACCAAAAAAAGAAAAACACCCATCTCTGTCATAGAAAAACAAGGGCATCGTGCGATTTGTGAAATTAATTTCAGTTTATTGTCCGAATTGACTGAACTGTAATGGAAAGTACCTTTGCCTTGACTATAAACACTGCAGAGAGCATAAATAAACACGTTTGTTGAGTTAGAGGCTAGAGGTAATTGCAGAGACATGATAAGCCTGCGACCACTGGATTAGCCACTAGTATATGAGTGAGAGTGTGAAATGTGGAGGTGTTTTTGTGTCTTTGTATTTTTTTTTGCAGGGGAACAGCTGAGAGACAAGAAGGTTTGGCCTTTTTTTTCTCCTCCTGCCATGGAAATCTGAGTGTACATTTGTTGGTGCGTGTGCGTGCCTGTGCATATGTGTGTGTGTATACATGTGCCTGTATACATGTGCCTGTGTGCGTGCGCACAGGGAGGTCGGTCAGACCCCTCTCTCTCTCTCTCTATGACCACCTCCTCCACAGCACAGGGAGGTCGGTCAGACCCCTCTCTCTCTCTCTCTCTATGACCACCTCCTCCACAGCACAGGGAGGTCGGTCAGACCCCTCTCTCTCTCTCTCTCTATGACCACCTCCTCCACAGCACAGGGAGGTCGGTCAGACCCCTCTCTCTCTCTCTCTATGACCACCTCCTCCACAGCACAGGGAGGTCGGTCAGACCCCTCTCTCTCTCTCTCTATGACCACCTCCTCCACAGCTCAGGGAGGTCGGTCAGACCCCTCTCTCTCTCTTCTCTCCTCCACAGCACAGGTCAGCACATTCAGCCACACATTCTCAGCTAACCCTTATCGTGTCTGTCAGGCCAGCCCTCTTTAATTGGAGTATTAAAGCTGGGTGGTTTCAGTGCAGAAAGCCGACAGGTCAACTCATTCTTCATCCTTTACTTATGTATGTACAGTATGTACGTATTTATTTATTTATTTATTTATTATTCATTCATTTATTTATTTGCTTGTAAGATAAAAGGTCAGTGGGGTCAAGCGGAGAGTGACTCGCCCTCTTCTCAAACACAGGGCAGGTGGACATGACGTCGCCACGGTGTCACTTGCTCTGCTATCTTACTCATCTGTGGAATCAATGCTACATTGGGTCTGACAGCAGAAAGGCAAAGTTGTTTTTGTGGGCGTGGGGGTTGGGGCTGGGGGGTTGGGGGTTGAGGGGGGTGGGGTTTGTGGGAGGGGATTGGTGGAACCATACCTTTCAGAAAATGCATGCACAGTCATTAGCCTAACACCATATGCACACACGCCTCATTACAGAAGCAGTCTGAAATGGATGGTACTCATATATTTCACTGTATCTCATCTAAGTACAGAGGGAAGAAAATGACATTATTGTTATAATCATTCCACACACACATTCTTCAAAATGTATGCTGGATTGTGTAATTAATTATTTTTAGTTCAAGGTCATGTTATGTTGGTAAAGCTATGAGTCTGTAGTATTACTGACAAAAACACACACACACACACACATACACATGCATGTTTTTGTTTGTAATACCTAGTAAATATACACATATTTCATGTTTCTACCTATATATGTATAGCTATATGTGTATATATACTGTATATTTATTTTATTGTAATATCACATTCATATTGTTTGTGAATGATTCTGATTATATGAACTTGTACCCATCTGTGCTACAACGCTGTCTGAATGCTATGATTCAAAATGCTATATTCTGAGGGAAAAACAGGTTCTTTCTGGGTTCTTTGCATCGTTCATCATCGTAAAAGAACCTTTGCTCACTCCTACTTAGAACCATTCACAAACCATCTGTTACTTTTCTTAATACCAACGGTTTGTAAATAGAATAGAGTTTTTATTTTTCTCCAGAGGAAGCTCAGGTCTGTTAAAGATAGCGCCAACAAAAACTTCCCTGATGATCTCTTTTTAGAATTTTTTTAGAATGCATACTGTGTTTAGGTGGCACTGGAAAAAGACAAACATGACCAAATAAATAAACGTTAAATTATTATACATTGTGCACATTACATTTTCACCTTTATTTACAAAAACAAAATGAGCTTTCCATACACATAAGTCTTCACAGACTTACAACACAACTGTAGTCTTATATTTTACAGTACAGAGCAGAACCACCCATAAAGAACTGAACTGGGCACAGAATGGAGATACGGACAGAAAACACTTAGGTGTGTGTGTGTGTGGGGGGGGGGGGATGAGCCAGGCAAGATGAGAGCACTTCGCAGAAAACAAAAATGTGATCCAAAAAGGTCACAGTACATTTCATTCCACCTGCGCATCCCAGTGCTATAAACCACACCGTTAACACTGCGCGCTGTATTTTACACTCCGGTGCAAAGAACTCACGCTTGTTCATTCTATTCGGCTTAATAATGACAACACTATGGAACATTCGGAACTTTCTGTCCTGCAAACACTGCAGTTCAGTCGGACCAAGAGCAATTCCTATTCGTCTAAAACCCAGTGGAAGAAACTCAGATTGTTCCACTTGGTGTATAGCAACATCAGTTTTTCTCGTCTTTTTTTCACAGCAGTATTGGTTTTGAGGAACAGAATGCTGGTTTCAAAAAAAAAAAAAAAAAAAAAGTTACTTCCAAAAAGACAACTTTTCAGAAAATTGGAAAACGTTTAATTTTAAAACATTGTGTTTGGCAAAGAGCCATGATCCAATGTCAGTACAGACCTGATTATGCAACAGTTATATTCATGTATCAAACTCATAAGAGTTTTTATTTTTTAAATAGCACTGCTGATATTCTGAAGAAAAAACCTTGATAACCTTATGCCTGTTAAGTGGTCTGGAGGTTGCTTAGTGTCCCCACTGTTCAGTGCAGCATTTTGTACCCAAACACCAACAAACTGCATGAATCTGTTTTTACTTTCCCTTATCCTTACATTGTGAAGGCTGTATATCAGAGAAGAACACTTTGTTTACACACAGAACAATGCAGGGAGGACTAAAAGAGTTGGTTATTTTTTTCTGTTTATGCAAAAATATAAAGGACAAGAGCTCTCTTTAGATTTGTTCCCGAAAACCTTGTCATAACTATCTTGAGATTTTCAGAGTGGAAAAAGAACAATCTGTACCATCTGAATTGTTTGTCTCTTTTTGTGAAGTCACATAAGATCTGTGTAACTGTAGTTTCTTTGCATAACTATAAATCAGACAAACAGACGATAACATGTATTCAGAACGCTTGCAATACTGTATTCATGCTTGAAAACGTATGCAATGCGATTTTATGGGCTTTTTTCATTAAGGATTATCTACAGTTGCATTGATCAACCATTTTGTCATGACTTTCAAATATACATGAATGTTATTTCCATACTAATTATATTCATTCACTTTTGATGTTCATTGAGCATGTAAAACTACAGAAAGACTGAAAAACTTGCTGTTAATTGTGAGAAAAGTTAAATGAAAGAAAAATGTGTGCCGAGTCCAAACTGTGACATGACTTCTGTATGAATAGATTAAATTTTGCATGTAACTGTAACTAAATAAAAACAGTTTTATGGCACTGGTTGTATGATAAGGAGATTTGTTTCTTTTTATAATTATATAAACAAGCCCCTGAGGGTAAAAAGCTCAATTTCTCAAGGAAAATGTATTAACATTTACTTGACATATTGCGATTACCCATTTCCATATTTATTAGACATGTCTTTGTGACTTTTTTGGATATCGGCAAGCAAATATATTTATATGCAAATATATGAGTCCGCGCACAGAGCATACCATTTGCAACATTAACCTCTTCACCCAAAAAAATGTGAAAGTGTTTGGCTTCATTCATTCCAGGCACATAAAAGAAATAGAAAGAAAATAAAATACAAAAAAAAAAATAATAATGTACATAGTGAATGTTATCAGCGGTGGCAGGAGAAACAAGGAGGCCGCATGTGATCTTGTCAATGGATGATTACTTGGTTTACCAAATAAAACCGCTTTATTCTACACGAGGGCTGCTTCAGGAAAGCAGCGGCTGGGATTTTAATGAATTTAACTCAGCCTCTCTGAGGGCATACAAAAATCATTCAACACAATGCAGACTTTATATTAAACATACGTTTTGTTGACTATTTTATATCTTTTGGAGACAACAAGCAAACGTGTAATTTGGAAAGTCTTTTTCAATTCTAAAATACAACAGCAAACGCCCTTTAAAAGTATAAAGACCCTTTTTATTGAATTGCACATTTCCTTAAAGAGACTAAGTACATTTGACTGGGTCCAAGCCAGTGTTACGATTTTGAAAATAGCTGCTTTATGATTTGCAGGTTTTTTCTGGCTCTATATTCAGCTGCTAAATCAAGAACCCACACTATCGCACAAACCTTATCTTTCTCCAAGACGACCTGATCATTCACTCATTAACTTTCATGTAAAAAGTGCAAAATGTAGCGAGTGACTTGTCCTGTCAGCTTTTTAAATTGGCTACTGTAGAGTCCTGTCATCTACACTGCTGAACAAAAGCTGTTCATTTCAAGAGATCAGAGAGATTCTGGAATTACTGGCAACCTTTCTGAGAAGAGTTATCTCAACTTCCTGAAAACAAGATAAATTTTCCCCCTACGTATAAATATCTGACATTAATTATAATATAAAAAGGCTCATCATCAAACATAACCCTTTAGTCTTGTGATTTACATTCTGTTCTACTTTAAAACTTTAATTCTTTTTTTAAAATATATTTCTCCAGTTTTTCTTCCTCTCAGACTGAGAGGTATGTTTTTACAGTCCCACTGCTGAAACACACCACAATTCTATTTGCAACCTTTGAATCACCTTTGAATTCTCTAGACTATATGCAGGCCCCGGCCTGTTATTCTGCACAGGGTGCTTGATGATGGTTTTGAGTTTTACATGTAGAAACTGCATTTTTGTGTCTGTCTGTGTTTGCTCACATTTTGGGTATCTCACTTTCAGATGGTTCAGGACCACCCCTCTCAGGAAATCCTGGCACGTTTAACGCTAGCGGATTTACATACAGCTCCACCTGAGCCGAACTGAGCTGAACTGAACTGAATGAAAAAAAGATACACCTAAACCTGACTTTCCAAAGAATACCCAGGAGCTATGAGCCTTGCAACACTATGCTGAGGCTTCCGGAGGTATGAAAAACAGGGGCGCAAAAATTGTTGGACAAGATTCAATCAGACTCATTATGGATTATGCAATTCTATTATATGAGACATGACATGATAACTCAATTACCTTTGGGCATGTTATATTTTATTGGAGACAAGCAAACAAGTCCTACGGAATGTGTTCTTTTTATTTTTATTTTCCACATAGAATGGCATACTCCCCTTAAGAGACTAAAGTTTGTTTTGCTTGAATTACATTACATGCCCTTACAGGAGACTATGGCATGGATTCAATCAACATTTGTCCTTACCTTGTGTTTATAATTTAATAAGAGTGTTCTGCTTTTCATAGACAACAACAGTTCAGTTTGTGACTGCTGATCCCGCCAGACTGTGTCGGTGAAGATGTGCGATGTGAACAAGCCAGTGGGCACCAAGGACAGATGTCTGAGGACTGAGTCGCACTCTAAGTGTGCTTGATTGAGTCTGGGCCACTGTCCTGTGTAATTTGTCATGCCTGAATGCAGTCATGAACGGGCTGGAACGTAAAGGCTGTGTGATGCTGAGGACCCCAGACGCCTGACACAAGGGTTTTACTTTCAGCGCAAGTCCGTTTGAATCAGAGGGATCAACCCCACCAGCCAAACGTAAGATATAGCTTGTGTGTTTGCCCATTGTATGCACTTTTGCATTCATCCATCCTCAGAACCTTTTGCAAAAAAGCTATTTTTGCTCTCTGATTCACTTGAACTCTACTCAGGTCCAACTGGAAGAAACTGAGTTACAGAAGTAATCCAGTGCCCTAACTTTACTGACAATATAATAAAATTTGTCAGTCACAGTGCCAGTGTATAGAGAAAACACAACTCTATGAATCCAGATTAGGATATTAATATTGTCTGCTCTCACATACTCTTTCTGTGTTATTTCCTAGTCATCCATGATTCATTTTTTCATGACAAGGCAGAGCCTTCACAAACACCAAACAAAAGCTGCAAACACAAAGGAGGAAGTGTGTGTATGTATATATAGGCATACATACACACAGACACACCTTCAGTCACCGTGTGACCATCAGCTACACATGGTAGATATAAGCAGAGAATGTATCCCTCGGTTCCCATTGACGGCATTGTTACCCCAGTTCTTTAACATAATCTGCAGATCTTCAGAATTGCCATGCCTGACAGCTGTACACACAGAAATCAGAAGGACACAGATGTCTGGGCTTTTGTCCCCTTTCTGTACTTACTCTACTACAAACAGACCTCACTGTACTTCTCGATCACAAGAAACAATACCACTCATAGAGTAAAACGCCATACTCATTCCTGGAGTGTACACATTTTTAAACAACATATTTACAGGCTGCGATTTGATTGGTTCCTGATGACAGCTCAGTTGGGTAGAAACTTAACTCCCACCACCCCCAACCCCCCCCCAACTCCCACTTGTTGTTCCTGTTGGAGTCAGAATTATGCCTTCAAAGTATAGGGTTGAGGAACAAAAGGGTCTTTCACATGAGTGATGGCAACAGCTGTTTTAGAACCCTGGCCTGGGCTTAATGAGTACTCCACAGATGTCTCTGCTTCACGGTGCAGTGCTATCTGGGAACTGAGTCGTTTGGGTTTAGCTTTCCCTTCTCTTTTCTCAAAAAAAAAAGAAAAAGAAAAAGTAAGTGAAAGCCGACAGTCAAGGGACCGGCTTCAGAAATCAGCGCGCTTCCGTGTCGTATCAAACATTCATATCGAATTGGCAGAAAATTCGCAGACGCGACGCAGTCTTTCTATCACACAGGGCATTCCTCTCTTGCCTCCCCTGTTCCCAGGGGGATAGCCTTTGAAAAACCTCACTGACTCTGAGCTCACTCATTTAATGCTTCTCAAATGCAACATGCTGACGTGGGTCATGTTACCTGGGAAAAGAAATTATGCTCCCTCTTCTATTAACTCCAGTATTAATTTTTTTTTTTCGCCTTGGGGACGAATCACAAAATTGCTTATTTTTATTTTTAGTTTTTTTTTTTGATTAAATGAAACTGTTCAATGATGCCATTGGAAAACCGTAATGGGATTGGCATTTTCCAATTTATTTTTGTTCAGACTTAAGGCCCAAAGCAAAATATAAAAAAGTAAAACTGCTACACTTAGTATAACATAATAATAATAACAAATAATAAATGGCGCCATTACATATATCAGTGTCTGAATATTTGGAATTGAAATAAATCCAAAAACATCATTTAGAGAAAGAATGAATCTTAAAAATATATAATCATAGCATTCATAGTAAACATAGTATTTAATATAGGATTTACTCTCAGCTATAGCATAACATTACTATGGCAGAGTGAAGTTCCCTCCGTTCTATTCAATACTGACCACACTGGAGCAGAATACAACATAGGAAGCCCAGGAGGGGTCTTCTGATTGGCCGTAGCCAAGGGTGGTGAAATGTGATTGGCCATAGCCATTGGGAGTGGCGTGCAATTGGATATAGCGAATGCAGACTGCCATGTGATTGGCTCTGACATCACAGTGAGGAATGACTCTTTGTGGAGAATTGGGTGCCTGCAGTCCTACCTACAACAGCTGCGCATGAAAAGTGTAGCCGTGACTGCGCAGCTCAGCTGATGGACTGCAGGGTGGAAATAAGCAGTGCCTTTGAATGACATATTGACAGTCCAATCATGTGCTCTCCCAAATCCACAGACCGACACATTTGACTGGGAGAAATAAGAACATAAGAGATGCAAATAAGAGTGACATTCTTATAATCGTGTTTGTCTGCATTCGGGAAGTTGGCATTGTGAAATTAATTTCTATAAACCCAGTACACTGGCATCAGACTTGGTTGACAGTAAAACATTTAATGACAGAAAGCAATCGCTGCTTCATCAAAATGAACAAGATTCCATCAAATTAGTGGCACCTTCATCACATACACAGAACATTCACATGGTGGCCAATACCTATTAGCGATTTCAGGTCACATATATGAAGAAATGTACTGTCACCTTTGCTCACTTTAGCTTCCTAAAACAACGTATCAAAATCTACATACGGAACGAAGGGATCAGGAGAAGCAAAGTGTCAGTCTGGCCTCCACCTGCTTGCTTTAGCATGTTCAGCTGTCAATATCGGACAGCTGTTCACGGATAGGTCCCCTAATGCAATATCAACAACGTGGGGAAAAATAAACTATGGCTTTATGGCATATACATTATTTACAGTGGAATGCTGAGCCTTGCGGCATGAGCTTTTGAATGCAGCTTGACTGGTGGACAACAAACAGAAACACACATCACACACACACACTCAAACACACAGTCTTGCCAAACGAAAGGCAACAAAAAATGACAGAACTTACAGTACCCAGTTGTGGTTAGAGTCTGAAAGGACTGTTGGGAGGACTCATGGGGGGGTTGGGTGGGGGTGGGGTGGGGGCGGGGCAGAGGGTGTTGTGCTGCTGATGGGTTGGGGGGTGGGGCGGGGGCGGGGCGGGGGTGTTGTGCTGCTGATGGGTTGGGGGGTTGGTGCTGGTGTGATTAGCGTTAGCAACATAAAGAAGGTTATAACATGGGTTTAATGATTAAATGAGGGATCCCCCACCAAAAAAAAAAAAAAAAACCCTTCGATATGGGGGGGTTATTCACTCCTTATGGAGGTCCCATACCCCTTCAGACACCCCCCGCCCCAAAAAAAAACCCTGATTCCATGAAATCTTCTTGTTCTCAGCTGTTAACTTTACTATGTTTTATGTACACGTTCTGGTATAATAAAATCTGATTCTGTGCAATACAATAACTATTGGACATGGGGCCTGCCATTGTGCTCACAGAGCTAGCTGCCCCACCCAGCATATTGTGGGTAAAGGAGCTATGAAATAAAGGCTAGTGGAGTTCACCTTTGACAGGACAGCAAGTATGAGGGATCTCGGGCTGCATGCTGACAGTGAAGGCTGGCTAGGCAGCCGATCAGACGAGGATTAGCTGTAATTAACTTCATTTTATTATTTTGATTGATTTTGGACATCACAACGGTAAATAGTTAGTCATATGTTTATTATTATATGTTTTTGGTCATACTGTGTCCACCTCCCACCCCTCCCGCCCCCCACAAAAACACAAACGCACACACGCGCGCACACACACACCTTTCAAAGGCACTACTAATTCAAATAACGTTAAAGTGCCTTCATTACACACACAAAACTACCACATTCCCCAAGCAAAATAAAGCATACATAAAATAAAACATAAATGTCAAATAAAACATACGTGTGGATTTGTTTTCCTTTTCTCCCAGTGAAAGAGGCAGTGATTCTGTGGGCATGGTTTTGTGTATGAGTGCTGAGTGGTGCTGGCAGGGGAAATTACACTGAAAACAACGGTGACTCTAACCATCACTTCTGCAGTGATGTGAAGGGCAAGACTGTGACGCTAATGTCAAGCGCTCTCTCCCTCTCACTCTCTCTCCCTTGCTCTCTCTTTCTGTCTCCCGGAACTTTAGGGACTTTGACCGCAGATGGTCAATCGGGGGGTGTTCTGTGAAGTGAGAGATGGGGAGCCTGTTGTAAGATGTCGAGGTGTGTGTCTTTGGGGGAGGGGGGTCTGTGTTTTCATGTTTTCTTTGAATGGGTTTCTTTCGGGTGTGGTCTTTTTTTGTTGTTTTTTGCTTCTTGCCTGATTGAGCTCTGTTTTTTTTTCTTGTAGACACAGAGTTTGAGTTTTTAACATTTATGCCCTTTGAGGGATTTATCAAAAGATGGGTTTTTAAAAGTCTCTCTTTCCCTCCATCTCTCTCTCTTTTTCTCTCTGCATCTACATCTGCCTCTATCTCTCCATCTACCTCTATCTCCCTTCTAAGGCCATAAAAGCAGCAGGGCTGGAGGGCTGCAGCGGGGGGCAGGTGGGGACAGTGCTGGGTGCTCTGGAGGGCTGCAGCGGGGGGGGGGGCAGGTGGGGCAGGTGGGGGTGGTGAAGGGGGCTCTGGAGAGCTGGGTGCTCTGGAGGGCTGCAGTGGGGGGCAGGTGGGGGCGGTGCTGGGCGCTGCTGGGCGCTCTGGAGGGCTGCAGCGGGGGGCAGGTGGGGACAGCGCTGGGTGCTCCCAAAATGGAAGCTGTGCGCCGTGCATGGATGATAACGGGCGATGAGCGCGCGACAGACGCCACAATCGCTCGACGGCAGAGCCGCGGCTCGTTCCCCCCTCAGCTCCGGCGGCAATGTGTGAACCGACTGATATCTGTGGCACTATGTCTCTGTCTCCTCATCTAAATCCTTTACAATAAACACTGCCCAAAAAAACCCTCACCCATGCAAACATTAAATCCCACCTAATGAAATGAAAAAACAGACAGGAGTTCACACTGGGGTTTGAAACACAAATACAAAACACACCCTGGCTTAAAATGAAACAACACATGCTGGATCAACCCCCCACTACACACACACACACACACACACACACACACCTCCGTGCATGCAGTCATACACCAACATTTGGGACAGGACATGTTGAGATCTGGTACCTGATCTAAGGAGATAAGTCACCTAGAAAACATCAACACAGTACACTTATGTTCTCCATCTCTATCTCTCTCTCTCTCTCTCACACACACACACACACACACACAACCATAATCACACATACACACAAAAAATAAGGCTTATTATGTACATATTTTCATTAACCCAAGCAAGGTTTTGATGCCAAATGCCCAATTATCCTTCTCCAATCTTTTAACCACCTTATTTGTCTATTTTCTCCCATTCAGAAAAGAAACTGTTAGTGTTTCAGAGGAAAAAAATATAAAAAAATGTGAGGCCCCCACCTTGATTTCTGGGACCCAAAAACAGGGCCTGAAAAATCTGACAAACACTGTCCCTGTCTCTTTGCTTGCACATACAAAATGGCAGCTGTCAGACTTGGTCCCTCTTTCCCTCCAATATTTGAGAGAAAGTGAATATAAAAAAATAATAAAATGAATTAATAAAATCAAAACCATTGATAACAAAAGTATAACCATATACAACCTGCTGGCTAATGACATTCAGGCATGCTCCATTTTCTTATCTTGTTTTTTTTTCCTTTTTTTATTTGTAACAACAATGTTCAGGTGGAAACAGCTAAGGTGTGACACCAGGCCAGCTGTTTCCGGTTCTTGTTCCCTTCTGAGAGTCCCTCTGTGTCTCGGAAAGGCCGGTTCCAAGGCAGGTAGTTAGCACCTGTGGATACAGGCCCATGCTGTGGCAAACAGTCTTCGAGGTCACAAAAACGTCACACCGTTTCCACGATTTTGTGCTTTCCAACATGGGGGTTTTGGGGGGTGGGAGGAAAGGTGGGGGTTCTCTTTAAGGTGTGATGTCATCTGAGAAAAGGTTATGTTTCTGGTATCCACACCCCATAATCAAAACAAACATCACAGTCACTTTACAACGGTCCCAAGTGCACGTTAACTCTTTCTGTACATATTTTTTTTGTATCACCACGTAAAAATGATTTTTTTTTCTAAATGCAAAAAGCGATAAACATAATGATCACACAGTGTAGAAAAACAAACAAAATTACAAAAAAAGCAACAAAATTCTCATCCACCCATTTGGTGAAAACAGCTATAGTGAGAGAGATGGTTACAAAAGTTAGCTTTTTTCAAGTTTTGGTCAAAAAAAAAGGAATAAAACAATAGTTTCAGAGCGTTATTGTAGCAATAAGGAAAGCACTGTATTTACCTTGTGACCAAATGGAAGGGAGGAGAGGGAACGGTAGATTTAGAAGCTGTTAGAAGTGGACTCTCTGAGGCACATTGTGTTTTGCCTGTGAATCTGAGCTCCTGCCCCTATCTGACTGTATTAATGTGAGCGAACACTGATACTCTTCCAGACCCCCGAACACTGTCGATGTAAGGCTCCACGGATGCAAAGCGGTATAATACATACAAAAAGGCCTTGTGTCTGAGCGCGCTCACACCGGGTTGGGGGGTGGAGGGGTGGGGTGTTGTGGACTGGGAGGATGTGAGGGCTAAGAGCTAAGCGCTAGCTGAAATGGTGTGTGAAAATAGCATTGATTTGCAGGGACCAGATTTATTGCGTATCTGTAAATGCTTGAGAGAGACTGCCTGAACGTGATGCGTTTGGGAATGGGGCCACCCCTGTTTTGACTGGAGAATGAGGTGTCATGACACCAAAAAAATGGGTAAGGCTGCACGATATGGAAAAAGAAATGTGAAATGCGATTATTTGATGGATTATGGATTATCACGATGGCGATACGCAATGCGATAAACCAACGATTCATGTATTTAGTCAGTTTCATTTATTTTGAGTATATTTAAAACCTGAAGTAATGACATTTCCAGTATGCATGTTCCCTATTCATAGGTTAAGAAACATCATTCCGTATCTCTTCTGAGTGTGATCGTCGTTCGTAGGACTGAAATACTGTCACGCCGACTCATTTCGAAGACAAGCCAACTAGCACGCTAAGAGGTTTGTGGCTTCACACTGGGTTCCCTGCTCCCTGCCCGTCTTGCACATGCTCGTCATCGGTGTGCATGCATCTGCATCAAGAGCCAAATGTGCGCTCGCTACTATTCTCTGCTCTCTACGTTTCCATGCAGCTGTCCTCTTATTAAATGAAAAAGAATTAAATTAACACAAAGCACTGCGATTTGCTTATCTCGATAAATTCACTTGTGATGTTTTTTTAAAATGTACTATATAGGGAGCCTCTGGGTGGCTCACGGGATAAAATGTTGCCTGCCAGCCCTGAGGTGCTTGCCAGCCTCATCGCAATAGAGACCTCCCTGTCATGCTGGGCACCCGCGGCGGCACGAACCAACGGCACACTGACTGCGCCAATCTCCAACATCATAGGCAGTGTGCCATTAGTGGTGCGGCTGCAACATGAGTAGAAGCGAGATTGTCGTCACGCGAATCGAAAGAATCACATGCTCGGCTTCTCCTTCCAGGTTCTGCAGTCGACTAGTTCAGTTGAACAAGTTCTGGTTGAGAAAAACAAGCAAAAATCAGGTAAAAATAATTTTTAAAAAAGCTATATATCGTGCAGCCCTAAAATGGGTGGAGCTATAATATGTCATCATTATCTCACTGTGTTTTGTTGTGAGGCACGAAACCTTTTGATTGGCTGAAAGAAGCCCATGATTGATGATTGACAGCTAACTGTACCTCCGCACATTTTCGTGTCATAAGCGCCTCAGTCACCTGTCACTAGCGGTCAGATCTGCGGCCATCCCGGGGCCATTCAGGCCCTAACCTGGGGAGCAGCACTGTGCTGTGGCAGCGATCGCAGTGCGGAGACGCTGCCAGACTTTTGCAGTTCAGAGAGGGGTGGGTGTTGTGTTTGACACGCGCCTCCTTCAGGCGCAGTTTCTCATAACGTCTTCTCTTTCAACCCACCTTCCGTAAGTACTGAATCTCGGTCACATGACGAAAGCGGGTGTGTTTTCCCCTCTCAACGGCAGGCCTTTCTCTATGGGAGGTGTAAGGGCTGCTGACCGGTGCCCTGTCCACAAAATCTACACTTCTCATGCTTTTCACACACAATCCATCCCCCTTTCCAAAAAAAAAAAAAAACAACACACAGGCTCAGAACTCTGAACTGTCAGCTAACTCTTCATCCCACCCCAAACCCGAAAAAACAAAAGCATCGTAACAATAACAACAATTAAAAAAATGCAAAAATAATGAAAAAATAACATCATACAGCCAGTGTAGGACTTTTACAATATATACTCAGCAACCCCTCAAAAAGTTAGTTTCTTTTTTTTGTACATATGTGATACATTTATTATAACATAGAAACAATTTTTAAAAAAAGGAAAAGGATTCAGCGTTATCATCAAGCGACCAGCCTTCCGGCCTGTAATGTCAGTGGTGATTGGCATCAGTTTGTCTCCATGGAGAATGAGCAAAGAGACTTTCTGAAAATGCGATGGTGCTTTGTCAGGGTGATGCTGCGAGCTCTCTGACGCCAGTGCAGAGATCTGTATGGAGGATCACTTGATTGGACTGTGATGTAGGGAAGGAGCAAAGGATGGGAAAGGAGGAGAGGAGGAGGAAGTTGGGTGTGTGTGTGTGTGTGTGTGTGTGTGTGTGTGTGTGTGTGAAGGGTGTTTTGGGTTTGGAGTTCCAGACAAGGAAAAGGGGGAAGGAAGGAAAAGAGAGGAATGAAGGAGGAAGAGGTGGGTGAATGGATAGTTTGCTGCAGGAGGAAGGGAGGGAGAGAGGGAGGGGTTGATGGGGGGTTGTCGTTTGGTTGTTGTTTTGATTTTCGCATGCCCCTACACATACCACTCTTTCTTTGAAATGACAGAGCCGTCGGTCTGAGAGACCATGTCGTCGGCGATCTCGGGCTCGGGGTCGTATTGGAAGGCCAGAGTCCGTTCGTCGTAGTCGCGGCTCTCGCCTTCGTCCACAGTGAAATAGGGCCTCTTCAGGTCCTCGGCCTCGCCGTCGTAATCCCGATCGCTCCCCTCGAACCCCCCGGGGCCCCCGATCTGGGCTGGCTTCTTCTCGTCGTCTGAATCCTCGGGGTACTGCAGGTTTTTGGGCATAGGCGGGTGGGCGGGAATTCCGCCCCCGGGCTTGCTGTAACCGTTACCGAACACGTGCTTTTTGGTGCTGTAGTCCCCCTTGAAGGTGCGCTGGCGCCGACGCAAGAAGATGAAGAGGAGGGCCCCGGCCACCCCCAGCAGTGCGACTCCCCCAACAGCGCCCCCTATGGCCGCTCCCGAGCTCTGTTGCTCCTGTGGGATCCCATCGCCCCCGAGTTGCGGGATGTTAGGGAATTCTGGGTAGGAAAAGACAGATGGAAGGGGAAAGTGTGTCAGTGCACTGGTGCGAGGAGAGGAGGGAGGAGATATTTTTTTGGGGTGGGGTGGGGTGGGGTAGGGATGGGGGGAGTGGGGGAGCGGGGTTTGGGGAGGAGGAGAGGAGTGCACGTTGTCCTCTTTTTTTTCCCAGGGAAAAAGATGAGGGAAGGGAACAAGGGAGGGAGGAGAAGCATAAGGGAGAAGGACCACCCGCCCCCCCCCCCCGCCCACCCAAACCACTCGGCGAGCTCTAATTATCCTTCACCACATTAGCCTGTCTGAGACTTCAGTCACAGCGGCCGCCCACCACCAGAGCACTGCGCAGCTGAGGAGACAATGCCATGCATGCATAATTCCCTTTCCTTATGAAGCCTGTTTCTTTTTTATCGCCGGGTCGGGCGGATTAATATTTGACACAAAATGCAGAAGTTTAGCATTAGACATCACAAAGTATGGAGAGCACGACTTCACCAAAAAAAAAAAATAAAGTTTGCAGTGTTTCTTTCAGCTCTGCAGGATAATACAAAGGAATGTTTCTCCCTCACCCTAAAACAGCCCAATATTTCACTCAGCATTGAGGAGGTTAATCACTTAGAAACTGAATTTACGTGATGACATGGTTGGTGACTCCTTTCTTGGATGGCCAGTGTGAACCCGGGGGTTTGTTTGCATCTATTACCGAAGCTGAATCAGCCAATTATCTACACAGCCCAAAACCATTTCTCTCATAAATGAGGCCAGAGTACACAGTTTTACATAGGGGCACACGAGCAGTCTGCACCTCCGTATCTCTCATCCAGAGATGTAGCTAAACTGGCAGAACGCACAAAAGTCTGAACCGATAAAATAATGAAGCACAGACGTTGGCATGGAGTCCAATGTTGGCACAGACTGCTGCCCTCTCCTGGTTTACAGCATGCCCATCTCCCATGGGGTTGGCATGGCACATGCAGATATATGATTCACTTACTACATCCAGCTGTGTTTGTTCTGAGACAACCGAGCCTCCCATGGGATCAGAACCTGCAACCTCCAAGCTGGGTAACAGCTGTAGCAGACCTTATTCTGTAGCTGCAATTCCTCACTATAAACATCGGACGTTGTAAAGACCTCAGCAATGAGCCATAGGAAGAAATTACAGAGTGTTCAGGCTTGGAGCTCACTCTTTTAATGATACTGGAAACTATATATTTTTAAATATATTTAATTTTTGTGGTTACATTGAATTCCTTCCTTCCATAACTTGGCAAACATAGTCAGCAAAATGCATATACAGTATGTAAAAATACATCACAGATATTGAAAAGCACAAATTAATATCAAGTAGTCATATGATGAATACATAATATATTGTGTATGAACCTAACCAATTCTCAATTCCCCAGAGGTACCCCTGCGCGCCCCCTCCCCACAGGGAGGCAAAATGGCCGACAGGAGGCTCGCCCTCAAGATTTTATGCTCCTCCCGTCCCACAGAGAGGGGCCCGAAGGAAGAGTGTGTCTCTGAGCTTGGCAGACGTCCTCTGGGACATGGCATTACCCATGAGTCACTGGGTCATGTGACCCGATTGGACCAACCCTGATCACTCCTGGGGATCACAGCACAGCCACCATCCCGCACACCTGTTTTTGTCTCATCTGCTAATGGGCTCAAACTGTCCCCAGTGCAGTGAGCAGATGAGAATGCACAGCACAGTCAGAGCGGGCTTTGACTGAGTTTCCTGGAAGTAAGAGGAAACAGAGGGTTTATGTGCTTCCTAATTACCCCCCATCATCCTCCTCTGTGCCTGAGCTGAGCTGAGTCACATGATCTATGCCCACACGTGTGCCATGGCCACATAAAAGGGCCAGGTGCTGAGAGGTGCTCAACTCGCACCGTGTGTGTGCGTCTGAGCATGTACCAGCACAAAAGGGTATGCGTGTGCATGAATGCATCTGTGTGTGTGTGTGTGTGTTTGTGCGAGTGTAGCAGGATACAGAGGCAAACGGTCTTCTGTGGCAGTAAGGTCATATTCTATATCTGCGTCTTCCCTTCCCTCACGTCTCTTTCTTCCCTGCTCTCTCATCCCCCTCTCTGTGTTGGCTGGACTCTCAGGTATCAGTCTGCAGGTCTTAACTCGGCTCTTAATGGGATTAGGCATATGGTGGCCTTACATTACACACATCAGTGAGCAGGCGGAGAGGGGTCACCTTTGGACCGGGAACAGAGAAAAACAATCCAAACTTTCACGGAGTGCCACAGTTTACTCTCTGGAAACTTCTTCTGCGAGCCCGCCAGCCCACGCTCCGCCCCCGTCCCCTTGGCCAAATCCCATTGGTCAACATTTCTGCCAATCAAACAGGCTCCTCCAAGCCACAAGAGCCCAGTTTCCCAGGGAGAGCTAAAAGCAAAACCAGAAATGGCCGTAAAAAGTGTTCCAAGTCAAATATTTTAAAAGAGAAGCTTCTCGGGCTTTATTTGATGCTAGCCTTGTTAAGACAAAAACAGATTAAGTGACAATGGCCACACTTTCTAAAGAGCTTCCAGGATGAAATAAAAACCCAGGGAATGTTTCTACTTTGACGTGACCTGGCATTTATGAAACTCATAAAGGGCAGTCGAGGCCAGTGTGTGTTTTGTGCATTAAGCTAATTAGGATTCTTTTTGACTGCATATTCAGTAATTTCACATTTAAACACACATTATAGTCACTGTTGACATGTTCTGGAAACGGCCCTACTTGACCTTTAAATTTAAGAAGCTGAAGGCTGAAACAGGCACATAAGTAAATGTCATTTCATTTATTTTTCTAATTGTGAAATAAAAAATAGACATGTGAATGCTATTTAACTGTGAGAGAAACTCTGCTGGATGCAAGCACAATACCACTTGTGGAAAAAAAAAAAAAGCTATTAAATCATATTGACTGAAACATTTTCTGTCACAGTAGAAGCAATTTGTCTTTGTTTTTTTTTTTGGTCTCCATTTTGTCTGTTCACACAGTGACTACAGAGAACACTGCACGAACAGCCCTGAGATTACCCAGAATGCCGAGGTTGTAGACGGCTTCACTCCAGGACGAGAGAACAGAGAGTTTAAATGCCAAATCTGTCCCCACTGGCTACAGCTGCTGAGAACCCTTCAGGGGGATTGTGGGAAGGGTCCCCATGGGTGGGGTTCCACTTCCTTGCCCTGTGGCTTAAACCCAAGTAATGGGGAAAAAAGATGCTGAAAAATCAATGGCAGAGGACCGTGCTCTTGATAAGGCAGTAAAAGCGCCTCATACGAAGTGTTCTCCCACACCATAAAAACGATGGAAGGGCAAATGGCAGAGCTGAGGGCGTTTCGGTAGCAGCTCTGGTATCTAGCGAGCTGGACGCTGACACGTTACAGGGGATTTAACTGTGACAGCGGTTGTTTTATGGCCTGGTCAGGTGATACGGCTGGAGGTGGGGGGTGTGAGCAGCTGGCTCTTGTCCTGCATTTATGAGGCTGTTAGGGTGGGTGCCCCCCTTCTTATCTCTGCAGTGGTCTGTTTGCACTCAGGATCAAAGGACATGGGCTACGTGGATTCACTCAAACACTTGCTCATGGGCGTAAGGAACAAATTCAACAAATGCAACTTAGGGGTTGCTGGTTTAATTCTCATGAAGAACACTGCCACTGCACCTACAAGCAAGACACTTCATCTGAATTTGCTTCAGTTAAAGTATAAGGCATAGTCTGTAAAAATGTACCATTCACAAAGACAAATGCACATAATACATGCATAATAATTGTAAATATAAAATGGTGCACTGGATGGGACCCCAGGACTTCTTATGTCCTGACCCATCTCAGGGTTTAAAAACTGGGCATGAAGTATCTATGACACACTCAGAACTATAACAACAAATCTGTAACTATGACAACATGCTCTCACTCAGATATGATATAAATCAGACCAACGACCATGGGACGTGCTTTTCTGATAAACCCATCGGCCAGCTTCTGCTTCTGATGATAACCACAACCAAGTGGGCGTGCGAAACGATAACCTGCCCTGGCCAATTAAATCCACTATCAGCTAACTGCCGGCCAATCAGACTGCAGGAACTCAAGGCCAGAGAGAGGCGGCGGGGTTACCCTGACGCTCAGTCAAAGACTGGCTGTGTGGAGTGGAGACAAGGCGGTAGTTATGGAAGTGACTGATGATTATGAGAATGGACCTATCAGTGCTTTGGCAGTTGAAAAGGGCTATAAACAGTTTAAAGGAGCAGTGGATGTGTTTTATGGCATCTGCAGTATCCAATGGCAACACCTGACGGCGCTCAGATAAAACTCTCACAAAGGGCCGATAGCATTCACAACGCTCAACGACTCCTCTGTCAGCTGGCAGAATATCCATGGGAACACACAGCGAGATAGCCTTGTGTGCCAGGCTTATACATGTCTGCCATAAGCATTTGCATTCACATTTAAGGCACTCTGCACACACTCTTATCTGGAGTGACTTACACTGCGTACGTTTTTATACACTTTCCATTAATACAGCCGGATAGTTTAATGGGTACGGCAACTCAGTAACTTCAGAGTCCTGTTTGCCTTTGCTCAAGGGTACAACAGCAGTACCCTGCCTGGGATCTGAACCTGCAGCCCTGCTCCATAACCATTATAGCACACAGCCACCCCTATAATCCTTAAAGGATGTAGGCAGCATTTTATACCCAATCACGTCAATTCAGGAGAAGGTGGATCAAAGCAGAAGGCTGAGGTTCAAACTGGTGATTCAGACATAAACCTCACAGGGAAGAGGTGTGTCAGACACGGTGCACTTCCACAAGCCGCCCTCTGAGAATCGGGCCGATGTGAAAGCGCCCACTTTCCTAGCATAGCGATTACCACCATGGTAAGTGCTGTTTCGAGGCAGTAAGGTGAAAGGTGACTTCAGATCTCATGAGAGGTGTCCTTCTGCACTCCAAGAAAAGCAGCAAGGTAACCTTCACTTCCCATGGTCCACTGAGATCGGTACATACCCAAACAATACACAGGAAAGGTTTTTGGTCCAGTTTTTCTCCGGACAGAAGAAATTGCAGCTGTTCACTATTCCTGTCAGGCTGGCTTTTAGTTTCTCTAATCATTAGACTCTTTTTCAAACATTTACAACTCCTCTTTATAGCACTTGCAATTTACTGTGCCTTTAAAAAATGCAGTAAACATGAAATATGTTCCTATTTTGTGGCAGAAATAAAATAATAAACAACCGCAAACACCATATGTCGGCTGAATTATCCCAAGCACCTTTGGGAAGAGTTAAGTTGTAAATATCTTTCACTTTAATTAATGTTGACCAACAAACATTTATAACCAAAATCCTCAATTCAAGCTCGATGCCATTGCTTATTTTCAATTTTGATTCAATGCCAAAGATAACACCTGCAAAATGTGTTGACATATATACATAGATACATTTATACAAAACTTAATAAATTGTGGTCTATCTTCTCACTCAGACTGCAGTTTTGCAATGTTACTAAAATACCAAAATGATCACTGATAAATGCAGCTACTGCTAGTTTGTTTTGTGTGTGTAGGCAGAATGCTCTCTGCTGTTTACGCAGCCCAGTTTCTTTAGCATTGGTCTCTGAGCATAAGAGCTTCTGGTTTGGGGTTTGGGGATGTGGGGAGAATGCCAGGTAAGGAAATGACTACAGACAATTAGGCCTTGTTTTTGTGGGTCAGTACTGAGCTGCAGTGGGTGAATGGACTTCCTGGAGCTGTGTGTGTGTGTGTGTGTGTGTGTGCATGTGTGTGTGTGTGTGTGTGTGTGTTTATGTGCATGTGTGTCTGCATTAATGTGCATGTGTGTCTGCATTAATGTGTGTCTGCATTATGTGGACGTCTGCATTAATGTCTGTATGTGTACTTTTATGCGGGTGTGTGTGTAGGTGTATGTGGATGCTCGTGTGTGCATATGCATATGTGTGTGTGTGTGTATGTGTGTGTGTGTGTGTATGTGCATGTGTGTGTGTGTGTATGTGCAGGTATAAATGTGCGTATTTGCATGTGTTTGAATTTGTGTATGTAATGTACCTCTGTGTGTTTGAGAGAGAGAGAGAGCATATATGCTCTGCATGTCTGCATGTGTTTATGTATATACAGCATCCAGGCTGTGCAACCCGTTTTCTGTGACAAAGGAACATCACCCTGTCTGAGGCTGGGACTGCTCCCTTCATGAATTTTTAAGCCCCTGAAAACGGAGCGTGCAGACAGTGATCACAGGGTGATTCACAGCTTTTTCTGTTAAAAAACAAAAGAGGGTCAAAGGTCAGGAGGTAATTCCAGAGATTTCTGCTTTTGTAGCACGTCTCAATCCGCCTACGGCGCTATAAAGACAATGTTGATAGGAATGAATGAAAGAGTCAGCGGTGGCAGGCATTGTTGAACCCCTGCCATCAGTCATTAAAGGAGAAATGCTTTAAATAACTGACTGCACTTTTTCACTCAGAGCACATCAATCCTCTGCTACCAGCTTTCTTGGCTCACCTTACTGATCCAGGATCATTTTAACGCTTTTGCTCGAAATGAAAAAGATCGGATACGGGCAGGGGAAACAGATCCCAGATCGGTGCTCTGGCTCTGAAATGCTTTATAAATGATGGGCCCTGATCCAGGATCAGTTTTATCTTTTCATGCTGGTAACTGAAATGGTTAGGATATGGACAGAGGAAAACTGTTCCTGGGTCAGCACTCTGATTCTCAGGCCCTGGTTTTAAAGCCTGGTACCACCCCATGCTTTCTGCATGGCTAGCATGCTAACCCAAGTCTGGATACTCGCGTTCGGATCAATGACAGCCCAGACATCAGTAATAAGACTGCAATAAGGAGGCCGAACAGAAGGACTGAGTTTGCCCTCTCTTGATCTAGGGTGACAATGCACATAGCACAGGAACATACGCTACAAAAGAAATACACACTCTGTCATTACTCTCATCTGAACTGTTTCAGGGTTTTTACTTCTGTACCTCATTAAAGAGTTTGGCAACTCCCTGGAGACAGCCCGGTTTTTTCGTTTCCTTTATTTTATTATTTATTTATTTATTTTGGCTTCGCTGAGTTTTCCCCGAGAAGGGCTGGCCGCGCCGCCTCAGCCTCCCGCTGTGCCAACTTTCGAATGACACCCCTTTGCCAATCTCGCAGAACCACTTAGACCCCCTCAATTAACCTCTGCCAGGATCGCCCCCGGATGGAAGAACACATGCGCGTCGCTCCTCTGTCAGCCCTTAGAGCCCGGCACTTTCCCCCCTCAACCCACAGCTAAAAATACCGCCGCTGCTGTTAAGGGCTTAATGAATTACAAAAGACACATGTACGGGAACTCGGTACCATGAATAATTCAGGAGAGCAATCTAAAGGAGAGAACCAGCCATGTGTCACACGGGCCAACGCGGGGCGCGGGATCTGACAGCTACACAAACACACGGCGTGTTGGCGGAGCGTTCATCTGCTATGCTACCGCTAAAACACCAATCGTCTTGGGACAGGCAGACAAACCATCGTGCGTCGCACAAGCAAGACATATTGGAAAACGGTTATAATGCGCTCGTTTAATGTCGATGCCCAGAATGCCAACAGCTTTATAATGAAGCAAACAGCGGACTGAACTGGAGATAAATATAAACGTTACAGTGAATAAATTAACAATGACATTCGTGCGAGATCCTTTCGGAGCCGGCTGACAAACTCAATCACGGTGCTGTAGCGGCCTCGTCACAGACAAAAAAATATTGCCATGGATTTTCAGGCCTAATGAAAACTGACCTCCTCTAATGGCTGATTGTGTTGTAACCATTAGAAACATAGCTGTCTTTCATCGCAATTGCATCCGACGGTCGAGATCACCAGGGCTCCTCAAAACATAAACTACGTTTAATAAGAGTTGCCAACATATTTTTCAGGTGTTTATGCTTTGGGGCTCGTCGCCATGACTACCTTAGGTTACAATTCTCAAGTGATGGGTCTTGGAGGACAGCTGGAGAAAGGCCAGGGTTTGATTTGGCCTCAATATAAAAAAGTTCCTGAATACCACTCTGTAACACAACCTTAACAAATAAAGAATAATATTCTGCAGTCAATACCAGTCTTAGGTGGCACATGGGCAAATCAATTGGTGACCTCCACCTGTTTGCTGCCATCCCTGTCCTGAATTCTTAATGCGTTTACCACTCCTGCTGCTCTCAGTCTCATCCTTTATTGTTACAAACACTATGGTTCAGAAATTCAATATTTCAACCGACTTCTATTCAAAAAAAAATCTGGCATGTTCATGACCATGGACTTTCCTTCAGGAAAAGTCACTTTTGACTGCGTTCTCTATTTATTGTTTAATTGAACACAAGGAGGTATACAGACATAGTCCAGCAAGTTATAAAAGTTGAGGATGGACCAAAACAAATGAAATATTCAAGCCAAGGCCTTCCTCCTCCTCTTCTTGAGACGTCATGAAAAGCTGGCGGTAAATTCCCTTAGTCGGCGTTGCTGTCGCGCTCTCCCTAAGCCAATTTTGGGTTCTCACTTCATCCCATCCCAGCCACTAAATTCCGAAATCGAACGCATTCAAGTGTTTCTTTTTTCTCCTCTCGCCCGTCCCTTCACTTATTTATATTACTGAGGATGGCGTTGCCGTCTTATTGATTTCATTTTCACCTGGCTTCCTGGAGTCGCTTTATTTCCCCAAACCCTGTCCGTCCTCCGCTTCATTTTCTTTCCCGCGGACCGCACGACTGCCCGCTCAGGAGAGCGTGAACAGATGTCGACGCCGCTGGCCCCGCGCCGTTCATTGGGGCGGCGATCCCGGAGCTCTACAGGTAATTGAGGGGGGCTCCATGGCTCCTGGAGCATTTAACCCCGTGGAGCCGGAGGGCCGCCTCTCAGCCCAGCCTGACAAACCCAGGTCTCACACCTGCATCTAAAGCAGCCGTGGCGTGACAGCCGGCCGTGATGAAGACAGGCACGCGGGGGAGCTAACGTGCGACCGTTAGCCTTCCAAAGAGCACCTGCCGTCTGTCTCTCCTCTCTCTTTTCTCTCTCCCTCGTTAGATTCCTCCATACGTTGTGCTGTGGCCTATTAGAGGACAAGCCTTTGTACTATGGTTTCCTGACGAACAAGTCTTTATGTCGATGACAGGTATGACTGCTCAGCTTCATATCTGTTCCTGTGCCAAACAGCTGACTGAAGCATGTCTGCCATCAGTTATTGGCATGTGAAGTGATATGTTCATACTCCGGATGGTATTCACAGGTGCTACCCTATAGACAATTCCCTGAGTGATATCATCGCAGGTCACCAGTGTGACATCACTGCAGGATTCCATGATGATGTCATTGGCCCCTCCCTTCAGTGCATGCCTTCCAAAACTCCGGAGTGCCTAAATAGATATGCCTTGACTCAGTAACTCAGAACTAATTGCCTTAAATGAAATAAAAGTGTCCTTAAATTATCAGGTTCACGAACACAAAACATATTAACAGATAATATGTAAAATGGGGAACACTTGTAATGGGTTAATCGTCCACTTCCTGTCTTCACCAATTCATGATGATTGTAATTTCCTTGATATTCCCTGATGTGTGACTGATCTGCTTAAAATCCATGTCTTGAATTCCGGGATGAAATCATGAAAGAGACTCAAAATGATTTACAGTACTTGAAAAACTTGAAATAATAAAAAAAAAAATGTGAATAATTATTGCTATATTAACGCTCTGTTCATAATGATGGCAGCCATGTTGGTGTCCTGACGCACGCCAAGGATCTTCAAGGTCATGGTATTACTATGGATCCTGAGCCTTTTCCACCCATGTTGAAAATCAAAACAGCTTTTGAACAGAAGTGCAATAATGTCTAATTACTGTTCTCAGAAAAGAAACAGAGAGGGAAAAAAAAAACACTCGATTGGAAATTTAATTGGCTGAAATAGCATTAACCGGCTCTTTCATTCCCTCTTCCTTATGTTGACCTTGCTGAACTGTAATTAATTAACACATGGAGCCACTCAGCTGAGGAGTGCGACGGGATGCTTTCATCGAGTTTCATCCCTAATGAAGTGGCAATCTCAAAGTACAGTGTGCGTTGACCCTTACTGTAAAGTAATACACTGTAAGTTAACAGTACGGTGAATTATGAAATTAAACATACTGGAAAATGGACAGCAAAGTACATTATACATTACAGTTAATATTACTGGCACTTTATTCTTGTTATTACTGTCAATATGCACAAAATGTATTATAAATTACTTGGATATGATGACAAATTGCGTTTGTATACAGTAGAGACTTTCAGACTTGCTACGACTTTAACTGGTTCAATATTTCCCTCCCTCTCCAATTCAGGTGATGCACAGAAAGCATTCTGTTTCAGAATGGCTGCTGTGCAGCATCCAGATGAATGCTAAACATTGGTTCCTCTGCCTTAAGTCTGTGGTTTTTTTCTTGTGATGACATGTCTTTGTCTTTTTCTTCCGCCTCCACTTCTCCCTTTTCCTCTTCTTATTATCTACCTGTAGCACTTGACAAATAGCATGGCAGCCATTTCTTGTCAGATCATTGACCAGCAGAGGTGGACACTGAGGGTCTTATTTAGCCGTAACAAAAGGGTTAAAGAGAAAGCCTGCTTTGTAATTATCCTGGAGATGCCTTCTGCTTGTGAGGAATGCCTTTGGCTACATAATGACCAAGCCTCCTGTAGCACAGTGTTCCCATCACTGCACTAGAGCCTTCAACACCACTTCCAGCAGAAACATGCCTCCCAGAGGGCCACTCTTCCAAGAGCTAACTAAGCCCAGTGCCATGGGTCTTCAGCACTGTGTTAGGAGCACTGCAGTACAGACTTATCCTTTTGTTTGCTAACACAGTGTGGATACAAATAAATAAACAAAAACGGGATGTTCCTGTCATCATTAAAGAAATGAATACCCATTTTGGAGTGTGATACATGAGAAAAAGCACGCATCATCAGTTATGTGGTATCGGTTTAGTCTGTGACTAACAGAATAAATTCAGACAAAACACGTGAATTAAACTCAATTGGATGCATGTAATGTAATAATAAAACAAGCTTTTCCTAATGTCTTGAAAAATAATGTTTGAATTTTGACATTGTAAATATATTTCTTTACTGAAAGGCCGAGGTGAGCCTTTTCTCGTCATGGGGTGTCCTCACGTTCTTACCTCGCTGTGCAGGTGTGCTTTGATGGTGACAAAAGTAAATGATCTGTGCAACACTAAATACCACGCCCATGTCTGAACAGGAAAACTAACTGAAGACTACATATGCGTTGGCCACATTTCTGTGTGTGTGTGTGTGTATCTGTGTGTCCCATCCTGAAGGCATTTGACTGCCACACGCATCAAACGAATCGGCAAAGCCAACGCCGCGGCCAGAAGCTAATTGTAGCGAGCCCCGATCCCGATCCCGCTCCCCGGGGAGTTTGAGCTCAGGGGCTTCTGTGCCTGCCAGGGAGATTTTTTTGTTTATTAAATGTTTTCACTCCCATTCCCGAGGAGGCAGAAGGGGGGTGTTGGAAAAAGTGTTTTCTGTCATGTAGTGTTTGAAGTGAATATCTCTCAGCCTACATTCTGGCGCTGACAGCTCTGAATGTTTTCCTCCGGCTATATCTCCCGGACAAACAGGAGCAGAGACCTGTTTCTCCTCCGCTCGGACAGTCAGATAGCTGTGAATACTGTTAACAGAGGCTGCATCCAGCTTACGGACTGAAACAAAGAGCCCAGACTTTCACGCAGAGAGCCTCTCGCAGAGGCCATGTTTTAAAGCACCGTGTGGCAATTCCACATAAACTACTCTGCTACTCATCTGAACCATGACTGTTCTTAAAAAAAAAAAAAAAAGGGCCGCCAGATAAAGCAGAGATTCTACATTAACTGCAGCTTCTCTGCTTCCAGGGTCCCTTCCAAAAGCTCTTCCTAATCCAATATCGCTCTCTGATCACATTCTTCTCTGCCAGGAAAGTTGATCGCACGCACTTACGCGCACACACACACCCCCGCACACATACTGTCAGCTTTAAGTGTCTGCCTGCCACCTCGAGATGAAAATGAATAGTTTCTGGCCTCGATACATTCACGCTGTATTGAGGCCAATGCTGAGATCAGCAACACAACACGGGCACATAATTCAGACATCTGAAGAAGCTGCGGCGACAGTCCTGCGCTGTCACAGCCTAATTATGATTATTTTTTTTAGAATTACGCCCTCCAATCGTCACCGTGCAAACCGCTGCCGTGGCAGAACACGAAGCATCGCTTTCCTCCTGGACGTTGCCTCGTCTTGATCTCGCATTGCTCACAGGCGTTGCTGTATTGTTCAGAAGATAAAAGGCCCTGCTTGTTCCGTCTCATTTAGGTCAACTTTTGTTGAAGAAAATCGAAAAACTGTTTATGCTGACTTTACAAGGTAAGATTAAGTGGTTTTTGTATAATAAGGGAACTCCCTACAGTTATAAATACAGAATTAGCTACTGCTAATAGTTGATGTTGCCTCTCTTGTCCCAGAATGACATCAGTCTTAACCAGTTTTATTTTGTATACTTCAGCTACCCTGACAACCTGTCCGGGCGTACCAGCATAACCCATCCAAGATGGCAAGCATGCCCGCAGCTCATCAGGGGTCCACCATACCTTAGCACAACAGCGCTAGTGTGGCGCGCTAGCTGCGGGAACATTCACACACCCTTGTCTAATAACCACTTGGCTTTAATTAACAGCCGATTGTTCCGTTTTGAACGAGTGTAGTGCCAGCTAAAAACTTGCTCGCAAGTTGAGGAGGTTTTAGGTTTTCAGAGTCTGGATATCGTATTTGTTCTGGGCAAATGCTTCCTCTGTATGTTTCAGTCGTAATTTGCAAATTACTTGGACCTGCAAAACAAGTTTCATAAGAGGTGAGCATTTTCTGAGGAACCCACCCCTGCCCCCAACACGTTTTATCACGCATATCAGGTTTTGAATTATGGGTAAGTGACCTTTCTGTCTGCAGCTTACAGAAAAATCGTTGTGTTTTGTGTTGGCATGTTGTGTTATTTACATGGGTATTGCTGGGAGCCCCTCCTGGACCCTGAGACTGACAGTCCACATGAGCCAGTGAAAATGCCAAGGCCTGCTGTAAACAGGGCTGCAGCCCATGGCCTCTCTCAGGAGAGGTCCTCCCATCAACACATCATGCAACGCAATCCAAGGTGATGAGTAGCCAAAACAGTGGACGGGATCCGCAAACACTATCAGTCGCTCACACTGATTTCAGCCAATCGAGCTAAGCTGTACGGAGCCCGGCCTTTGATTGGTTTATAGTGAGCGGTGACTGACAAGTTTTTGTGTAGCTCCGCCTATCCTGTGCCTAACGAAACCTCACAAACCCATCACAAGTATTATGCTATGCTGGTACTTGCAGCTCACTGAAAGTCTCGGGAGAAGTAATTATTGCTCATAAGAGCCTCAAACCGCATGTTCTAATGCATTAGGATGATGTATGATTTCACTGCACACCAAACAAATGTCCAAGAATCAATGAATACTTACACTGGGTTTTTCAAGTGACCTAAACCCAATTTCTCATTACAGCTGAAAGCGATTTTCTTTATTGCTCTGAATCTAAATGGAAAAAAACAAAACATGGAATCCAATCTTTTCAATATTTTGATTAATACTGTATCCTCACGAGGTGTTTATCCTTTCCAGCTCACATGTGATTTGTTGCTATATTCCTGGATCAGATTTTGCAATCTGAACTCAATTTTTCA